>OZ010788.1:632672795-633272795 GCA_963932465.1 Maratus speciosus
TAATTTAAATAACAAACAAATTTTAAATTTGTTTTAATTATTGCAAAGCTAGCGATTGTGTGTTATTTAATAATAAAATATAAATATAACTTTAAAAAAACTTCCTTTGAAATTATCATAAGATTAGCAAATGTTGAAAAAAAAATATCTTAGAACAAAAAATTTTCCTATATGTATATACAAGGTGTCCACTCTCAACGGTGTCCAATGGCTAATTCCTAAACCATTAGTCATAGACATATAGTTCTAATTACAAAAATGTTTTAAATTGAGGCAAAGAAATATTTCAAAAGTGATTTGAGTCAATAAAAACATTTCTTTAAAAAAAATACGAAATTTAAGTTTTTATACGGCCCACCGGTTCTATAAGTTATATTTAGTAAAATTTTCCTATTACACTGACAAGTAAGACAAAAACAAGTCCCGTTCATATAACACTAAAATTGACTGAGTTATGAAAGTTTAAAAATGCATGACTTACTTATACAATTTTTCTGCATCTGAACACAAGTGAGTTTGGCCTTGCTTTGAGGGATCATATACTAAGTGCTTAAAGTATTCAAAGAACTTTTCATGTGTATCTGTGCTTTGAAAAAAATAGTACAAGTGTTGTGATTGAGTTAACTTTTATTAAGTTTCAGATTGGCTAAAATTATTGTATTTTAACATATGTTTTATTTTGTAAGGATTTGAGACTATTTCTTTTGACAAATATTGTTATTTTATTTAACTTCATCGATCGTATGTATGTTTTCCCAGTTCAAAATTTGTACTCGAAATTTAACTCACTTTCAAATATCCGATCGAGATTAAATTTTACATACATACTGACGTAAATCCAATGACAGTCTATTATTATTATGATTTTCGGTGGTTACCATTCATACTTATTTCACAGGATAGCACAAAAAATTTCGGATAGATTACCGCCAAGAAGTTTAAGAAAACGTTATTACATAAAGATAACACAAGACTGTGATGGTTGTGTTTTTTAACTTTTATGTATTTTTTAGTACTGAATCCGAAAATTACCTTAATTTTTAGCCACCATGTCAGGATGTTTTGCAAATCATATATTGTCGAAGTTAAAAAAATAACAAAAATCAGATACAATAAAACAGAGGAGATGGTTGAGTTTTTTAACTTTTGATAATTGATTTTTATGTACTTTTTAGCACTGAATCTGATAATGACTTTCATTTTTTACCATCGCGTTACAATTTTTTTTTTTACAAATTGTAAATGTCAAAGTTAAAATAAGCAAAAATCTGATACTATAAGACAGATGTAAAACTTTTTTTATTTAATTTTCCTGACATAATGGTTAAAAATGAAGGCCATTTTCGGATTCAGTTGTAAAAAAATGATACTATAAAACAGATGTAAAACTTTTTTTATTTAATTTTCCTGACGTAATGGTTAAAAATGAAGGTCATTTTCGGATTCAGAAGTAAAAAATACATAAAATAATTCAATAAATATAATAAGTTTAGTAAATATAATACTCTTGAAGCTAACTAAAAAGCTTAAATTTACGTTTTAAATTAAAAGTTAAAATGTTTTTAAATTATAGGGTTCCCAATCTAAAAGTGCAAGTAAATTAGTACAAATATACTTTCTAAGATTCAAAGAAGTGAATAATTAAAACAAAATAACCACAAACTGTTAACAAATACATCATTTGTTCCTTTCCAGAAATTTATTTAAAAAAACTCGGGTGTTTTAAATAGGTTTTTTATATATAAAAAAAAACCCAGCCCGGGCGGGCAGCTGGTCGGGTACCCGGGCAGCTACCCACTATAACCTTGAATGGAAAGAAGTAATTGACATACAGCGTGATTCAGATTTGAAGGCAACATGTTAGTTTGCTTACATTTTATAAATGCAGTAAAACCGTTATAACGGAAACTCACGAATAGAGGACACCTCTATTTAGCGGGCATTTTTTTTCTATTACTTACGCCTACATATCTATATGTTTTTGCCAGGGTTGGCAAGTTTTTGCCATAGACGGAAAAAACCATGGAAAAAATCTGGTTAAAACCGTCCCGGCAAAAATAGGCTGTCCATTTAATTTTTTTTTCAGAGAGAAGAGAAGAGAAAAAAAATTTCATAAAAGAAGAAAAAAACTTAATATTTAGATAAAAGATCAATACTATAAATTTATTTTTGAATTCTTAAGTTAAATAAGTACTATAATTATGCATTTTATGAAAGAATACTAACTTTTATAACAAAATTATAAATGAAAAAAAAAATGCCAATTTTATATAAATAAATGGAAAACTTGATTATTTATTCAATTATTAATCGTTATATTCACATAATAGAACTGTGGAGGCTCTAAATGAGTAAATCATTTATGTTTGTATGTGTTAGAAATTCAAATAAACAATTATATTCTAAATTCAATTTTTAAATATAAAATTATATTTAAAGCAGAACACTTAAATTTCAAATAATTCAGCGATATCGCCATCATAACCTAATTTTTGCTGTTTTAGCACAGCATAACAATAAACTAGTTTAGAAAGAGTATTTGTTGACAGTTTATTTCAAATTTTAGTTTGCACAAATGAAAAATTTGAAAAAAAAATCTTTCGATAATAGATAGAAAATGGATACAATAGCAAACAAGATAAAAGGGCTACAGGCTACTTACTGAAAGTAAAGAGTAACTTTTTGTCCCTTTCTTAGAGTGTAAGAGGGAGGGGAAAAAATTCTAGTTTCCCAACAAGGCATAACAAAGAGTTTTTTCAATATATAATTTTCAATTTAATTACTTTTTTATCTGTAACAGAATAGTTTCATTAGATAAATAATTATTAATTAGTACTAAAGACTTAACTATTTACATATTTTTAAGACTCGTTACATAAAACAAAAGTAACAAAGTCATATAAAACATTTTGTTAATTAAAAAAATACTAATGGTTGACAAAATACTATACTTAAGAAAAAAAAATTAGATATCCGATTTTTAATCTGGTTCTTAAATTCCTAAGTATTAGACTGAATCCCACCTATTTTATAAAGATTTAAAATATGTAAAATTATTTAATTATATTTATTAATTAGTAAATTAAAAGTATTAAATGATATTTTAGTAAATTTAATTGTTTATACCATTATTATCCTTATTATCTTAGATTTAATTACACATCAAAGACAAATAAGAATTTGCTATTTTTGCCGGTTTTTTCCATTTTTGCCCTGGTTTTTTCCAGTTTTTGCCACTGTCTTGGCAAAAATGCCAACCCTGGTTTTTGCATCTGAAAAGCGGACGCCTCCGAATAGCGGACAAATTTCGTGCTCCCGAGTTGTCCGTTACTCAAAGATTTTAATGTATTTGCCAGGCAAGTTCGTAAATATTCGAAAATTCGCACGCGGCATTATATAATTGTTTGCAAGATTGGAAGAACTAGCCGGTGTGATGGGAGCAGTTACTTACACTTAGAAAAAGAGAAGTATCCTATCAGATTTAAGATTACGGTAAGACATAGAAAAACTGACCGCTAAAAAGAAGTGTCCGCTAATCGGGAGTGTCGGTTATAGAGGTTTCACTGTATCGACATTCACCTCGTATCAGTTGCGTAAATACGGGTTAGGTCTCCTTAGAAAGACTCCTTAGGAAGAGGGCACTCGCCCTAGGGCCTATCTATATCCCTCGTGCAGATAATCGGCCGTCATAAATAACACTAACACCAACACCGTATCAGTTTAAAGAATAATCACTGTATAAAAAAAATCCCCATATATTAAAAAAAAATAGAAATGTTAAGTGTCACCCCCCCCCCCCCCCCCACACACACACACACATCCTTCCATACGCGATTTTTATGAAAATTTTAAGTGTGTTTCGCAGCCCACAAGAACTTGCTTTATTCCACAATAATTGGAATATTGATACATAGGCAAGTTCTATAATTTTGTCGCGCTCTGATATTTCTCACCTTTTTCCCATCCTCTTATAAATTTGAAAAGGGATAAAAAAAGAAAAAAAAAAAAATACGACGAAGAAAAGAGTGTTTTTTCTTCCATTTAATTTCATCCACATTTCGAGCTCCACCTTTTCCGCAAAACAGAGCAACTCTCCACAGGGAGCATAGCCTCAACACGGCTTTCTCGTGCCTCACGAATTAGATCGCGGTGCGTACGGTATCTCCAAAACGAATTAAATAAAAGTGGGTAGGAGGAAATTAGAGACATGTTTTCTTTAATTATGAACATAGCATATTTTTCTCAGACTGCCGAGAGTTTATAATTCCGAAACTATTTCATTATTAAAACCTCGATTAGGTAAGATAAGATAAATTAAAGTCGATTTTAAAAACTGGAATACCAGAGAGGCGAATTTTGAGAAATACAGTGAGGAGTAGAAAATGAGGGTGGAAAATGTAGAACAAATTATCCCTATTAAGAGCCTATTTCAGTCACGCGAAAAGACCCGTTCGCTAATGCTATTCCTATGGAAGAAATTTATAAAGCTATCTCGGCCGCATTTCAATATTTTTTGCTGAGGTCGATCTGTAAAAAGGCCGTTTTTTATTTTTTCGATTTTCATTGGGGATTTTTTTCAAGAAGATGCTTTCATTTTAGGAACCGGTTCTGAAAATGAAAGTGTCCTGATTAAAAATACCTGTAAAATCTTAAACTTAAGTTAAAATCTTAAACTAAAATAAGATTTTAGTACCCTAATCAGAAATTGGAAAAATACAAATACATTTCATGGTCTTAGGTATAACATTGGAGTGAGGTCCAACTGAACTGCATTATTAAAGCCCCAGAAGGTAACAATACACTCTCTCCCCTCCGGGAGAGGGGGTGGTGTATGCCATACTGTCTATTATAACCAGGGGTGGGGAATTTTCAGAAAATCTTACCAGCCAGCAAAATGTACAGTCGAAAATTGTCATGACAAAAGTTACGCGACTGCAAAAATAG
Source organism: Maratus speciosus (assembly GCA_963932465.1). Taxonomy (NCBI): domain Eukaryota; kingdom Metazoa; phylum Arthropoda; class Arachnida; order Araneae; family Salticidae; genus Maratus; species Maratus speciosus. The sequence continues at coordinate 632,677,740 of OZ010788.1, forward strand.
TTAATTACTATTATTACAATGCATTTTATGGATTTTTTTTCTATAAAATTAAGAAATAATTACAAGAGAAGAAAAGTTTATTATAGAATAGAACTTAGTACCATGTTTACATGGCAGTAATTTTGAAAGTTGCAAAATATAGCTAACAAGTAAAAAAATAAAAAAATAAAGTTTTTGGCATACCTCTATAGTTTGCAGTTTTCAAAGGCTATCTAAAAATTCACTCGCCCTGTCAGAAAATTCATTCGCCAGTGGCGAGTAAAATGATGTATTTCCCCACCCCTGATTATAGCAGTTTTCGACATTGAGAAATCGTTCAAATACCAGTGTACAACTAGTTAATAATAGATATTCACATATTTCATTACTGTAAAAAAAAAAAAAAAAAAAAAAAAAATTGTAAAGTGTTACGATGATAGAAAATGCAGAGAATCCACGCAGGGTCCCCCCCGCCCCCAAACCCTCCTAAAATGCATAAAACTGCGAAAATCTGTCATTTCTGCAAGAGAAAAAATTAAAATAAAATATACACGCACAGTTTAAGGAGAATAAAATTCTTTAACATTGTATGCTGATGTCCCAAGGAATGCACGGAGTTTCATTAAAAGCGTAACATTCTTCGTGGTTCTAATTCGCGGAAATTCAGCTTCTGCACTTTGAATCTTGCATTTTTTCTTTATTTTTCTGCTATTCATTTTTCACCTGAAAGATACATTACTCGGCTTCGAAATGTAGACGGAGTTTCGGGTGACCAGTGGCCGTTGAAAAGAAGAAAAAAAAAACCACGCAGTTGCTGCAAAACGGAGAGTGGCCAAGCGTGACGCCGTTTCGAAAAATCGCGCCTGACGCAATATCCAGAGACCCCGTTTTTCCGACTCACTTTACGATCACGTGATTTCCCTTTCATAACGCCGTGTCGCACGACCCAGTTCCGAAATATTGAAAAGGAAAGATACATATGTTATTTATATAAATTAAAAAAAAAAAAAATTAATTATAGTTGTAAAGAAAAATGAAATCATATAATAACCAAAAATAAATAAATAAATACAGTAGAACCTTGATTATCCGAAAAAATTTGGACCGACCCTCTTTCGGAAAATCGAAAATGCTTCAATCTTAACCCTTAAATGCCTGAGTTTTCAAAAATCACTTTAAAAATGTTTTTCGGCTTCCATTTTTTAAATAAAACATGGAAAAAATGCGTTAAAAAAACATATTTTATTTTAAATGTGGTTTACGGCTAAAAAAAACAGTTTGTTACTGATCGGCAATACTGGTCTTTAATTGAAAAAATACTTTTCCTTGGTAAAATTCTATAATATTAAACACACAAGAATTTTAAGAACTATGATAAGAAATGAATTTTACTTGCTCGCTGCAGAACAAAATAGGGTACTTCCCAAGCTTCCAAACAAACAAAAAGAACATGTAGCAACAATTGAAAAAATAAATCTATTCTTAAACAACACACGTGTTGCCATCTACATGTCGAAAATTGATTTAATAATATTTTCAGAATGTATTTTATTGGGAACATTAGGCATATAGCTTCAATATTATTCTAATAGTATTTTAGAAGCCTAAATTGGGTATGTTGCCGAAAGGCAACACGCAGCATAAGGTTAAGATTAAGGAGAAATATATGCACTATTTCTTATTATGGTAACAAGTGCTTAATGAAAATAAAGCAATAGAAAAATAGAAACAAGAATAAATACCTTAATTTTAATTTTGAAATAAAGTACCATTCACAAGGGTTTGAAACAATGTTTTGATTTGATTGTCGCAGTTTCGATTGCCTTTGCTTTGAAGCTCTACCACGAAGTTTTTTAATATTATTAGTTCAGCAGTATGACAGTCTTTCGGCTGCTCCAGCAATGCCAAACATTTGCAAAACATTCAAAAGCTTCAGAATTGCTAATTTGTTCGTTTTGTTTATTCCACACCGCAGCTTACGGGAACTCAAGTTAAATTCAAAGGAATTCTAAGAAAGAGGTTCGAAAATATTTATACGTGCTCGTCGTTCGTAAGGACCGCTTGTACACAAGTAATATAATAGTTAAAAAAAAAAAAAAAAAAAAAGCTTTGGAAAGGGATTTTGTACACAAGGAATGTGATTGAAAAAAAAGGGGGGCTTTAAAAATGGATTTCGGCTAACCGAGAGTTAGAGCTTCTACTGTACTTGGAAAAACGAGTGTAATTACGGTATCTGCTACGTTGAGAGCGGTTTTTTTTTTTTTACAATATTGAATAAATAGACATATTTTTAGTTCAATTGTAATACAGAATGATAAAAAACATAGCAATATCTACGTAACATTTTAAATAATTGGGGATTTTTGCTCTATTTTTTTTAAACAAATTTCCATGCTTACATCAGACACCGTACACAAAATTCAACTAAATACATGTCAATTAACTTTCTACTAAACTACTATTACATTTACCTGTGCACTGAACTAGAAATTTCACAATATCTTCCAAATTCACTGAAATATCTCAAAATAGGTCAAAAAATACTTTTTTTTTTTTAAAAATTAAAAATTACCAATTTTTATATCTGAGTACCTATAAAATAATTACATTATCACATAGATCTTAGATTCTAATTCAGAACAGAGTGAGTCAAATGAAAAACATTCCAACAAAATTTCATAGAAATATGTTTAAAACATTTTATCCAATGAAGTTTATTGAACACGGAAATAACGGAAAAATTGATTTTCAGAAATAATAATTAAAAAAAAAAATCGAAAATTTCACCAAAACGGCCATTTTAATGTATACAGACACCTTAACCGTTTATGTACTGAATTACGAATTATGAAAATTTTCTCTTCTAAAGCATTTTTCGTGAATTTAAAACTACATTAGAAGATTTACATAATCATTTAATAAATTTTAGAAGGATTTTAGAAGGATTTATTAAATTTGAATTTATAGGGATTTTGTGCAATATTTATAACGCCACTCAAATCTTTTATTTTAAGTATTTTACTTAGTATTTTGTAGAATTAGGAAATGTACTAATATGCTCTTACAACAGAATAAGAGAAATATTTGCGAATTGAAAAATCACCCCCAACGCTAAGAAAGCTGAAAAGATGCAAAGGCAAAGGAAATCATCCTTTAAAACTATTTTGTTTTATGTAACCAATATTGCTTTTCGAACAAGATAAAGTAATGTATCTATAACTCATTCTAAACTGTATTACAAGTAACCGATGTGTTAAATGAATTTTATAAACAATTTGTTATTTAATGGTACTTATAAATACCGTCAGTAGATAAAGGATTAAATAAGTTATGATATTTATCATCATTATTATTTTACATTCACAATACGAAATAGAAAATAAAGACCTATATTTCGGGCGGAAAAGTAATTCAGCTCTTCATCAAGTACGCACAACACAGCAGGATTTCGCTGGATTTTTCGTACATTTTTCTTTCTTTTTTTTTTTTTTTTTTTTTTGTGAGGTTGCTTTTATTTTCGAAACCGGTCCCAAAAAATGAAAGTGTCCTCATTAAAAAATACCTCTAAACAAAATCCAAAAAGTAAAAAACGGCCATTGTACAGATTGATCTCAGCTATCCAATGCAAAAAATCATTTAAAAATATTGAAATTTAAGTGAGATATCTTTAGCGAGCGGGTCTTTTCGCTTGATTTGTTTTTCCCAAGGTAAAGACTAGGATCACGCTATTTTTTAAATTCTAAATATGCGTCGTTATCTTATCAGTTTTATGGCGTTCTGTCAAAGACCTTTACAACCACGAATAGTTAGTTCCAGTTAATCGATATCTCTTTAGAGTTTTTTAAAAAATAAATGTATTACTCTAAACATTATATTTTTAAATTACATGATTAACTCCCAAAGAGTTATTTCTTTTGTTCATTATTATCAATAGTTATTCGTATGTTTCTGTTTTGTTATCAAATTTATTCATAACTTTCATTTACACTTTATTAATTCTTCTTAAGTTTCGGCAAACTGCTTATGCAAGACGATGTAGTAATTCGGCACTGCGCCAACGTAGAGCAAGAAACGTTTTGCTTGTCTTTATACAAACTAAGGATAAACAAGGTTTTTTAGGAGGGGAGGCGGAGGATATATTTAGACAATTTAATTTTATTTACACTAAGCAATTCGGATAACTCGCAGCTTATATTAAAAAAATTATTGTATACACCAGTATCCCTAATCAAAAATCTTCAGGATAAACTCCTTCGTATGCAATTCAAATAAATCATGAAGATAATTTTTTCAAGATAGTACTAAAAACAATAAAATTTATCCTATAAGTGGCGATGCCTGTGTATGTTCATACTGAATCAGAAAAGTTTGAGTTGTAATGCATGCAAAATTTCACACGCGGTATTTATTAACTTTTCGATTGATTCTATCGGGGAAACAAATCCTTTAGATATTAACTTGTAATTTAGCACGTACAAATAAATTATAATTACGCAAAAGAAATTGCTATTATTAAATCGCTAATCAGACAACAAACAAAAATGTAAAATTCAAAGACTGGCCAAAAGCTTTGTTTTCCTTTTTACACTGACCTATGTATAGGACAGACACTGGTACACAATCCACCAAAGCCGTACCCAGAAAATATTTCGGAGGGTGTGGGGGGGGGGGGGGGGGGGGGTTGAATTCTTCAAAATTTCATTCTTATTATCTCATTTTACATGTGTTTTTTTAACTAAGGAAATTGATTTAAAGCTAGTTATTGTGAATTCGAGTAACTCATACTTATTACAAAAGAAAATTTAATATTTGAGGCTTATTCATTGTAAAGACATTTATAATCTCGTTTCTGTTGATTCTACTTCGCTGCTGTATCACCATTAGTGTAAACTAAATGAATGATTTCTGAAGCTTTTTACATATATTTTCAAATGATTTTTTTTAAAAATGTCTTCCCAGTAGCATATTTTATAAAACGGATACGTTTATAAAACGCACCAAGGATGAATGGGGTGTTATAGGAAAGGTTTTAGTACACGCTTTTGACATAGTACCTACACCCATATTCCGTTCAAACATGTTGTTTCTTTTTTTTTTTTTTTTTTTTTTTTTTTTAAATCACACTTAATAATAAATTAATGAAAAATGTATAATAAACACAAAAATTGCAGTGCGAAAAGCTTCGCACGGGTTGATCTACTGATTTGGAATTAAAATCCTCATCGCATTTATCAAGAGTTTCAGTTAAATAAATCGGAGAATTTATATTAGAATATTCTAGCCATTTTGTTTGATAGCATGCAAATACCACTTTTACATTACAAAAAATTGTATGTATTTCTAGAAATTGCTGTCATCTTTTCACTACGCTGACGAAATCACAAAAAGAAAAAGAAAAAGAAATGCTAGCAAATAGAATTTTGATTTAAGATTTTTTAATTTTAACCGTCTTGATTGATACTTAAGAGCCTAACAGTAGTCAAGCGAAGAAATCAGCAGGCTAATGTTAAATCTATCGGGGCGTTCTTTTCATATTTCTCGCTTGCATTTTAATATTTTATTTTATTTGCGTATTTATTTTATATTATTCTTTATTATTTATTTTACATAGAAAATCAATATCTTGCGTTGTGCGTTTTTACTTTTTCGATTTACCGAGTCCAAAAGGGAAAGTATCCGCATATAGAAAACTGTAATCAAAATCGAAAAAGTAAAAAGGCACGCCATTAATATTGAACTCTGGTATCTAATACAATAAAACATTTATAAATATTAAAATGTAAGCGAGAAATTTGTAAAGGTTTCTCCCATAGGATTAACATTATAGTGTTAGACTTTCTTCGCATGGCTTTTAACAGTGTATTTATAGTCACCCTGACAAAAATTTCGGAGGCGCACCAGACCTTGGTGACCCCCCCCCCCCCCTCCAAACTGGCAACCTTGCAGTCCACTACTATTATAATGTGAACATTTGCTTTGTAATAGACAATAGTCGAAATGTCACAGTGGGAATCACGTGGCATAAAAGGTAGCGGCGAGCTCGTTTGTTTACATATTGCATCATATGATGTAACACAAATACAGACAACTGAATGCATGGAATACTTTAGATTCATTTTGAACGAATTACTATTGGATAAATACATACAGTCGGACCTCTATTTAACGAACCTCTATTTTGCGAACTTTTTCTCGGAACCAACAACATTTTGCGAATTTCTTCGTAAAATAACCTTTAAATAGCGAAGTGTATTCTCTATTTAACGAACTTTTCTTCTGATATAATTTTTTTTTTCTCCCCATTTCTCAAAATATTTCCGGACACTTCAAACTTATTTTTTCTTTTACACATTTTATAATGCTCAATAACCTTGAATTAGTTTTACCAGGTGCCTAACTCAACGATAGCAGTAAAATCCCTGTCATTCTTTGCATTTCATCCAGGAAATGCAAACTTTAAATTTCATACTCAAAAGGGCTGTTCTGTAGTAAATAAGTTTCAGTAATTAAACGCATGTAGTAATACAGTGCTTAAAATTACTTGTTATAACAAATACGATAATGCCATTAAAATTCATTAATTTTAATGTAAATATTTTCTTAAAACTGAAAATACAGTGTATTTCCGGACAATATATTTTTTAAATGCTTGTTGTCCTTAACAAATTTCTTTTTGATGGGTAAAATGAATAATAATAATTAAAAAAAATATGATTTACAAAAAAAAAGTGTGATTAGTTAAGTTTTTTAATAATGTTTAGTGTTTATGAATTAAAAATCTGTTTTGAGTAGTTTAAAGTATTTAAGGTTCATCTCTATTTAACGAATTTTCCACATAACGAACTTTTTTTCGGGATTTAGCGACTTCGTTAAATAGAGGTCCGACTGTATTAGAAAATTAATATATACTCATTGATTAAAATTAACAAAGGGGGAAAAAATCACATTCTGAATATCAAAATAGCACTGAAAAAAGAGAAAAAATATACAAAAGAAAAGAATTGAGGTCTCGAAATATACAGGGTGTCCATAATTAAACGACCCTACTTTAAAGTTGTCTACATACGACACTATTGGTCAGAAAATTGTGAAATTTTATGATGGACATAATGAAGGGGTGGGAATTTGTTTGAGCGAAAAAAAATTTTAGTTCAAAATTTCGCCATTAGAGGGCGTTTAATAAATTACACATTTAGCCACCGCCCACTGAATACTAGACCTGAGCTCTGAGGGAAAAAATGGCGGCTGTTGTAGGCAGATTTTTTACGGTCCTTTCAATTCGCACACCAATAATTTTTTTAAGTTTTTACGCTTTATTTTTTTCAGGGGGCTGTCTGCATATTTGTCTTATTCAATTTGAGAAAAATAAAGCGTTAAAACTTTTAAAAATGTGTAATTAATTAAAAAAAGGCCTCTGGTGGCGAAAGTTTGAACTAAAAATTTTTCTTCGCTCAAACAAATTCCCATTCTTTTAATATGTCTCTCACAAAATTTCACAAGTTTCTGACCAACAGTATGGTCTGCAGACAAGTTTAAAGTAGGGTCGTTTCATTATGGACACTCTGTATTTAACCTTTAACTGATGTTACCGGTCTCACAGACCGCTGTTTTTTTCATTTTTATAGTTTAACTTGTAACTTTTAGTTTACAAAGTAACATTTAGTTTAATTACACTACTAAAATTTTGTTCCGTTTGGAACTTTAATACTACCACCAGAGACTTTTCAACAGATGAATTTTAATTATAAGAGTCCTGTACAAAAAAGTTAAGTACAAAAACACTATCCTATGAGTTAATCTCGCCTTTTATTCATCTTTCGATGGAGCGATTCCGACAGACCGCTTCACAGTAGTTATGTGACAATTTCTGTCACATCAGTTAAAGGTTAAAATAGTATGAATTCGATTGGCATCGATCTAATCTGCAAATGATAAATTATAACGCTAATATAATTAAACTTTGTGGTATACTACATACTAGCCACGAATCGCATATTTTTGCAACGTTATTTTACAAATGAAATGAAAAAGTAGATGAGATGGCATTAAAATTGAGACAAGAATTTAAATACAACCTATATATGTTTCAGAAAAGTTCTCAAACTCTATATAAAGATAAAATATAAGTGTACATTTAGTAAACATAATAATGCTTTTTAATGGTGCGCTTCTGAATGTTACTCCCAAACAGGTGATTTTTTTTTAAACCTCGAAATATAGAGAAATAATATCATCCCATTATTCAGTAATATTCAAATTTTACTTAGCAAGATATGACATGATTATAAACAACAAAAATTGTGGCATTTTTTTTTTCACACAATTATTATTATCATTATTATTACTAAGTTATGTCAGAAATAAATGGTAAAAATTGATCAAATTAAAAAATAAATAAAAATAAAAATTGTTATCATTTAAAAGATTATAACATAATTCTTTTCAAATTTAAAAACTGAATTTTAGTAGCGAAGCAGAAATAAAAAATGCGATATTTCAGGAGAAAATTCGGCCAATCTGAAATATACTTCTACAGAAGACGGTAGTCAAATACGAGTTAACGTGCAAGTTCGTAACAGTATACATAGATGTTTGATAAACATAAAAATAATCATACCTTTTCCTAACAATGTACTTATAGAAAATGTGAACGGACAGCTTACCTGTAAAAGAAAACAAATTTTAGAAAACACGATATATTTAGTAAACAAATAAATAAAATATAATTAACACGAAAACTATGAAATAGTAACAGAAAATCAACTAACAAAATGATATTTTTATCTTTTTGAATGGAACAAATGTAAGGAGTTGTGAAATTTTCAAAAGCCTTCTTAAAAATAATAAAATATAGAAGAAGAAAATAATTCAAACTTTATCGGACGACACAATAGTTAAGGATGTATTCCAATCCAAACGGCTTATTTTCTGATTTATTTTTAAATTCATTTTAGCTCTCAAACGCATCAAACTGGGAAATTCTCTAATTTAGAAACTATATAAGGTGCCGTGCTTGTCGATTTTTTGATAAACGCAGAAAATATCGCAAACAATGCTGTCAAAGTGGGCGTTTTGAAACGAATTTTCCGAAGCGGGAGATTTGGGAATGAAAAAAATAGTCATACTCAGAAAATAATAGTTTAAAAATCAAATTCTAATGAATTGGGCGAAAAATGAAATCACACGGCTTCTTATACATCTCTTCAAAAATCATCTCAGCAACTTTCATGTTTTTACTTTTAAAAATGAGCCAGAAAATGTCTCAGAAAATTTCGAATTGTTGAGAGTAGAAAAATATTTTTTCGAATACACCCTTAATGCTTACACTTTATTTCTTTACGTTTATTATTATTATTATTATTATTTACAAAGTCTACATTATTCATTGTAGTTCATATTAGTTAATATATAGTCCGTCCACGATAAGTTAGCCAATGAGTAACGCAAAATTAGAATTAATTTCCTAATTAAGGTGGCAACCACTATCTAGTCTTTCATTAAACCAGGAGATGAGTGAACTAATAAACTAATTCTCTGTTTATGAATCTCAAAATGCATGAAATTCGTTACCACCGGGATCATTATATCTTATGTGTTTCGCATCAATAGAAAATGAAGAAGTGCGGAGTTTGACTAGTATTCGGAGGTATCCATTTTTCGTAAAGGAGCTGTCTATACATCAAGTTTTTGGGAAATGTGGACCCCCCCCCCCCCCTTTACGATATCATAAGTTATCATCCCACCAACCAATGTCTAAAAATTATTTTGATTTTTGCATTCTTTTTCTTTTGTTTGCAATGATATACAGATATGGTTTACATTTATTACTCGCATACTTTATTAATTCAAATGAAGAGAAGTGAATAAAATACCACAATTATATATAAAATAACTTTATATCAAATAACACTTAAAAGAAACAGATAGGGGAGGTAGGGGATGAATGGGACATTTTCATAAAAATATTTATTTTAAATATTTTTTTAATTTATTATCAATATTATACATCACATTTCATACATAAAGTATTTGATTGCATCTATGCACAATATGTATTCTAGATTATTATTATTATACAGTAAAGTATTATAAAATAAAAAAAAAGAGCTCCTCTTTGTCCAATCATCCCCATAGCAGGGATGGGTGGGACATTAATAGGGATGGTTGGGACACAAATATTCTCTTCCCTGTATTCAACGTTACTTCATAAAAATTTAAAATTATAAACTTATATGCAATTATATTTTATTTGTTATTTATGATCTTATAAAATGGCTATTATCTCAACGTTGATAATCCCTTCTTTTACTACAGTTTTAACTTGTAATCCAAACTTTGGCTGTCTATCCGATCCTTTTTCCCACTTACAAGGTATTTTAGATATGAAATGAAAGTGAAACTTTTCTCTGAAATACGGCTTAGCTAATAATTTTCATTCACAACTTATTAATTAATATTAATTAAATGTATCTTAGATATCGAGCACAACTGAAATTATGTTAGGAGGAGTGGAATTTATTTAAGCAAAAGTTCAAAATTCAATATAATTTCGCCACATTTAATCAATAAAATGCACTACTTTTAACAAATTTATCTATTTTGATAAAGTTTAAATACAAATTTTTTTGATAAAATATTTAACCTTTATTACAATACAATAATTAAGATAATTTTTAATAATCAATATAATTTTTAATAAACAACCTATATGATACGAATACTGTTTAATACTATTAATTAACATAAATTATTAATTTGTCAACCTATATAATATTATTTAGTTAATAAATAAAATTTTTAACATCTCTAGAGTTGAATGAGACTGTCCCATTCATCCCCATTTACAAATGTCCCAATCATCCCCATGATGTATGTATTCAATTGTCAGCCATTTTACCTCAGAAATTATTTTGTCACAATGGCTAGTATTCATTAATTTTAATTAGCAATTTCAGTCTTTATGCGAAGAGATTACATATCGCTCGCTCACCCGCAAGAAATGTGACACATCTCGCAAAAATTCTTTTTGAGTTTTATTCCACAAATAGGTCTGTCCTAGGTGTGTCTTGCTACACAAAAAGTTTCACAAGTGTAGTTATACGGAGAATCACTTTATTACGCTATTTATCTATTCGTGACCCCAGAAGAGGAGTGGATTGTGTGGGGAGGTAAATTTATCCAACTCTCCAAACCTCATTCTATGCCTTCATTCTTAGGGGTTTTATACACATTTTTACTCCTGCATGCGGAGCTGAGTGCTATAATTCTGTGTTACAGTAAAACGATGCAAATTTTCCTTTTGCCTCTCCTGTGAAATTTAATGCGGGTGAGCGATATTACGGTTCGATTACATATCTGTTAGTGTTTTGTTTATACACATTATTTTATTGGTTTGTTGCTGAAATGTTAACTTTATTATGGAATATCACCGGGAAAGAAACGTTTATGGCTTGTATATCAGCCACAGGACGCACAGTTCCCCTCTAACACTAAACCTATGGCAGGATCGGCGAACTTTTCTGCGTGCGCGTGCCAAAATTTCACAAACACTATCTAATCAACAATGTAACGTGCCAAACTTTGATGTAAAATAATTTTGCAGTGTGCGATGTTTATACAAAATACTAGTTAAAAAACAGTTGCCTTCCTGCATTAATAATTAAAAAATATTAAAAATTAAAATGCGATTTCTCTGTCTTTTGGAATAAACTATTAAACTAGCAAAATTTTAATTCGTAAATATTATTTACTTGTGCAGTACGTACTGTAACAACGAAATAAAGATCAAAATTTTTATTTTAGTAATTTTTGACTTTATTATTAATGCATCCGGTTATAACTATCCAAGTTGCATTAAACAACGTATCAATAACTTATTGATGAGATTTTTGCTGATGTTGGATGGAGATTTATTTATAACTGATTCATATTTTGACAGTTTTATAAATATGCTTAGAAATTGGATCCATTTTCCATCTTATTGCAGTGACTGTCTAACAAAATTAGTCTGAAAAATGCAACTTTATACATTCGTATAGAAAGGCAAAATACATGTTAAAAATCCTACATAACATAGCAGGAAAAGAAAATTCTTTTGATGTGTTAATCCTACAAAAATAGTTGCATTTTTTGTGATAGTCATTGGAACAAAATTTTATTGATTATATATATATATATATATATATATATATATAAAAGAATGTTATCTGTATAATGATTATAAAAAAATTTTTTTCGCGTGCTAGAGACCTTGTCTTATGTGCCAACTCTGGCTCGCGTGCCATAGGTTCGCCAACCCTGACGTATGGGTTTGGAATGCATCCGTATTTTTCAAATTTCTCCTCGGAAAATTAAAATTTTTACATTCTGTTTTCCGTAGGCTCTTCTTGAAGAATGTTTCTAAAATACATATTTAATTTTATATTTTGAGTGTTAAAATCCAGGTGAAGCAGGCGAGTTGTAAGCAAGATTTTAACACTTTAAACAAAACTAACAATGCATTTTTAAAATATTTGGTTCAATATAATAAAAATTCAAGAAGAGCATACAGAAAAGGAAAGAAGAGAAATTAATTTTTCAAAGAGAAATTTGAAAAATACGGATGCATTCCAAGCCCATAGGTTTAGCATTAATATATAGGAAGAGCCTTAACTATATATTTATATTCTTTTGTGCAAACGGGTTAATCTTCTATAGTAGACGTGAGCTACACGTGATAGAGAATTTTTCAAAATTTGTGCTTGAAAATTATTTAAATCATACAAAATCAGTACATTGAGATACAGTTTTCAAACAAATTGCATTCGAGTATACACTACACCCCCCCCCCCCCCCGTTCGACGGCGTAAAAATCCAAATTGTGCCATCCTTTTTAGAAGTCATTAAATTTGCGGAAAAAGGGAAATGGGTTTGCTTTCGAGCGTTGCTATCTTCGGCCAGTGGTCCTCATGTTTTTACTTTAGAATATAGAAAGTTTAATATCCCGATAAAGAAGTATTACTATTACTCTACTGTTTTTATGGTCGTAGAGTTCAATGCATTGTATAAAGTAAAGCCATCCTAAATTTCAGCTTATTTCTTCGATTATTTTGAAATCCAAGGCCATTTTTTTTCCTCTTTCTGCCTGTCCAATGAATAAGCAAGTGCTTCCTCACACTCCAAACTTAATTTTTTTAAGAGAGAGGTGAAGAGTGATTTCTCTTCACGAATCTGTGTTGTTTTCACGTACAGTAGAGCGCCGATTATCGGAACTCCAATTATCCGAACAGCCCATTTCTCTCAGAGAGACAGAGGGGGCATGTGCCCCGGGCGCCAGAACGAAGGGTCGCCAAATGAAGGATTATACCTATGGAATGGATCATTTTCTTCTGATGGACTGATGAAAAAAAAAAATTATGGCCATTTTTTTCTCCCATTCTGACCGGAAAATCAGAGTTCTCACTTTTTACGGCTGCTCTTTCATTTTCACGCAACGCTTCATTTATAACGGCTGTTTCATAATAAGGATAGCCACCAATCCATCAGAAGAAAATAACTCGGTGAAAGCGGAAACTCGGTTAAGCTGGTCTCGGATAATGGGGACTCTAAACTGTATATTTCATTTTAAAAATTATCTTTAGATTATTTTTGTTGGTGTTCAGAGGAGAGTCATGACCCTCCGTGACCTCCCCATTGGATCCACCATTGCAGTTTACGTAATTCAAATAGTACATATTTTATGATTACATATTTTAATTTTAAAATAAGTCGGCTATTAGAAAATTAGTAAAATTCTCTTTGTAAATATACTTTGCGGAAGAGGAGGGGGGCAAAATCCATGTGTGCCGCGTTTGCAAAAAAGGCTAGTTCCGGCACTGTACACTAGAATTATAAAAATTATGTTTACGGGTGCGTTTCCGATGGCAATACATCATTTTAATATTTTACAACTTGATTATTAATTAATAACTTAATTTTATAATTAAAATAATTATTAATTTACGTAAAAAGGTGTTGAAAATTTTATTCCATTACATATAACCTAGTCTTAAAAACTTAAAACAACTGATATTAAAAACATATGTAAGGAAAGATGTTACATTAACCTCGAGATCTTTCAATCACAAACGTGATCATTCTCAATGGGATAGATAGTTTTACTCCCCAAAGCTGTCCTCTTGAAAATGATCACGTTTGTGATTGAAAGATCACATTAATGTAACATCTTTCATTTACATATGTTTTTAATATCAATTGTTTTAAGTTTTTAAGACCAGTTTGCATTTAAATAAAATTTTAAGTACCTTTTTTGGTAAATTGATAATTATTTTAGTTATATGGGGAATGTAACATTCCGTTTTGAACTCTCTTTGAGTTTTTCAATTAACTTAATTTTTTTATAAGGCATTTTCCCTCGATATTTAGATATAGCAACTTTCCTCTTAGAGTCGCAAAACTCTTTCAAGGTCACCGGCGAAGTTATCGTTAAGGGTGTTCTCAAATTCAAAAGGACAACTTTCTGACATAAGTTTTAATTTATTTTTGTTTGAAAATGCATGAAACTAGCTGGTGTTGTTGTTCAGAAACAATGTCATCGACCTGTTTTTTCCATTTTTTCGCAAACGCAATAGATCTTTCAGAAAAGAGTGTCAAAGTAGGTGTTTTGAATCGAATTTCCGCGCGAAGGAAGAAAAAGCACCCAAGAGCGGGCGAAAAACGGGTTTGTCACGTGATCGAAAACGCTTCTATCTCAATAGGTAATTGATTGATCGAAAAATGGAAAACACAGTTCGATTCCAAATCGCTTCCATGGCCAGGCTTTCCAATTTTATATCTTTCCTTTAAAAAATGAATTTGTAAATGTGTCAAAACGTTTTGCGCTTGTTGAACAGAGCAGTTGAGAAGAGCCTTAACGGACTATCGTTCTTTTGAAGCTCTTTTTCTTTACGTCAGATAAATGTAATGTTTTGTTTTGCCTATGTTCAAGACATTCCTGACAAGTTTTTGGAACATATTTGTGGGGCCGGGTTGGGGATCTACTTATTAAAACATTTATTATTCATCCGAACAAATAATCCACCTATCCCATGACTGAAATATTTTTGTGATAGTGAACCTCGTCCAATACACTAGGGTTGACTTTTGCAAACTACTATTGAAAATAACTGATTTTATTAACCCTTAACTGCTGTGCCAAAAATCGTCGCATTACTAACTACTGTGAGCTGTCTGTGTACGCGATAGATCGAAAGATAAATAAAATACTCTATTAACCCTCAGAATACTGTAATTTTCCATAAGATCATAAATATAAAAAATATGCGATATTTCAATATATATCCGATATGTTTTTATACAATACAATCAAAACACTGTACTAAAACTAGTGTCGTGAAGGAATTTTCACAACATGCATATAATTACTTAAAAGGGGCTAAAAACATATAAAGATATTAGTTAATACACATTAGTTTCTTATAATATTCCCGCGATTTGGTTGAAAATTTTGGGTATTTCAAGAGCTCCTGAAAATATGACTTGATCTTTTCACCTCTCTGTAGAGCAATGAACTGAACTGCGCTTGCGCATGCGTAGTATTTTGTTTTGGTTTATGTATGTTTTCTTCTATTCCAGTCAGTCATCTTCCCCCTTTGACAATGAACGCGTGTGCGTTCGAAAGATCTCAGCAGCTTCTAAATAATTATATGCATGTTTTCAAAGTAGTCAACTAATGAATAATTATAAATATTTTCAGAACTAATATAAATTAGAAGGCGTATTGCACTTAGCATGAAAACGTAATAAAACAATATTCCAAATGCCTTTTAATTATGTACAGTCATTAAAGCGGTAAATAGGAAAAAAAGGGGGAAATGTTTTCCATTTATAAAATGGCACCAAACTCGTATAATTTAGGCTTTTAACAGTTATTTATACAATAAAATGAAATATAACAGCACATATGATTGTTATTTTCTTTTTGTAACTTGGAAGGTATATATATATATATATATATATATATATATATTTTTTTTTTTTTTTTTTTTTTAACTAACAATAAATGTGTAGGTTCATAGAACTAAAAAAGAAAATTGATGACAGTTTGCTACGGGTATAAATCCAAATAGATCTGATGAACTTATGTGAAAGTACAGTGATTATTCTTCCAAAATAAATATTATTTTGAATGATTTGGCTGTTTAAGATTTTTCCCTTATTTCAAAAGAAACAAAAAGTTCTGTGCTAAATATATGCACGTCAAATTGATCCTTGCTCTAAAAATACATCTCCAAAAATGTATCACTGTAATTACCTCAAAGTATTATATAAATAATATGAAACATTCTATTCCAAAAAGAACCTTATAACTTCCTTTACTTTTTAAGACACTTTAAAGAACTTCATTTGCATGACTTTTAGATGCTTATAATATGAGATCACTTTTGATTTAATGGCTCTATTGCACAGCAGTTCAGAAATTTAAGGATTTGAGTAGACAAAATGTCTGATTATTAAATTTTGCAGTCATACCACCCCCCCCCTACCCCTTCCTTTATATGCTTACAATATTTTCTTTGCATTTTTGCATCAATCCAGAGAATGTCCAAAATTGTTTTTAAAATGGTGGAATTCCTCCTTTAGGAGGAACTCTTTCATGCTTGTAATGTGACAAAATTGAATATCAAGTCATTGAAAACAAGACCATTTGCTTTTTCACACTCACAAAACATAAACTATGGGATTTATTATAGAGGTCTGCACGGGCCCGAGGCCCGTACCCGGCCCGGCCCGCGGGCCGGGCCGTCAAAAAAATTGAACGGGCCTGAAGGGCCGGTACCGGCCGATAAAAAAAATTAATCGGGCCTATCGGCCCGATATAAGAATTTGAGAGGAGCAGATAAAATACGAGGTCATTTCCAATTAATATGACTTTTTCGAGAACTATAAATGTGCGTTACGAGCCGATGCGAGTTTAACAACATCAATACAGAAATGTAACATGTCCATCGTAGAGATCGGCATCGTACGACCACCTTAAGGTACATTTCCAAAGATACTGTTAACAGAAGTTCATTATCGCTATTAATACTTTTACAAAACATAATGCCTGACACACTTCTACAAAACATGATGCCTGATCCCGGGTTTAATTTTTTTCGGCAGATTTGTGCCGGGACGGAACTGGTCTTAATCGTTCTCAGGATGTGTAGGACAGGCATTATGTTTTGTAAAAGTATTAATAGCGATAATGAACTTCTGTTAACAGTATCTTTGGAAATGTATCTTAAGGTGGTTCTCATATTTACTGCTCAACAATGCGAAACTCTCAGACACATTTTTTGACTCATTTTTAACTATAAAGGCATAAAATTGACAGGCTGAGTATTGAAGGCAATTGGGATCAAATAGCGTTTCCATTTTTCATAAATTACGTACAGAGATAAGAGACTCTTGCCACGTGACTGTACGTTTTCTCCTTTCCTGTGCTATCGCTTCCGGAAATTCGATTCAAAACGCTAACTTTGGCAGTATTTTCTGAAAGATATATTACTTTTATCTAAAAAAAAAAACGGCATTTACATGGTTTCTGAATAAGAATACCTGCCAATCTCATGCGTTTCCGAAAAGAAATGAATTCATAAATGTATCAAAATGTAGCTCCTTTGGATTTGAGAAAAGCCTTAAAAATGACAGAAATATTTTCACAAATCTACCTTTTATTATAAGCTTCAAAAGTTATCATGTTTTTTAACCCTTTATTCTAAACTACAATAATCTTTTAATGAACCCTTATTTAAATTTTGAAACGTCTGTAGAGACGTTGACTAAAACACTGTAAGTAATCGTTAACGTTTACTATTGTGTGTTTTCTATTTTGCGAACACATAGTAATTTAAAATATACTGTAAAATGTTCCCATAAATATGCATGTAGTATTCATTAAAAGAATCTTAACTGTATGTCGAGAAAAAACGGAATTTTCTGTGACATTTAGTCGGGCCGGGCCGGGCCGAGAACGGTAAAAATGTAAACGGGCCGGGCCGGGCTCGGGCCGAACTTTCAATTTTTACACCGGGCCGGGCCGGGCCAAAATAGCTTTCCTTCGGGCCGGGCCGGGCCGGGCCCGGGCCTGGAAATTCCGGCCCGTGCAGACCTCTAATTTATTATCAGGTTTCAAGAAAATTTTATGCTTTATACAACAAAAATTGTAAACAAAATAATTTGTTTTTATTCAAAAATTTAACCATAAATATACAGTGGAACCCGGTTAAGACGCTCACGGTTAATACGCGATCCCGCTTAATACGCGGATCTTTTCCGGTCCCTTGAACATCGACCATAAAGCTAATGCAAAAATATCACGTTTAATATGCGAACGGTTATTACGTGATCCCGCTTAATACGCGATAAATTGTCGGTCCTTTGAGGAAAAAATCATGCTTAAGACGCGAATTCATTGAACATTTCCTGCTCCTCTCTTCTCGAGTGTTACCAATTTAGTGGATTTTTTTTTTATTCAGATAAGAAACACTGGTCCCGAATAGTATTATTTACTTTATTTAATAACATATTAATAAAGGCACAAATTAGTAATAGAAAAAAGTGGTAGATAGTTGAAGAAAACAAAACCCCGCTAAATTAGCACAACTGTAATTCTTCTTTGATCCCGCCTCGTAAGAATCTTTGTCTCTCACTTCGTGTATGTTTTTACTGTATGAGAGAGATATAGGTGATTCAGGATACTCATACATGTTATAAAAATTATTATGATTAGACATGATCATACCAGTTGTTAGTGAGGTTTCGAACGTACATTATAATGCATATTATAGGCAACAAAAAATGAAAGTTGTAACGAATAAACAAATATGACTGCAGTTAGATAATTCTTTTATTATTTTCTTTACTTTTTGCTATGCTAACATTACTTTTTATACACGATTAATAAGGATAGTTTTTCTTATATTAAAAAGAAGGACATATTATAATGGTATTCATTATTACAAGTACTATATATGATTTTTAAAACTCGGTTGTACTTCAAAGATTTAATATTTGTTTTTCTTTCTGTTAAAAAAAACTAATCTTGTACGGAAATTATTTTTGATGTTTTATTTTTAGTTGCAACGTATTAATCGTCAATAAAGCCATGTTTGAATCTATATTTAT
Organism: Maratus speciosus; assembly: GCA_963932465.1. Taxonomy (NCBI): domain Eukaryota; kingdom Metazoa; phylum Arthropoda; class Arachnida; order Araneae; family Salticidae; genus Maratus; species Maratus speciosus. The sequence continues at coordinate 632,696,868 of OZ010788.1, forward strand.
TTTCATTGTTATTCCAGTTGGTCCTATAAAAAGAAATAATCAGTTAAAATGGAATACAATTAAATCTAAATCTAAATATACGTAAAAGACACAATTTTTGACCGGAAACATATAAATGAAAGCGCTAAAGTTCATTTATATGTTTAAATGTGTAAATAAGACCAGTTCCTGTAACATTATACAAATCACGTTTAATACGCGATCCCGCTTAATACGCGACTTTGGTCCACTCCCTTGAAACGCGTCTTAACCGGGTTCGACTGTATGTGTATATGCTTCTGAAATTTTATTTTATATTTTACATTTATATTATATTTATAAATGTGTACTTTGTTTGTTCCCTAACCTGTTGTGCCGTTTAAACTAGGCAGTTTATCTTCCAATACCTGTTTTAAGTAAGAATAGACCGAAATAGGTGTTTAAGACCGAAACCGAATTTCGGTAATCTTCCTATTTTCGGCCAAAAACGAAAACGCCCAAAACTTAAAAAAAAAAAATAATTAATACATACATAAATATACAGAATTATTAATTAATTACACGTGTAACTATGCGTGTGGCCCTAGTTGGCTCTCTGTGCTTCTAACCAAAACCAATTTTTCATATAAAATAAAATGTAATTCTTTCATCCGCGACGCAGAAAGATTTTGTAATTATACGATCATCATTTATCTAATTAAAAAGTGCTTTAGGTATACATACCTCGATCTATCTTTTATAATGATTTTTGTGAATGAACCTCTGTTATACTAGAACTTTCTCAAAGAGTACTCGAAACAATTCTGCGGTTTCAAACTACACTGCTCAAAACAATTAAAGGGTATTTGAAGTTTTATATAAAAAAAGATATAAACGAAATTTTTTTTTGCCGAAAATAGAAGAAGAGAATCACAAATGCAAATTTTTCTGGTTTTCAAACTGTGGAGTATGCAAATTTTGAGTTCGACGTCAAAAACGTCGCTTCAGCGGCAGCGAATGAAATTTGACTTTCAACTGGATAAAAGAGAATGAAGACAAGGATGATCGGCATTCAGTGATTGCTTTGTTTCGATGAGTACGATGTCTCAGCGAAGTCATTTGACAGATTCAGAAGCTTTGAGAATTGTTGGTAGGTTAGAAGGGGGCCAAACTCAAGCCGAAGTAGCGCAAGCCATCGGAGTGTCACAAAGTGTCATTTCCAGGATCTGGAACCGTTTTTTGGAGAGTGGATGTGCAGGCCGAAGACCAGGGCAAGGTCGTAGACGGGCAACAACGCCCAATGAAGATCGGTATTTAGCGTTAACAGCTCGGAAACACCGAAACATGAACGCTACTCTTCTCCAACAACACCTTCGCTAGGCTATAGGCACCACGATTTCAACTCAGACTGTCCGAAACCGGCTCCATGCTGTAGGTCTGTATGCTCGCCGACCGATGGTATGTGTTAGATTAACATCAAGGCATCATCGCGACAGCAAGGAGTGGTCAACCGAGCATGTCAACTGGAGGAGAAATGAATGGAGCAATATTCTGTTTTCTGACGAGTCCCGTTTTTCTGTGCATCCGGATAATAGGCGTATTTTCATCTGGAAGGACCGTGGCAGTAGGAATAATCCTGCGTTCGTGCACGAAAGTGTCAGATTTGGCGGTGGAGGAGTGTTGGTGTATGGTGGCATCTCCATTGACGGGCGCACTGACCTCTACATCATTCGAGATGGAGCTCTGACTGGTCGCCGATATAGGGATGAGATCCTCAGACCTATTGTAGTCCCTTACGCTGCAGCAATCGGTTGGTTGGTTGGTTGTATTTATGTCGGCCAATTATCTGCACGTGGGATATGGGCCCTAAGGGGGGGGGGTGCCTTCCGTGGAGGTCTTTCTTAGGGAACCTAACCCGTATTAACGCTTGCAGAACCAAGGTTCGAAGAAAACCACGAAAACTCCGAACGATTAGGCCGACGGGCGCGATTGGGATCGAACCCAGCACCTCCCGTCTACCAGCTTCGAGAGCAGAACCTCTCGGCCACTGGTGGGGCGTGCAGCAATCGGAGATAACTTCATTTTAATTGTCGATAACTGCAGGCCACATCGTGCAAACCTGGTGGAGGATTTCCTTTTCGACGAAGGAATCGTTCGAATGGAATGGCCAGCGTGTTCTCCAGACATGAATCCAATCGAGCACGTTTGGGACGCTCTAGGAAGACGAGTTTCTGGCCGCCAACAACCCCCACAAACTCTCCAAGAACTGGAAAGAGCTCTTCTGGAAGAGTGGGGCAGAATACCCCCAACTCGTCATTACTAGCCGCATTGAGTCCATGCCTCAAAGGTGTTCAACGTTGCTGGCCGCCCGTGGAAACCATACCCCCTACTGAAAATGATTTTCTTTGAAGAAAACACCTTTTCTTATTCTTTTTTTCTCATATGCACAAATTGTGTTTTTTTCCTTTAGTACACAAATGCGCAATAAAATGCATTTTTTTCTGCCAAACATGTGTAATTTATTCTCATATAACCTACTATGTCTGTCGACCATGTATCAATCAGCTAAACAGTTTACCAGATACAAAATCCACCTAAAACTGCAATATCCTTTAATTGTTTTGAGCAGTGTATAAATTTTCTATTACTGTTAAGTCTGCAGCTTTTAAGGAGCACGTGAAAAACGCCTTCAAATTTTAGTTATATAGGCATTGCTTGCTTTAAAATTTGCACTCATGTCTTGAGTCAGTCATGACTGTGAAGTACATGAACAGTGAATAGTAAATATCATAGCAATAAATAAAAAGTGCCGAGCCGATACAGCTCAAATCAATGAGTAATGTCGAAAATTTCCGGAGGAACAAACGAAATTTTCGGAGTACAGATAGTTTCGGTCCAGCCGAATTTCTGGCAACATTTTCGATGAAAACAAATTTTCGGTGAAACTCGGATTGTGAAGAAACCGAAACCGAATTTTCGGTCGATCTTAAGTGATAAGTAAATACGAGTCGAAACCCGTCGAATTCGACGAATGAAAACGTTTAAAAGAACTGATTGACTGAATTTATCACGCATGAAAGTGGGAAATGGGAAAAAAGGTGGAAAATTTTTTCCATCGACACAATAAGTCCAAACTCGCATAATTTAGACTCATTTTAACAGTTATTCATACAATAAAATAAATTATAACTGTACATATGATTGTTATTTTCTTTTAGTAACTTAGAAAGTATTAAAAGAATAAAGTAATAAATAAATAACAATAAATGTATAAATTCATTAAATAAAAAAAGAAAATTGGAAATAGTTTGCTAAAAGTATAAATCCTTCCAAATGTATCTGATGAATTTATGTGACGTACAGAGACTAATTTTTCAAAATAAATGTATTATTTTGAATGATTTGACTGTTTAAGACTTAACTTAAAACAAAAAAAAAAAAAAAAAAAAAAAAAAAAATGCTAAATATATGCACGCCAAATGGATCTTTACTCCAGAAATACGTTTCCAAAAATGCATCACTGAAATGACCCGGAAGTGTTTTATAAATAGAATAAAATATTCCATTCCAGAAGGACCTTATGGAAACTTCCTTTCCCTTGTTAAAGAACTTAATTTACATGACTTTCAGATGCTTATAATAAAAGCTCGCCTTTTATTTGATAGTACAGCAATTCAGAAACAAACTCCAAGGATTTGAGTAGACAAAATGTCTAATTATTAAGCTTTCTAGACCCCCCCCCCCCCAAATGCATCTAATATTTTTTTTGCATTTTTGCATTCATCCAGAGAATGCCCAAATTCGCTTTTAAAAAGGTAGAATTCCTCCTTTAGGAGAAACTCTTTCATGCCTGATTTATATATAAAATAAATAAATAAATAAAAAATAACAAAAATAAATACAATCAATCTTATATTGGCTGACCTAACTCTTAAAACAAATATTTAAAAAAAAAGTTTAATTTCAACTTTTCGAATTATACCTGAAAATTCAAGGAAAATTACGCCACTGTGGAAGACGCGCCACTGTGACATAATTATTTCAATATTTTTTTTTGTTTTTATTTTTCAACGAAATCTAAAAATAACGTCGTTTTCACAGTCGTAAAAATTACATGCATACTTTTCATATTTATACTCACTATTTTAAAAAATATTTTAACATAACACATTTTATTAATAAATATTTTTCCATCCTTGATGGTTACGTTTGCCAGTAACAATTTTACATTTAAGCATTCGCATTCTTGAGGTTCTAATCTGAATGCATGGCGAAATACAGAAATTCACTTTTAGACGTATTATTCGTATAGTAAAATATTTAGTTTTATCAAAGAAAATACTCGTCTGAAAATGAAATGAATATTTTCTTTCATAAAACTAAATATTTTATTACGAATGCATTTCATTTTTATTAAGACGTCATTTTCTCTCACTGAGATTAGCGTCTCAATCTCAACGGAATGAAAAAAAAAAATATTGTGAGTAAAAATGAGGTTTTTTTTTTTTTTTTTTTTTTTTTTTTTTAAATTGTGAAGTGATTTTTTTTTTGTTCAAAAAATAAATAAATATGTGGTTGGTATTGTTTATTTAATGGTTATATATATATATATATACCAACAAACCGTGAAATTATTAACAAAATAACATTAATAAATACAGATCCCCGCAACACACTTAATATAGATTCTAAAAACATAGTAAAAAACAACAGATATTGAATAACAGAAATGGAATGATGGAAATTTGTAGAACTTAGACAGAATCACCCGGTCCCAAATGCCTTAAGTTCCACAAATAAAATGTGTGGTTTCATCTTTATATTAGCCATAAATTAGCTAAAGAATATGAATTTTGACTATACCACACACATAAAACCGAGAACGAAACTACTGAACACCAATTAAGTTCAAAATGAAACAAGATTAAAAAGGATAGAGGAGAAAAAAAACAAATTACCAAATTAATATCCATACTGCCATAGCATTAGGTATAACAAATACCCTCATTATGCATTTTATTCTCATTTAAGATAAAAATTAATATGATATTGTCCTGAGTAGGCTAAAATTTAAATACAAGTTAATCGTTAACTTTATTAAATATTAATGAATATGTAATATATATATATATAACCATTAATTAAACATTACCGACCACCATCAAAAACCGCAATATTGTGAATGAAATGACAATAAAAATGGACACTACAAACCTATAATATACAACTGTATGTATAAAATAAAGTGCCTTATACTTTATTACAAGAATTAATATGGAAGAAAAAAAGAAGAATATGGATACCGATAAAAATAATTGAAAAACTTATATATTGAATTACGTTTTCAAGAGTACAGAATTCAATGATATAAGCAAATCGGTTGTTTTCTGTGAGAAAAAAAGCTAAAAGCTGAAATTTTTTCTCCTGTACTCAAACAACCAATATGACCAAGAGAATAGTTTCAAGATGAAAACAGAATAATATCAAATGGCATGAAATGGAAAAAATAATACAACCTTTTAAATATTTAATTTATAGCATAAAAAATAGAAATATTACACAACATACCGAATAAAATCCCAGTTGTTTTCAAAATATCCTCCTGCACATGGTATCCAAAAACACGATAAGATGAAGGTGAATTAAACAGTTAACACAGAAATTAAAAGCTATGGATTCAGTTAATTCATTTTGATATATATATGTATTAATTGTAATACGAAAATGGCATCCGTAATGATATGTTAATTCCCATTGTTTCGCTTCTGTCTTCAACAAAGGAAGTAACCCAATTGCTACCAATATGGAGAAATTTCAAAAAGGACTTTGGAAATTAAAATATAAAAATTGGATTATTTTAAAAAAATAGCCAGTGCGGGCACATCTACAAATAGACTGCTTTCATTTAAAAAAATAACTATCAAAATCGGTTCAGTAGGAAACTCAGGGCAGATGACAAAAAGAACCGGCTTGCCTTTTAAATATATAGATTTTGGAGCTGATTACTCCTGATAAGGGGCCGATATGAAAATACCGGTTTTAAAATACGTTTCAAAACTTTATTTGAACGCTATGTTTAATACAAATTTGATTTTTAGCATTGTTAATTGCCATTCTCAAATATACATATTAATTGTAAACAATCCATTCATTAGAGTTATCAATAATAATAAATATTAATAATAAAACAGTTGACCCGTACGGGGTTTTCTCGCCGTAATCTTTGTGATTTTTTGCTGATGCGTTTTTTCATTAATTTTTCATTGACTGAAGGTTTTTTTAATCAAAAGTGTTTTAACTTCGCAAATAAATAAAACACTAATTAAAATGATATGCAAAGGAACTACGCGCTTAAACACTGAAATAATTTGAATCGCAAAAGTTGCCATGAACAGTGAAATGTTTCGAGATGGACCGATGGCATGTGACTAATACGAAAGCACCAAAAATTCTTTTTGACGTAGTTGCCGGGCAACCTAAGAAAATGTATTAAATTAAAAAGAAAATAATAATAATAATAAAATCTATTAGAGTTTTTAATTAAAAACTCTTTTCATGTACCTTCTGTTCATAGACAGTATATATCGAACAACTTTAAATAGGATTGCTTGGTATTATGAACTTAAAATTTATCAAAACATTTCCTTTTCTTGTTTTATTTATTTATTTATTTATTTATTATTATTTTCAATATGATTCTTGGAGTAAAGATGCTCATAAAAATTATTATTTTTTTTAAATATTAAATTTCTTTGAAAAATAATTTTTCAAAATTCTGAAAATAAATATAAAATCGTAAAACCATCCGAAACAAGCGAGGTAGGTGTTGTTCTTCAATAATTGCTTCCAAAAAATCTACAACTAATCAAATAAATAACCTTCTAAATAATTATTTAAATGATTATAATTGGTTATTAATTCACAAATACATCTTTGCTTGCTATTAAAAAAAAAAAAAAAAAAAAAAAAAAAAAAAGAGCTTGCACAATATATAAATGCATTTCTTAGTAAGTCATACTCTATACATTTCTCTGATATAGGGTAATTCCGGGATTTATGCCGCACATTTTTTTGAATTTGTGTATAAAGCCCCATAGTGGACATAAAAAAAAAAAAAAAAAAAAAAAAAAAAAAAAAAAAAACATGTTGTGCTATTTAATGTTATATATACAACGCGTGTACTGCAACAAAAAAAAAATTCAAAACAAATAATTAATATTTTTTAACAATTTTTTTCTAAAACATTACATTGCGACGCGTCACCCGTACATTCAGGCTGAGACGCTGCACTTGTGCGGTAGTTATGCCGCGCTTGTAATAAGAACAGACAGAAATTATAAATAAAAATATTCAATAAAATATTCATATCTGGACTATAATTAACGATGTAATAACAAAATGAAACTAAATGAGTACAATTAAACGTATTAATCGATTCAAATTCATAACTGTTTGCCTATTTTCACTATTAAAATTATCCACTTAATTTTTACATAAAATTTTATTTGTTACTAGCAGGCTATGCCCGCTGCGCTGGTCAATACTTCCAAATGAACCTTGGATTAAACTAAATGGTGAATTTGAACTTGTATTTTAAACAATATGGATCTTCAGCTTGACCTTGCACATTACTGAAAACGATGCGAACGCCATTGCGATATAATGTTACCTTAAGGGTTGGACAAAATTTAGCAATTAAGAAGTAATTGTTTTAGTTGATTATAAACAGCGCACTTATGGTCGGGTAATGAGACCGTTATGACAACAGGAATTAATACCTCTGTAACTAATCAACATATAATGAAATCGTATATACTAACACCATTCCTAAAAGTTATGCAACAGGGCCACTTGTAACAAAATATGTTCTGTAGATTTTTTTAAAAAGGCTAAACTTTCATAATCAGGTTCACTTAATTTTTGAACTTTTACTGTTGCTCTATAACTAAGTACCCTTGAACAATATGTATACACTAAAACCTTTCCAAAATTATTACCTAACTAATTGTGGTATATCCTACGAAAGTGTTATAAACAATCGGAATGAAATACAAATTTCCGTTGTAAATATATAGTAGATGATGATGATGCGATTTTGTGTAATAGAATTCATAGTAAAGTTTTCGCTTCAAACAAAAACGATGCTTTCAACATTAAAGCTAATACACCAATAAGTGAAGTATCCGATTACGGAAGGTTAACTCGAATTCTCATGAGCAACTACTCAAAGAAAAGTGAATATGTGGCTTTTGTGATACTTTTATGTCAGCCGGGCGCAGGTAATAAATCAATAAAGATTGTTTTCATAGCATATTCTTATTTTATTATTTTCATTTAAAACACAAACCTTTCACCCATTTAATTTAAAATGCATGCCTCATACTAATTTCATTTAAAAAACTGAAAAGATAAACAATAACAGGAAATAATGCCATAATTAAAAGCAAAAAAAAAAAAAAATATTTTTAATTTACATACGCAAAATGTAACTACTGCTACTGGGAATTTTAAAAATGCTATCAGCGAGATGTGCGCACGGTTGTTATAAATGTACCCATTTTTTCTTCTTATCGAGGAGCAATTTATAAATCGCACAATATTATTCCAATTCCAATTTCTTTCATTGAGGAACCTATGACCGGAAAAAATGGAAAAAGACTCTTTTAGATTCTTCGGATGACGGCATCTGACGCCATAAACCGAGTTTATCTATATGAAAATAATTTTTTAAGTCGTTACAAACATTGCTTTCATACTTAAATATTTTCATTGCTACTACTTGTTATCCCGTCGACCAATTTCGCCAAATTATATAAATCGCCAAACCATTCGCCAAATTATATAAATTGACATATTTTTTTTATTTTAATAACAAAAAGAACAAATAAATTAGTATAACATTAATAAAAATACAAATAAAACGTCGAAATTAAAATCACTTGATGACGTAAACACGTGTAGTTTGTTTAAATTCAAGTGAATTTGATATTTACGATCAACCATTATTGGCATTTAATCTTATAGTTTGACGATATATTTTTGGTCGACGGAATATCTAAGTAGTACCTTTTCCATTTTTGTTTTATAACGCTAAATTCTCAGTAATTTTTCCCTTTTATTTTACATAAAATCACTATTTTTTAAAAAAATTAAGATGCTTGCATTTTTATTTCAAACTCATAGAGCCGTTTTTATTTTTTAGCCAAAAGGGTTGATTTGAAGTTTTTCCGTTGCTAGAGTAATGGATGTAATGATAGATATTTTGAGGTTTAGATGCCAAAGACACCGCCAAATTAGAAAAATATGAAATGTGTCATGAACTGTTGGACTTATAAAAATTTATTTGGTAGCATTCGATTCAGCATACAAAACTACATTAAAATATGCTATCATTTGACGCATAATTTTGATATTCGATTTTTTTCCCCTCCCCGTGCAAAAACCATTAGGGGTGACACTTTAGAAAATCCTTTCTTAGCAGAAGTCTATGTCATAAGAAGTATTTTTACCACGATTTTCAAGATTTTAGGTTCAGTAGTTTGTGCTGTGCGTTAATTAGTCCCCTAATCCAGACTTTAGTTTATATACTATATTAGATATGCGATTTTGCGGTGAATCGATGATCGAAAATTAGTCCAATATCATTTGAAATATTACATAACAGAGGAGAAAGTACGAAGAAAGACGAAGAAGATATGACGAATTACAAAAGACTTGTATTTTTTTTTTCAAAATGTTGAAATTTTCCATAGTAATAACGTATTAAAACATAAATTTCCTAAAAAATTATCTTTATTTCCTAGATTTTGAATCTGTGAATTTTCCTATAAATGAAATTGGCGATATGACGTGAGAAAATAGATAATATTTGCTTAAATAAAATGGGTAATATTCGTTGATCTGAGTTCGAGTTTATAAATATCACATGCTTTCGGAATTACGGCGAAAAACATTTTAAAAACTATGAAATTATTTTACAATATGTATGTGTGGCAGAAATTCACACTGAAATTTAAGTATTCCATTCCATTTTTAAAATATTAACTTATATCTATATAAGTTACAATTGAATATGAAAATGTACTCAAAAAATGATCTCTTTCACCTAAAAAAACACCATTTGTGAGAACATCCTCAAGCTAATGTCACGCTTATGCATTTTTGGCTTAAAATCACATTGTTTGGCGACAAAAGAAAAATAAAAAATTGTAAAGAAACAAATAGTAATTACACATGTGACTCACAATTACATCTGCTTGTTTCTTCTATAAGTCACGTGACGGGACAATTAGATATAAAAAATAAGAAAAGAACAGAAGAGAAAGAAAATGTCGTTAAAATTTCATCTAATCAAATTTTCAGATTCGTTTCCATATCTAACGCAAGCGATAAAGAGCCAAATGTTGCGTATCAAGTGTAATATTTCTTATTAAATTAATTTTTAAGCATTGCAAATATTTCTTTCAGGTTTTGATTAAATGTTTCCGTTTTTTAATATTATCACTCATTAAAACGGATTTTCTTCTTCTTTTTTTCTTTTTCTTTTTCATTTAAATAAAATTTGTAACATTTTTTCTTTTATTTTTCGAGGTTTAATAGCCGTTTCAATTTTTTTTTATCAACGATGAATTTCGCCAAGAAATAAAATGGTAACCTTATCGCCCAAAATAACAAAATTTTCCGTCATAATTCTAAAACTAATATAGGCAGAATAATGTGTTATAGATTAAAACCTTTCCTGAAACAATACCTATCTAACGGTATAGGTTCCGTAAAAATCCATGCAGTAGAACTCGAAATCTAGGCGTTCGGAACGAAATTTCTGTTTGGATTATATATATATAATAGATAATAGAATAGATAATAGATTATATATATATATAATAGAATAGATAATAGATTATGTGTTATGAACTATCTCAAAGTTTAAAACAGATCGCATTGTTAGATTTCCTAATTTTAACAATATCGCGTTATGTTAGTTCCACATTCCACCACCAGGGAGCGCACTCTATTCTTAACGAAAGCGTATCTGAACGAAACTCCTTCATGCAACCTTTCCGTAGATACGTGAATCGGGAGGGTGGCGGTCTTAACCAATAATTTAAGATAATTGCTGAAATTACTACGAAAAATATTTTAAAGGGGCTCTATGCGGGCCCCTAAAAGAGTTAGAGGAAATCGGAAGACGGCAAAATAATCGCGGGGGAAAGTTTGCTTGGGTGCTTCGGAGCTACTTTTGGCGCGAGATCTAAGCTCTACGACCAACAGGAGCCCAGGTATTTAAGGAAATATGAAGTAACAAAGTCCAAAATAATAGAATTTTCCGTAATAATTCTATAACTAATCTAGGTAGAATGATGTGATATAGCTTAAAACCTTCCCTGGAACGATACCTATTTAACGGTATAAGTTCCGTAAAAATCCATGCGGTAGAACTCGAAATCTCGGCGTTCGGAACGAAATTTCCGTTTGGATTTTATATATATAATAGATTTCAGCAACAACGTAACACCAATGTATTAGAGAGGGAAAAGAAATAAAAGTAAAATTGTGTTTACATAATTTATCTGTTCACCCTTTCGGGACCGGTGGCTTTGACACAAATTTTATTCGGTTGGCACCACTTTTTTAAAAACAAGTTAACTTTACTTAAATAATCACGAAAATGCCCTAATTAAAGAAATCAAATATTACTTTTCTTTTTTACTGGTGCCAGAAATGAATTTTGTATGCTCTTTATGAAGGTGCTTATATGCACCCATGGGTCCCGAAGGGGTTAAGGGACCTGTTTTTTCGACTACAATCTACAGAAAAAGTGTCGAAAAAGTAGTCTTTTATGTTAACTACATTTGATACATGATGCAACGAAGTCAATTACTCTTTTTTGGAGTAGTTTTCTAAACATTCCTTGCAAAGAACGTCTGCGTTACGCGTAATCCAATTTTTCATTATTATTATATTCACTTGCATCTTTCTTGCTCGTCTTACTTTTTATTTTTGCCTTTTTCTCCTTTGGTTTTAGTAAACTTGATGACATGCCTAACATGGTTAGTCTGTGCAAAAAGAAAAGTAAAAATTAATAACACTTAATCATGCCGTTCAAAAGAAACTGCGGCATGTATACCGGAATTGCAGTGCAGCATGTATCCCGTTTTGAATGGTGCATACGTCGGCCATCACAGTTACCTGCCATCGCTAAGGGGAATGCCGTAACCATGCATACAGTACTCTATATAAACACCACACTTAGTTTTGACTTCGCAATCATGCATGCATTTAGTAATTAGTGTATGAAAAGTATTTAAACATAACGTGTTTAAAAGTTTGGAGAGTGAAATCATGCACTTACGTCAAATTAAGGATTGTACTTCTACAAGTAAACATCTAAATGGAATTCACGCTATACACAGGTTAAAATAATCTCATTGCGCACCTATATTGTGCGTTTGACGACCATCTATGGATAATTTCAAGAAATACAAGGGGTGTGGCATCTATCCCGTATGCGGCGACTTTCCCGGAGTTACCCAATATATATATTTTTTAAATCTCATTACGACAAGAGCTAAATCTTTTTAACATCAATTTACAAAAAAAAAAATATATATATATATATATAAATAAATAAATAAATAATAATAATAATAATAATAATTATATATATATATATATAATGTAAATTTCCTATTGATAATCTTCAAATATCAGGAACTTTTAAATATACAATTACTATACGAAGAAATATTTTTAACTTCTTTGCTACCGAGTATTATGCAGTATTATTAATTATTACTGAATTATTTTTTCTCCCATTTGACTTCATAGCAAGATTTTTATTTTATTTGCATTAGTTCAAATCTTAGACTTCGAAACATATTATTCTGATATCGAAATTGTAATTCGATTCGAATACCATTAATAAAATGGGACAAAACGGAGGTCCCCATTTGGGGACTCCGGGAGCGAAGAGGTTAAACTCTAATTCATTTTCAAAAAAATACATCTGCTGCAAGTATTTTTCCATGTAAATGCAATGACCCTTCTCTACAAAAATACATTAATATTGATCATGGACATATCGCCCCTGCTTTACAATAATGGCTTAAGGTACAAATGATGTTCAGGAGAGGAGCCAAAACAAAGAATTCTTCATATTGTAATTGCTTACTGTGCGAGCACCCTCGAGAGTAAAGTTTTAATATTTAGGTATATTTCACATCCAGTTTTTTCCCGCAAAAATTTATGATTGGTAATTAGGGCTCAAGTGGTTCCTTAAGGGAACCATCTTAAAAAAAAAAGAGCATTTTTTCATTTTTTTTTTTTTTTTTTTAAGAAAACTGCATGATGAATCTTTTTGAAATTTTAACAGTTCATTGTACATATCTTAAGATATACACAAGAATTTTTATATTAGATTTTGTTGCTTCTACTCTAAGTTATAAACAAATATGTTCAACCACATTTTTTGACACGGTGGGCAAGATTAAAAATAAACTACTCAATGGATTATCTTGATTTTTTTTTTAATTAAAGCTTATTTAATTGCCTTCGATATGAATTAAAGCTTTTACTGAAATTATTTAAAGAAAGAGTTATTAACAAATAAGAACGAATTTTTTTAACAAATATATTTTTTTCTTTTTTAATTAGCCATTACATAACTTTTTTAAAATAAATGTATGGGTTCCTTTAATTTAACTAGAAGCTATACTTACGAAGTTTACGAAAAAAAATTTTTGTGTTTCAGATAATTTTACAATGCGCTATCATGCCCACCGTCCAGACGAAATTTTTCAAAGCAGTTGAAGATATTAGTTTATAACTTAGAGTAGAAGCAACAAAATCTAATAAAAAAAATTCTTGTGCATACCTTAAGATATGTACAATAAACTGTTAAAATTTCAAAAAGATCCATCATGCAGTTTTCTTACGAAAAAATCACAAAAAAGTGCTTTTTTTGGTCTCCTAATGTAGAAGGTCCCCTTAAGTCCTTATTTTTTTACATATACGGATAGTACCTGTGGCCTTAAGCCCTTACTCAACTAAGCCTTAACTCAACTCTCTCATTAATAGAGAAACACGTACGCACTTACTAGATATTATAAAATATTGCTACCTGACTTCATATATGCACTTAACACAATTTTGAAAAGTATGGGCCTTACGCCCTTATTGCAAAACAAGGGCGATATAATCACTTGAAATATTAATATTGTGAATGATTTAACACTGAAAAAACTAATGGGTTACAGAACTAAATATCGACTTCCTTCAAAATGTAACTTAAATTCTGTTTGAAATCAGTTCACATATAGTATAGATTTATTTATATATAAAATTTCAATTTCGTATAGTAAACCTATTGAATATTTCAATCAATGGGAAATATTGATAATTGATAAATTAACTTATGCTCTAAAGAATAATGTTTCGGATCTGGTTACAATTAATACAAAGCATCTTTTCCAGCAAATTACTAATTTAAAAATGAAAAACTTTGTGATTAGATATGTAGATAAATGTCCAAATAATTATGCAATATCTGCAAATCTTATTATCACCAACCCTTTACATAAGGTATTTCTTCTAATAATTCTTTCCAAAAAACCAATGAAAACGCAATTGTAAACAATCATAAAAGTCATAGTTGTTATAAACTATGAAATATTATCTCTACTAACTTTAATTATTCTTATTTAGTTCTTATAACTAAATTTCATAAGACATAAATTAAAACTGCTACTATTGGCTGTAATCAGGCTTCGTAAATACCATGATATTTACGAAAATATCAAAAATATCCGATATTTTTATATATATCCGATATTTTCAAAATAGTCAACTTACTGCTGATAATAAATATTTTCAAGCATAATATAAATTAGAAGCTATAATTGCATTTAACATGAAAACTTAAACAATGTTCTAAAAATGCATTTCTCCCCCCCCCCCCCCAAACTAAGAACAAAATGGACAGTATTCTCGTGACGTCACAGTGGGAATCATGTGGTGTAAAAATAACGACTAGCGCGTTTGTTTCAGTATCGTGTCATTTGATGCAGCATAAATACAGATAAATGGATGCGTAAAATACTGCTGATTTATTCCGTACGAATTATTTTCGATAAATACTTATATACATACTAATTAAAATCCATATATACTTATTAATTAGTAATTAAAATTTAAAAATTTTATTTTATAAATAAAATGAAGAATGTGCATGCAATTGCTTTAAAATAGAGAAAAGAATTCATGTATAACGCATACCTGTCCCTGAAAAAGTCTAAAGCTTCATATAAAAATAAAATATAAGCATAATTTTTCAAACCACAATGCTTTTCAATGGCGCGGTTATGAATGTTATTCCCAAACAGACGAATTTTTATAGCCTCGAACCAAAAGGGAGAATATGGTCCATTGAAGATCAACTAATTGAAAACAGATACAATTTGCTTTATACACTTATATAAACTATAGGATTTGTATCAAGTTTCAAGAAAGTTTTATATTTTATAAAGCAAAATATTAAATTAAAAAAGTCTTTTTTTAATTGAAGAATTTTAACATAAATGTAAGTTTATCTTATTTTTTATTCCCTAACCTGCTGTGCAGTTCAGACACAACTAAACCAAAATCGCAGAAGATTATTTTCTAAAGAAGCTCTAACATAAATGATTACCAAAACTACAGTTATTCTTCAAACGGCTGTTCTGAATTAATTGTCTGATATAATTATTAGTTATATATTTAAAAATAAAAGTGTCAAATCTGAAGCTTGGAAAATATATTTTTCTTTTTTGCCTAGAAAAGTCACTGCCAGAAACAAAAGTTGTTTATCTACAGAATGACACAGTTAATAACAGTTGAAAATTTCATTTACACTTGTTTTGACTGAAGGAAATATCAAGCAAAGGGATATTTTGAAAATAAATATCAAGAATTTGAAAATATCAAAAATCTGGATATTTTAAAAATAAATATCGAATATATATCAACGAATTCTGGCTGTAATACATATAGAAATAAAGCTAGCAAACTTCTATTAAAAATTATTTATCAAATATATACATGCATAAAAAAAGTAGATAATACACAGTAACATTGTATAAAAATAGCTATCAACTGGTTAATCTTCTAAAAAATCTTAATAATCTTTTAATAACATAGATCTATTAGATCTTCATAATATAATAAATACATTATTTTAAAAATATCAACTTCAATTAACTCTATCAATAAATATGAATGCAGATTATTTTCAAGCACTAGCTAATTTCATTATCTATAAAAATAACTATATTTTGTAAGATAATGATATTTATCTACAAAGAGTCGGAATATCACAAGGTGGATGTAGATGTACTTTGAGTATACTATCAACGTACATATTGTAATAATAGTATTCATTTATAACGTTGCTGACATCATTTTAATTCATACTGACCAATCTAATATTTCTCAATTTTCAGTAAATTATCCTACTAATTTAGAATTAACGGAAAACCTTTTATCCAACAATACTATTAACTTTTTTGATCAAAAAATTTTACTAAAAGATAACAAGACAAAAACTGATATTTATGCCAAACGTAAAGATTTTAAATTCAAAATTAATACTTAACACATTTTAAGTCATGTCTTCATATATCAGTTTACCGTAATACACTCCTTAATCGTATGTATAGAATAAAGAGTTTATGTTCTTATCTTATTAAAAAAAATAAATAAATAAACATCTCATTTTCTACAAAATTCATAGATTCTCTAATATACAATTAGTATATGAATGATTTCACCAATGAATGGTTGGATGGGCAGATGTTAGACACAATTAACACATTGCACATTTAAAAAATATCTAAAAAATTTAAAAAAAATACATAAAATAAATAAAATACAAAATTAAATTAAAAAAATTACAGCAGGATGTCTGGGTGGGCAGATGTTCTTAGAATACAGAGGATGGCGGCGTTGTATGGAAAATTTTTGATTAATGGTTAATTTATATAAATATTTTTTAAAAAATTGTGAGAGAGTTTTTGTATAACTTCACAACATTCAGGGGTCGATCCAGAGTTTTTTTTTTCTTGGGACTCATTTTGATAAAGGTTAAAAATATTTTCGTGAAAAATAATATTTTGTAATGAAGGATGAAATCCATTTACTCAAATTCGAATTACTCAAGCATTTAATAATAATAACTACTTCAAGTACTTCTGCCTAAGTTTTCGTTTCTGGTGAAATAAGTATTAATACTAAATACTCCCTCGGGAAAACATTTCGTGATTTCCATGTGCCTGAAAATCTGTTTAAAATAGCAAATTTATTGTTTATAAATTCCCGAAATTATCGAACCACTGGCGGAAATCTGCAAAAATTACGCTTCTTATGCCAAAAAGACATAAGCAACTACAAGTGCAACTATGGCAGAAAGGCTGTTTTCCAGTCATTCTGGAACAAGACTTCAAAAAGAAAGCGACGATAGACAAGGAATACATTACGGCTTCTTTGTGTCACTAAAACTAACCGTGGAAAAGCCTCAAAATCGGATAGAATATTTCTGTTTATATCCCGCCAGTAACAATTCAATACCTTTTAAAGTGATTATTAAAGGATTGTAAAACACTTTTAGAAAATTCGATTACATTCTCAGACAGATTTTTTTTCCCACTTTTCTAATTTATGAATAAACTAAACTTTTCACTTTGAGCCCAAGCCCGAAGATTGGTATAAAATTCCAACCTGTCTCATCTGTACCACGTACGAAAAGATGGAATTTTGTAATTCATCCCCCCCCCCCCTCCTCACATACACACAGACACTTCCCCATGTGCTAGAATTCTAGAAATTATTTACAGTTGTATGTCCCCGATGGCAATACAATATATTTAATATTTTCAAGAATTAATTATCAATTAATATTCATAGTAATTAAATTTTGATTATACATTGAGAAAGTAATTTAGATATCCAGATAATTCAAATGAATAATTTTCGGGCATGGTTTTTTTTTAAAAAAATCTATTACCACATGAGTCAACAATAAATATTTATTTGTAACAAAAATGTAAAGTAATATTTGCATTTTTAATTGCTTGAATTTTTATTCAAAATTGCGTAAAAGGCGTGTGACCGATAGAGTGAAAAAATCATGGCCTAGACACTTTTACGCGGTTTCACGCCTTATGAGCAATTTGAATAAAAATTAGATTACTATTTCCAAGAGCATTTCTACAAATTATATATGCAATATTTGCAGTCAACATAAAAATGCTTTTTTTTACCCTTTCAGTTGCCAGATTAAAAATAAATAAATAAATAAAATAATAATAAACAATCATTTCATTTTTGAATTTTTAATACATGGTTTTTACATAAGAATGAGCCGGCTTTATCAAGAATTTTCATTTATAAAACATGGAATTTTAAAAAGTCGGCGCGTTTCTAGTTTTCTAATATACAATTAAAATACAGCATTTTAACTATTTTTAGTTTTAGGATTTACAAACTTTATTAAAAACATCCCCGAACTAAGCTAGCTTTTCTTTCCTGCACACTTGCGGGCATTAACTTATGTCATGCCGGCAAGTTGGTTGTAAGCTCTTTGTGAATATTATTTTTCACCTCCCCCCCCCCCCCCCCACACACACACACCACCACCACCACCAACACCTATTTTATGGTATTCAATTTCGTGATTTTTTTTTTTTAAATACACATGTGTAAAAGCAGATATAATTTGCTTTTATTTCTCTGTTTTACTACTTTTTAATAGCATAATAATATATATATATATATAAAAAAAAAAAAAACAGAGAATACAAATATATATTTTTTTAAATGTGGTTCATTTATTTATTTTTATTTTTTTTTTTTTTTTCCATATAAAACTTTTCGCAGTATATAGAGAAATCGATTCATTCAGATATATCTCTGTAAAGTGATTATCGCTACACTAAAAATGATAAGACTAGAAGAATATCAGAACCAGATACTTCACAAATAGAAGTAAAACATTAATGCTATTGTACATTTATTTATCGGAATCTTTAAACAGTTTTGTATACTGCTATATTAAAAAAATTATATAATTTTTCTCTTTATAGAGCTTGGAGATAACGACTGATTATCTGCATTATTTATTTTTGTTACTAATTTAGACAAAATTAACTATTTTAGTGAATTTTCATATAGTATATATAATTTTCTAAGCGATTATTAACATTATTGTTTTTTTCATTTTTCTGTAAAAGAGTTACATTTTGAATAATAAGCTACTGTCGCCTCACCACAATAGCTTTCAGGTCTGTCCAAACTTTTCCCCCACGATCCCGTTTTTGTGAAATTAGGATCAGTTCTTTACATTTGTGAAAAATCTAGTCACAATTTTATGAAAATCATTATATTTAGGTTCTTGTTTATACAATTTTAAGAAGATATACGTATGTAAAATACAAATATTTTCTTTATATATGTATAAAAGTGACAGGTCAGATTTTACTTTTAAATCATTAAATTTGTGAAAGATTCAGTTTAGAGATGGAACCTTTCTGTGAAAGGCCTATTTTTAAGACAAAGAATATTGTGAAAGCTCCTGTTTTAAGCTGAAGCGTTTTGTTAAGTGGACAGTAAACTTTCAAAATCGCGAAATTCGACTAAAAAATTGACCCCCCCCCCCCCCCCCAAACCTCCCACCCAGAATTATGAAAGTAAATGCTCAAATTTATCTGATGCAAAAATATTTTTTAATCCTGATTCGCCTCTGAAGAGACATAAAATTACTTTTAAATTTGTAAAAACTGTATATATTTATATATATTTATTATTATTATTTAAAAAGCTGATTTCTCAAAATTGAAAATATCGCCCATTTCTAACTTCTGAAACCTTCCATGCGCATCCCTAATTATCAGATTATATTAAAACTTATACCTACATCAGTTATACAATACTCAATCAATATGTTAGCATAAAAAGTTGTATTTCAGAGGTATTTTAGGTTGAAATGTATATGCATATGAAATAAATTGTAATTTAGAAAGTTATTGAAGTTTTCCGTTAGTGGACCCTTTTTTAATTTCGTAATTTTTGGGTTCCGTTCCTGGTGATCCTTTTAGATTTTAAAAACTAGTCGGATGTACCAATCCCAAAACTTTCTTCTATCTCATGCATGTTAATACTTCAAAATTCGCTATCACACTGCCAAAATTAAATGGCAATCTATGCATCTCATGAGGATTCTAAAGATATGAAATTCCGTGCATTAGTTCTTGAGATATGACTATCGCTGAAATCGTCTAAATCCAGCAAAATGCTGCCTAGCAGCGCCATCTATTAGATGATTTATACCAAATCCTAATCAGCAACAATTTATGTCAGCGTCTGACTGAATCTGAAGTTTGGAGAAAATCCGTGCATTAGTTTTTGAGATAGAGCTATAGCGAAAATCGTGAAAATTCCTGCATAGCAGCGCCACCTATTGGGTGATTAACAGCAAAACCTAATTAACAACAACTTGTGTCAACATACAACTAAATCTGAAGTTAGATGAAAATTCGTTCATTAGTTCTATAGATAGAGCTATTGAGGCAATCGTGAAAAAGGCAGCACAGAAGCGCCACCTGCTGGGCGATTTACACCAACACATAATCAGTAGCAAGTCATATCAAGGACTAACTGAATCGGAAGTTTGATGAAAATCCGTGCGTTAGTTCTTAAGATAGAGCTATTGGGGAAATCGTGTAAATCCTACAAAATTCATCATAACAGCGTCACCTGTTGGGCGATTTACACCAAAACGTAATCAGCATCAATTCATATCAAGGACTAACTAAATCTGAAGTTTGATCAAAATCCGTGCATTAGTTCTTGAGATAGAGGTATTGCGAAAATCGTGAAAAATGCAGCACAGCAGCGCCACCTGTTGAGCGATTTACACCAAAAACTAATCAACATCAATTTGTATTAGGGACTCACTGAATATGAATTTCTATTAAATCCCGTGCATTAGTTCTTGAGATAGAGCGTCCACAAAATTTGTGTCACATACACACAGACAGACAGACAGACTCACAGAGTCACAGACAGACATTTTGTAAAAACATGTTTTTTGGAATCTCTAACCCCTAAAACGTGTAAATCCGTCGAAAACCGGAATTCGAAAATTTTCATGAATCCAATACTTTCTTCTTGTAAAGATAGAAGAAAGTAAAAATATAGCTACGTTTTTTAGAAAAAAAAAACAATGTCAAATTATAAAAAAAATATTTTTTCTGCTTATACATTCGGCGAACTTTCACAATTCATATCAATTTCCATTATAATACAGTCGTCTCTCTGTTTAACGTCGCTTTACTCAACGGCGATCTCTGTTTTAAGGACGATATTTTGCGGTCCCGGCTCTTTTAAGTAATAAAATCTCTATTTAAAGACGATTTTCACGTAGTCCCCCCCCCCCCGACCCCCCATAACGCTTTATGCATGTTAAACGAAGGAACTTCCTCTCATAGAAAAATAAGTTTTCTTGCAATTCAGATGAGTACAGGAGAAGGTGACGAAGACGTTTTAACAACCGACTTCAGAAATTTAGATCAAATTTATGAGAACATCGCAAATGAAAATGCAACTTCAGATGCAGAAGATGGTGATGAAGCTGATGATACAGAAAGCAAGACACCACATCCTTCTTACTCAGATGCGAATTCTGCCCTGGATATTTTTCGCCAGTGCATTGTTTCATCAAATATGGTTGGTTGGTTGGTTGTATTTATGTCGGCCAATTATCTGCACGTGGGATATGGGCCCTAGGGGGGGGGGTGCCTTCCGTGGAGGTCTTTCTAAGGGAACCTAATCCGTATTAACGCTTGGAGAACCAAGGCTCGAAGAAAACCACGAAAACTCCGAACGATTAGGCCGACGGGCGCGATTGGGATCGAACCCAGCACTTCCCGTCTACCAGCTTCGAGAGCAGAACCTCTCGGCCACTGGTGGGGCTTCATCAAATATGGAAAATGACTCATTCAACATTCTTAAGGAACTTGAAGCAAGGGTACAAACTAGACCACCATTGAGACAATCTACACTTTTTGATTTTTAAAAACTTAATTTGTTTAATTAAATGTATTATAAATATTTTTTATTGTACTTTAAGTAACATTGTACGCTGTAATGTTGTTCTTGTATGCAGTATAATTACATTTCTAAACACGCCAATATATTGAAAAATGTATTGACAGTCCTAAGCTTGTAAAGTATGGAAATGTTTTTCAAATATTATTTTTACACAAATTCTGTTTAAGGACGATTTTTCGAGGTTTCTTGAAAGTCGTTAAACAGAGAGCGAACTGTATATAATATATATCTCATAAATAAATAGTGTCATATTTTATGCAAAATAAATGCCCATGGGACATTTTAAAATATGACAATTATTCGTTATTTTAAAATTTTAAATAGTGACTAATTTAGAAGCTTTTTACTATTTTAACACCAAATTGAGAACATAACTATTTGATCTTGCCATTAACATGTCTTCCAATTTTCAAATGAATCCATTGAAAATTGAAAGATTTGATTTTAATGTCATGTGTCCTTTTATGGGTCCTGTTTTGAGACGAAAGATTTTGTGAAAAGGTTCTGTTTTGGAATGAAAAATTTTGTGAAGGGTCATGTTTTTAAATGCAAAATTTTCTGAAGGATCTCTTAAGAGGCTACTTCAGTCAAACGAAAAGACCCGTTCGCTAATGCTAATCCTATGGAAGAGATTTATAAAGATATCTCGGTCGCATTTCAATATTTTTAAATAATTTCTTTTGCATTCAATAGTTCAGATCGATCTGTACAAAGGCCGTTTTTTTTTTTTACTTTTTCGATTTTGTTTACAGGTATTTCTTATGAGAATACTTTCATTTTCGGAATCGGTTTCGAAAGTAAAAGCATCCTCATAAAAAATATCTGCAATCAAAATCGAAAAAGTAAAAAACGGCCTGCATACAGATCGATCTCAACTATTGAATGCAAAAGAAATCATTTAAAAATATTGAAATGCGACCGAGATATCTTTATAAATTTGTTCCATAGGATTATCGAAAAGACCCCTTCGTTAATGCTAATCCTATGAAAGAAATTTATAAAGATATCTCCGGTTGCATTTCAATATTTAAAAAAAAAAAAAAAAAATCCCATTGGCTAGCTGAGATCGATCTGTAAAAAGGCCATTTTTTACTTTTTCGATTTCGTTTACAGATATTTTTAATGAGGACCCTTTCATTTTCGGAACTGGTTTCAAAAGTAAGAACATCCTTTTGAAAGAAATCTTCAAGCAAAATCGAAAAAGTAAAAAAGGGCAAGTGTAGAGATCAATCTGATCTGTCCAATGCAAAATCATTTAAAAATATCAAAATGCAAACGAAACATCTTAAAAAATTTCTTTCATAGGATTAGCATCAGAGAGCGAGTCTTTCCAGGTGACTGAAGTAGCCCCTTAAAGGACCCATTCTCTTCCTAAACAGATCCCTGGCATTTGTTTTCCTTTACCGCGCTGTCGCGTCCGGGAATTCGATTCAAAACGCCTACTTTGACAGTCACTTCTGACTTTGCCGAAAAATGTAAAAAACTGTTCGTTTCCATAGTTTCTGAATAAGAGCTCCTGCCAATGCCATGTGCGTTTTGAACAAAAATGAAATAAGAAATGCATCAGAAAGTTGCCAGTTTGGATTTGAGAACAGGCTTCAGTGGTTTTTGTTGTTGTTGTTGTTTTTCTTCCCCGGTGAACGCTCAGTGACTATCCCATTCGCCTTGAAGAAAGAAAATAAAAAAGAAATGATGCAGAAGCAGATAAAGAAGTTTATTCTCGAGCGAGCAGTAACAGTGAGTTCACTTTCGTTTCTTCGATGCAACTCTATCTATAACAAGTTAACAGATGAGGTTTTGTTTATTCGTGCATCCCTAATTTGGACTTCAAAACTTTTGGAAATCAATCATAGAATGTCAAAATTCGAAAAAAAAAATTAATTTTACAGGTTTTTATTTATTTATTTATTTTTAAGTAACTGCTTTTGCTGCCTTGTCGTATCTGAATTTATTGTGACCTTTTCACTTTCTCAGGTCAAAACAATAACTAGTCGGATGTACCAATCCCAAAACTTTCTTCTATCTCATACATGTTAATACTTCAAAATTCGCTATCACACTGCCAAAATTAAATGGCAATCTATGCATCTCATGAGGATTCTAACGATATGAAATTCCGTGCATTAGTTCTTGAGATATGACTATCGCTGAAATCGTCTAAATTGAGCAAAATGCTGCCTAGCAGCGCCACCTATTGGGTGATTTATACCAAATCCTAATCAGCAACAATTTATGTCAACGTCTGACTGAATCTGAAGTTTGGAGAAAATCCGTACATTAGTTTTTGAGATAGAGCAATAGTGAAAATCGTGAAAATTTCTGCATAGCAGCGCCACCTATTGGCTGATTAACACCAAAACCTAATTAACAACAACTTGTGTCAACATACAACTAAATCTGAAGTTAGATGAAAATTGGTCCATTAGTTCTATTGATAGAGCTATTGAGGCAATCGTGGAAAAGGCAGCAGAGAAGCGCCACCTGTTGGGCGATTTACACCAACACCTAATCAGCAGCAAGTCATATCAAGGACTAACTTAATCTGAAGTTTGATGAAAATCCGTGCGTTAGTTCTTAAGATAGAGCTATTGGGGAAATCGTGTAAATCCTGCAAAATTCATCATAACAGCGCCACCTGTTGGGCGATTTACACCAAAACGTAATCATCATCAATTCATATCAAGGACTAACTAAATCTGAAGTTTGATCAAAATCCGTGCATTAGTTCTTGAGATAGAGCTATTGCGAAAATCGTGAAAAATTCAGCATTGCAGCGCCACCTGTTGAGCGATTTACACCAAAAACTAATCAGCATCAATTTGTATCAGGCACTAACTGAATATCAATTTTTATTAAATTCCGTGCATTAGTTCTTGAGATAGAGCGCCCACAAAATTTGTGTCACATACACACAGACAGACAGACAGACTCACAGAGTCACAGACAGACATTTTGTAAAAACATGTTTTTGGGAATCTCTGACCCCTAAAACGCGTAAATCCGTCGAAAACCGGAATTCGAAAATTTTCATGAATCCAATACTTTCTTCTTGTAAAGATAGAAGAAAGTAATAATAATATTGCCAATAAAAACATGAAAAATGGCAGTTCTTATTGAGAAATGTATGATAAACACAGGCTGAAGCAGGGGGTCTGTCCAGACTTTTTTTCACGGGATCCTGTTTGAAATTTTGAACAATTTTTGTTATGTGAAAATTCTAGTCATGAATTAGTAAATTTTAAATTGTCATTCTATTCAGGTTTATGTGTATATATATATATATATATTCTTTATGTTTAAAAAAAAAGCTAAGTAATACAGTGAAACCTCCCTGTGCGACCACCTCCCTCATGGTTTAATTATTTCTACGCGTATAAGTGACATAATTAATATAAAAAAAGAAAGAAAGAAATGTCAAAGTTTAACTATGACTCACATATGATTGTGAAAAGGGTAAAAATGCATACCCAACAAAGGTACGTTCATTGCTTATTATATCTAACGTCGCATCTCATGCTTTAAAAGAAAATCCACACCGCTTTCCCCAAAGAATTATCGCAAACATCTCTTTAGGAACTAGGAATTGTAAACAAAATTGAAATATTTATTGTTGAAATGAACTATAAGTCCTAGATTTGAAAATTTCCAAGTCATGGACATAGTATGGTGCCTTTCAACACTAAACACCCAAAGATGCATAGGTAGTACTAAGTTCTTTTCTCCACGAAAACGTCAGAAAATATGAAAAAACACTGAATTTTAAAATGCGAACTGTCAAAATATGAACTTAGTCTGAACAAGATAGAAGAATTAGATTGAACAATCACTGATTCAATCATAAAATCTTATTTAAAACTAACAAGTTGGAAATTGCACGTCAAACGTGGCAAATGATGTGCGTTCGCACTATAACTAGTTTTATAAATATTTTTTGCACCGCATATTGTACTGAATGTTTATTTCACTACACTTCATAAGTGCATATCCATTTCATTCTGTTCGAAAGGCTGTCACATCATTAAAATGTACTTGCAATAACTTTTTCCCATTGGCCGTCATGTAACGGAAAGATTTTGACTGTCCCTGTCATTAAACTATACACTCGATTTTCATAAAATTGGAAATAATTCGACACAATTTTTCAGCAATTATATATTTAAAATTTCAGAGCATTCGGTTGGGTAGTTTTTGCTCTGTTATATATGCGGACGAATGGGCGGACAGACAGACGGACCGAACGACGATGACTATAGGTGCTACGTATTTATATAATTACGAACGCACCTAAAAATCATGATGTTTACCGGCGGGTGAAAAAACGTTTCTCAGCGTAAGAATGTTTGCAGATTGTTGTATGAAAATTATTTGGCAGGTGAACAATGAAAATAATATGTAGTTACACGGCCAAACTCGATTCCGCTTATCCCGATAAGGTGAATCGAGTTTGGCCGTGGTAGTTACAATTGATGAGGCTTGGATATACTTATCGGATTGCAATAGAAAAAGATCGATTTACTACCGAGAAAAGAAAAAGATCTAAAATGTTGGTTCAGAGAAAACAAGGAACATTTTACTAAAGGTTTTATATTTCTGGCTAGATTCACTAATAACGGAAAACTTAAAGAAAGTAGGAAAAAAATGTCAAAATTAACTAGGATTACTATCAGAAATATACGCACTTTTCAAGTATAAGGGCCTTGACTGTTTAGTAAAAGTTTAGCGTAATTCGAATTTCAGAAAGTAAAGTGAGATATGTTGCCAAATGATATAAACAGTTATGAAAACAAACATGATGAACTTTTCGGCAGTTTGTATTTGTATGTACATAAAAATTTTATTAATCTACATTGTTATTATGGATTTTTATATACATTTTAACTATGTTTATATATAAAAATTGATAAATGGCTTGTTTATATTAAATAAATTGACTAATTCTTGGAAAAAGTTGCTTGTGTACATAAAACAGTGAATGAGTTGCTAGAAATATCCATGAAAATTTTCTTTCTCTCGCCAAGGCTCCTATACTGGAAAAGTACAGAAATATACTTTTAACATCTAATTTTAAAGAAGACATTCCATCACTTTATCCAAAAATTTGCATAGGCCATTTTTACTGCATTACTATCAGGATAAGGTTACCAGCCATACCTCTAAATTTATTGCTATATTAAAAAAAAAGGAGAAATGAAACCATAATCTATTCCATTTAAATGCATACCACACAAGTCCTCGGCGTATCTCCAATGGATCACCGTGCATTTAGATTTTCAAAACAAGTTCCTTATAAGTTGTATCCCAAAACACTTGATGGACTCTGGAAGATTGTGGTCGAGGAGTGGAACAAAATGAACCTCAATTTTTTAAGAAAAGCTCCTTTATCTTGGATATCAAGATGTAATAAGTAGGCATAAAAGTGGGAAATAGAAAAAAATATAAAATTTTTTTACATCTATTCAATAGTATAAAATTTGTACAATTTAGACACATTTTAAGTGTTATTTATACAATAAAATGAAATATTACTGTATAAATTATTTTCTTTTAATAAATTAAAATTTATTAAAAACAAATAATTTTACATTTTTTTTTTTTTTTTTTTTTTAAATCAAAATAGGACATAGAAGACAGTTTGCTAAAGATGTAAAACCATAAATATCTGATGAACTTATGTGAAGTACAGTGATTAATTTTTCAAAATAAATGTTATTTTAGAAGGTTTGTCTAAGATTTTTCCCATCCTTTCAAAAATCTCCACGCTGCATAAACGCAAGCAAGTCGGAAACTTCCTTTACCTTTTAAAGTCTAAAAAATTACTCTTGAAAGACATTTTCGAAACAATTTACATGACTTTCAGACTTTTACATGACAATTTACATGACTTTGATTTGATGGCTTTTTTTACACAGTAATTCAGAAACAAATTCCAAGGATTTGAGTAAGCAAAATGATTATTAAATTTTCTACGTAGTTTTCTACGTTTATAACGTAGCAGATCAGGGACTTCAATACCAGCTCTGCAAATCATTGTTTTTTTTTATTATTATTATTAGTTGTGTTGTGCGTTTTCCAGCTTAATAAAATTTTAATATATTATGTAGTCGCAGCGTTAGAATTAGGAAAAAAGGTCACTAGTCCCAAGGACCACTGACCATGAGAATTTACTGGTCCGCAGGCATCCTCACTAACCCGCGATATAAAATTCTATCAAGAGTCATTTCAGCCCTTTGAGTGAGCACCCCCCCCCCCCACACACACACACACACAGACACACCTAGAATATAAACCAAACTTGCTTTGTAGTTATCCAAAAATGTTCCTCATAATAAAACTAAAATTATAATTTGCTAAAAATTAAATAAACAGTACATAAATCAGAACTATAAAATTATTAATCAGATATTTTACTTACAATTATTTATTTCAACCGACTGTAAGGTTGAGTGCAAATATTTATTATTATTATTATTATTTATTTATTTAATTTTATGTTTTTAAATAAAATAAAATTGTGTGATTTGTGTCCGGTTGCGGTTTTCTCAGGACCGGGAAAATTTATGTTTGCCTGACAGTGGGAAAAAAGTATAATGTTTGTAGTATAGTACTTAGTGGTCCTGCGGATCACTAAATTTTTCAAATTAGTGGTCCAATTGAATTTTTGATTGTCTCGGACCAGTGGACAACCAAGGATTTCAAACGCTGTGGTGTGTATAAATTCTATAAATACAGGGCTTAAAAAAAAAAAAAAAAAAAAAAAAAAAAAAAGGATTAACCTTTGTGGACAGGATTTTATGAAAGTACAGTTTGAGTAGTATATTATGTTTTTCAGGTCAACCAAATTTTACCGCATTATAGGGTGTTAATGTAGTATAATATAAATAAATTCATATACAAAGGAGATCGATACATATCGTTTATAGATAGTAATTCCCATAAAAGATTTTTCAGTTGCTTTATGAATTTTTCAGCTAATTTAAATTTTCACTACGTGCTGTTTATAAAACTCTGCATAACATATACAAGGCTTCACAAAAGAATTCGCATACATTACGAGATATATCATTTCATAGTATAAGGAAATGAAACATCTTAACAACGTTTCAATAGTGTTGGAAAGTGTTTCACAGTCTATGCACTGATGCATAACTTTTTGTTCTTGTTTAAAAACAAATTTTACTATTTATTTCAAACAGTGGGATAAAAAAGAAAGAAGAAAGAAAGAAAAAAAAGCTCAGCTAATTAATTTTTAAAACTGAGTAGGGAGCAATGGCTTTTTCCTGCCCCCCCCGTCTTTTTTTTCCGCCTGTACTTTATTCCTGAAGTTGTAATTTCTACCTTAATCTCTTCAGAAACTCTCAGTAGATACCCACTTCACCTTGAAGAAATAAAAAAACATGATGTAGATAAAGAAGCTTATTCTCGAACGAGCAAAACAGTGAGTTTCTCTTTCGCTTCGTCGGTGCAACTAACTATAACAAGCTAACAGAGGAGGTTTGGTTCGAGACGGAAGGTTATTTATTTCCTTTGTTCTTTTCTTTTTTTTACCTCAACGTCGGGGATAGCCGCAATAGAAACGCAATCAGTGATGAATCAGAGATCATTCGTTTTGTTTCGAACCAGCAATACTGTCCGATTTTCACGCTCAGTGAACGCTGGAAGGAGCCGACACCAAGAAAAAGAAAAATTACCAGAAGCTTATGCGTCTTGCTTCAGCTATTTTGTCACTCTGCCGATTTCCAAGCCATATCGCGACTAACAGGAATAGATTAACTTTTTACAGACTTATTAAGATCCAAGTACAGTACGCTCCGGATTATCAGATATCCGGTTATATGACACACTGTTAACCAGAACAATCTCCCTTCATTAGAGCCATGCATAGGGTAGAGATCTGCACGGGCCGGGTCGGGCCTAGTCACTACACTTTCCCGGTCGGGCCTTACTTTTTTTCTGAAGGGCCGGGACGGGCCTAACTTATTTTTTCCGTAAAGAGCCGGGACTGGCCTAACTTATTTTTTCAGTAAAGAGCCTGGACTGGTTTCAGTCTTCACGGGCCCAAATTTCCAGCCCCGGTTTTGACCCACCCGTATGAAAATCATTGTCTCGGCGTGGCCTGGTCCGTTCAAAGATCAGTAAAATTTGCCCTGGCCCAAAAATTTATGAAAAAAATGCAAACATTTTTAAATCGCCATTATTCTACTCTACAATTAAACATTAAAATTTATTCTTTTTAAAGAATAGTAGATTTCTAGGCTTGTTAAAATATACAGTCGTCCCCGTTTAAACGAATATTGACGGTTCCAGAAATAATATTCGATTAAGATGGGTATTTGATTAAACGGGGAATCATAACTGTAATATTTAATGCGTAGTAAAAAGGTAAAAGAACCACATACGGCATATTTCATTAACAGCATAATAAATCGTTAATAGAATAACTTAAACTAAAATAAATACAAATGCTAATATAAAGTAAATACGCATTAATTTAATGTCAGTACATACATTTATAGGCTTTACATCACAATGCAACTCGTTTGAATTTGGTCAAAACTTTGATACTTCTAATTTACGTTACTTATACTGCCTTAAAAAATCGTTTAAAGTGGTTTGTTTAAGTGGAATCTTAAAGGAGTAAATATCGAGTTATTTTTCGAATGAGTGTAAAATATCACAATTACCATCTCGAATTTCGAAGTGAAGGCGCATTGCCTGGTTAACAGCAAGAAGTGATGTGAGGGGATCAAGGTGGGGAAATCATTTGACCTGTCCATTATACGCCTGCCGGCCGAAATCATTGTGGGAAGAACTGAAAATTTGTTTTCAGCGTAAAGGAACTAAAAATGACAAAAGATGAAAGGAAATCCTAGCTAAAAATTGCTTTCCGCGCCTATTTTCAAACATAGGTCACTCAGTTGTTATTCGATTAAGCGGGGACGTTCGTAAAAGGTATTTGGCTTAAGCGGGGAAAAATAGCATAGAATCAATAGGAATAAATTCGGTTCCGGAGGATTCTATTCGAATAAGCGGGTTATTCGATTATCCGTGATCCGATTAAGTGGGGAGGGCTGTAGCTAATTTAAAATATAGTAAAACGTGTGAAAAAGAACCCATCTATGACGGAATCCTATCTTAAACTGAAAAATGTGCTGATCCATGCAAAATGAATATAATAATATGTGAGAAAAGAAAATATAACACATTTACGCCTGCTAAGAAGGGAACTTGTCGGTATCGCACTTTTTTTTTCGTTCCTATGCGATTCCGTTTTAGAATACTTTACCGTATAGCATTTTTGAAATTTTTAAGTCTCCAATACATGGAATATGGATTAACAATATTAACGATAACTGAAACATTTACATACAACAAATAGAGATTCACTAAAAAGATAAATATCGCAACCTAGCCGAGATTTAAACTATTTTTCGGGCAGAAATTTTAGCTGCTATACCGGGCCGGGCCGAATTTTTTTTCTATGGGTCGGACCGGGCCCGGAAATTTCGGCCCGTGCAGACCTCTAGCATAGGGTCGGTTGACCAATTTTACCCACAGCTGACCCACGAAGTTCGGGTCAGGTCGGGATGGCGACAATTTTTCTCGTAGTGAATCGGATTGACTGTTGAATTGTTTCGGATCCGTCTCAGATTGAATTTTCGGATTAACCAGAAACTAAAAAAGTCCCGAATATTGTTTAAGATGAAAAACTATCTATATATATATTTTTTTTTTCTTACGTAGTGCGGAAATGAGGCTGAATTTATAGATGCCATTAAGCAATAACAACAATCACTGAGAGAATTCTCAGTGGTAAATTTACGGTCACATGACTTGACCCATTCAGAACATCAAAATTCAGAGGGAATCTCTTTTTAAAGACAGATCGTTTGATCGATGTATGAATAGCAATGTCATTGGTCCATTTTACGATGATGACGTGTGCATTCAGCTAATCAGTTTTCTGATCAAGATTGTCTTTTAGACGAACAGAAAATGGTTTATTTACATTTCATTAGCGTCATACATAGCGTCTCTGTAGTGTAGGGGTGCACAACCTTTTCAAGAGAAGGTCCAAAAATATCTGGGTTGTCGAGGGCCACATTAGTAACACGGAGAGAATTCTATTTCGTGGAGGTGATCTGTAGCCTATAATAACATAAATATATGGTTTCAGGCGTAAGGGGGGGGGGGGGTGTCCACTATAGGTACCCCTACCCAGCCAACATATCCAATTAAGTTGGCAAGAATATATAAACAGTTTACATTTGTATATATAACAGAGATATACCAAGGATTATTTTAAAAGAGTGATAATATTACTTGACTTTATTCGACGGAGTAAATTATGTTTTATTAAAAGTGCTAAAAAACAAACAGAGGCATGAAAGTGGGTAGTGCTAAAAAAATGTGAATTTTATGAACGAAGTGTGTGTGTGTGTGTGTGTGTGTGCGGGGGGGGGGGGGGGGGGTCACAATTTTGTTGCTTCGGCAAAATCAAAAATTTTCCGAAGCAGATCGATGAAATTCGGTATTTTTCCGCGTTTGATCAATGAAATTCGCTATTTTTTCCACGCGCGATCGACGAAATTTGCGATTTTTTCAAGCTTGATAGACAAAATTCGCGATTCTTTTGTGCCCGATCAACGAAATTCCGCGATTTTTCCGAACCCGATCCCCAAAACATCTTTTTCCATGCCTGATCGACGAAATTTGCGATTCTTAACCGACTCTGACGAAATTTGTAATTTTTCCCTGCGGCAAATTGACGAAATTTGCGATTTTTCTCGCCATAAACGGGGGAAACTCACGATTTTTCCGCAGTCGATCAACGAAATTTCCAAATTTTTTGGACGCCATCAACAAAATTCTCGGTTTTTCAGTATCCGATGAACTAAATGTGCGATTTTTCGGCCGGTGATAGACAAAATTCGGAATTTTTAGTGTCCGACAAACGAAATTCGCGATTTTTCCATGCCCGATAGACCAAACTCTCAATTTTACCGTGCCCGATCGACGCAATTGGCGATTATTACGGGCCTGGTCGACAAAATTTGCGATTTTCAGCGCTCTATCAACGAAATTTGAGATTTTTCCGCTCCTAATCGACAAAATTCGTGATTTTTCCGCACCCGATTGACAAAATTCCCGAGTCAGACTAATTGACGAAATTCGCAATTTTTTTTTCTCGCGACTGACGAAACTCATGATTTTTTTCGCAGCCGACCAACAAAATTTGCAATTTTTCCGCACATCATCAACAGAATTGACAATTTTCCGTGCCCGATCGACAAAATCCGCGATTTTTACGTGCCCGACCAACGAATACAATATTTTTTCCGCGCCTGATCAACGAAATTTGCGATTCTTAACTGACTCTGGCGAAATTTGTAGTTTTTCTCACGGTAAATTGACGAAACTCACGATTTTTCCGCAGCTGATCAACGAAATTTTCAATTTTTCTACGCGTCATCGACAAAATTTGCGATTTGTTCGTGTCCGAAAACGAAATTCGCGATTTTTCGAAGCCCGATCGACAAAACTCGCGATTTTTCCGCACCCAATCGACTAAATTCGCGATTCTTAACTGACTCCGACGAAATTTGCAATTTTTTCCCTCGACAAATTGACGAAATTCGCGGTTTTTTCTCGCGACTGCCGAAACGCACGATTTTTTCGCAACCGATCAACAAAATTTTCAATTTTTCTGCGCATCATCAAATTGATTTTTCGGTGCCCGATCAACGAAATTTGCGATTTTTTCTGTGCCTCATCGACAAAATTCGCGATTTTTTCGTGTCCGATGAACGAAATTCGCAATTTTTCCGAACCTCATCGACAAAATTCGCTATTTTTTCGCACCCGATCAACGAAATTCGCGATTTTTCCGCGCCGGATCAACGAAATTCGCTATTCTTAACTGACTGACGGAATTTAAAATTTTTCCAATCAATTCCGTCAATGCAAATTGACGACATTCACGATTTTTTCTATCAATTCCGTCAATCCAAATTGACGACATCCACGATTTTTTCCTGCGACCATACGGACAAATATTGCAATTTCTTCCAGTTAAAAATTGGCGAAATTCGCGGGCCACAGGTTGTGCATCCCTACTGTAGTGTTTTTCAAAGAGCTTTAAATGAATTTAAGCCGTGCTATGGGCGAAAAAATGCATTCTTATTTGCAGTTGCAAAGAAATTTTTCCACTACTTTTCTATACATTAAAAATAGAGTAGAGCGCCGATTATCCGGACCGGTCGGGACAGAGGCCGACCCGGTTAATGAAAAATTCGGATAATTGGACAGGTTTAAAAAACGACTATGGCAATATTATTTTAGGTAACTTCCCTTCACACTTTTTTCCGGATTAGGAAATGGTTATTTAACGGTTAATTTTCGTGACATCCAGCCAAATTTACCCCTACCGCGCCCAAAGAAGTTTCACTTCAAACATTTTGGCGAAGGTTGGGGAAAAAAATATGGCCTTTGATCAATCCGGTTAATGGTTAATTAGACAATCCGGTTAATCGGCGCTCTACTGTATTTGTAAATTTCATATGTTAAAATAACTAATGATAATATTCCTTCTGGCTAGAGTTGATGCAAATAGCGGGGCGCGAGTGAAGAAAGCTGGGACTGCATACAACACGTCCTATAAGACGTGTTATAGGACGTGTTGTTGCATAGCGGTCCCAATGTGAATTGCGTTGCAATTCACACGTGTTGGAGAGCGTTAGCGAGCAGGCGGCCGAACCCCCTAGTATACTTGAATATGGATGAGACTTTACATTTTTATTTTTCTACATAAAAAGGTAAAATTGATATTTGAGATATGATTATACGTATACTATTAATTTTCAATAATTGCTTTAAATTGTCAATCAATTTGTTCTGTGGTTGCTGATTCGGATTGGGTTGGGTTTGGGTCGGGTTCCGGGCTGACCTTAAACAGAATTTGAGTGTTCAGCGTAGGACTATATTCTCAATGTATCATTTTTTATATATATATATATATATATTTCCTGGTCCCACACGAGTCGGATAATCGGAAATCTACTGTAGTTTGAATGATTTTGATGGTATCCCCAATTGGGAATAGTCTCAACTATTTTAACTACAGTAGAGCGCCGATTATCGGAACTCCAATTAACCGAACGTTTAATTATCCGAACAGCCCATTTCTCTCTCTCTCTCTCTCTCTCTCTCTCTCTCTCTTTTTTTTTTTTTTTTTTTTTTACGAACTTCCAATTATTCAAACACCCTATTAGACCTGCATATATGATTTTAAATGATGAGATTATGGATGAGATTCAAGGCGAAAAAAAAAATGAAAACGAACACTCTGAAAATGATCTAAGGTCCATCACATAACGAAGCCTTTGAATGTTTGGAAACAGCTATGAAATGGCTCGAATGACAGAAGAACGCCGATCCTATTCAATTAACACGAAGAATTCGAGATATAGCAGCATTGAAAAGAATGTCTTCTTTGAAGCAAGTAACAATCGAAAGCTTTTTTGCTTAAATTGTAATATCTGGACATCAGAAAATTATATCAAAAAGTAAACATAAAAATTAAAAAGACAAAACTCAAGCTTTAAACATGCCAGCAGTAACTAGTGCTGCCAGTCCGAAGCGTGGATAAAGTGTGAAGGTTTTAGTATAGTCAGGAACATCCCTTACATTGTCTGTCCATTTATCCGAACTAGGGTCGGTTCCGACTTGTTCGGATAATCGGCGCTCTACTGTATTCAGAGTAGTATTCAAATATGGCATATAGCGATGAGTAGGTTAAATGATAAGTCAAATGTACGGCATTCTGAAAAATACATTAAACTTAAGTTGAAAAGTTTTAAATTTAGATATAAACAATAAACGCAATTTTTTTTCTAGTATTCTATATCTGTGGCACTGGAAAAGAACCTAAATATACCCCCCCCCCCTTTAATAAAAAAACAAAAAAATTACATACACACGCCCATAGTAGGAGGGTAATCTTGAATTTACAAACATTTGTCCCGATTGATTTGCACCTTGAAAGCATAAGAATTTAAGGTGCTCCTGGGCACAAAATTCTAGTTTTTTTATTTGTAAATATTTCTTTCTTGAAATGTGTGTTTACATATGAAAAATCCTTTATATGTAAAAATAAGAAAAATTAAAATTTAATTTTCTTCTAATTCGATTTTTCTTTTCGCAGTTTTTATTTCTAACTACAGAAAAGAATAAAAATTTATATTCCTTCCGATTTAGCAAAAATATCCATTCGAAAAAAATTTATTTCTTTAAAAGTGAAAAAAGGAGTTTTTAAACTATGAAAATATTTTTTTCGTTCGAAACAAAACGAATTCCGAAAACAACTCAAATAATATATTATTGAAAAACACTCTAGTACTTGTATAGTAAGCATCATTAGCTTTATCTTTTATAGAAATTTAGATATAACAAATCACAAACCTTGGAAAAAGTGTATTCTCAGATAATAGACCTTTTCCTGGTAAAAGGTACGGCTACCACAGATAGCACAACGCAAAAGGTGTTACACATTTTGATCTAATTATCGTAGTTGCATGCGATTTGCGTCATATTATTTTACAAATTATATAGTATATTTTCAGAGAAAATTTAACTTTATTTCATAAAATGGATCCTTTAAACAAATTATTTCATAAAATGGATCGTATAGACAAAATAATATTTCATACAATGGATCTTTTATACAAAAATACCATTTCATAAAATGAATCCTTTATACAAAATATTTCATAAAATGGATATTTTATACAAAATAATATTTTATACAATGGATCCTTTATACAAAATACTATTTCATAAAGTGGATCCTTTATACAAAATATCATTTCATAAAATGGATCTTTTATTCAAAATATTTCATAAAATGGATCTTTTATACAAAATACCATTTCATAAAATGGATCTTTTATACAAAATACCACTTCATAAAATGAATCCTTTATACAAAATGTATCATAAAATGAATCTTTTATACAAAATTCCGTTTCATAAAATGGATTCTTTCTTTATACAAAATATCATTCCATATAAAATGCATCTTTTATTCAAAATATTCCATACTAAATTCTACTAAATGTCACTTATAGGACCGGGGGACCGTATAAAAATTTAAATTTCGCAACTTTTTAAGAAATGTTTTTATCGATCCAAACGACTTTTAAAATATTTTGTTTCCCTCATTTAAAACATTTTTGTAATTGGAACCATATGCCTATGACTAACGGTTTAGAAATTAGCCATTGGACATCGTTGAGGGTGGATGGACATGGGCACCCTGTATAAATAAGTGTGCAACATAAAATAAGTGTAAATGAAATTTTCAACTGTTATTGACTGTGTCATTTTGTAGGTAAAGAATTTTTGTCAGTGACTTTTTTGGCCAAAGAAAAAAACAAATATATTTTCAAAGTTTTATGTTGAAGCTGAATTTTTAAATGTAGAACTAATAACTATGTGGGACATAATTAGATCAGAAAAGCCAGTGGAAGATAAACTGTGTAATTTAGATAATAGTCCAGGCAATAGAGACCGTATAGGGACTCTACCTAGCAAAATTAATGGTAGTACTGGAAATCTGCTTTCTAGATGTTTTTTGGGTCGCTGAATCCGAATTTGTAACTTCCCACCAAAATTTCCCCCGGCAACCCCCCCAAATTTTGGTAAAAAGCCCCCCAAAAAAGGTTTTTATTAAAAATTTCCATTTTTTTTTATTGTTTTAGGGGGAAAGTAGCTAGAAATTCAGAAAGTAGACAAAATTTGCAACAAATTAGATATATGAAATTATGACTTAGGATGAAGGGGAAGGGGGGATCTGCCTCGGAACATGCGCCGCAGTGCTGCGTG
The DNA here is from genome assembly GCA_963932465.1 of Maratus speciosus. NCBI lineage: Eukaryota > Metazoa > Arthropoda > Arachnida > Araneae > Salticidae > Maratus > Maratus speciosus. Next base: position 632,734,842 of record OZ010788.1, read on the forward strand.
GACTAAGTTGCGCAATTCCACTTAACCACTCACACGTTTACATTAGCCCTCCCATCTTCCCTCCGAACTTTCTCTATAAGGTTTACTTTAAGTTTTTTGGGTCGCTGAATCCAAATTTTTAACTTACCCCCAAAATTCCCCCCCCCCAAATAGTTGCTTTTAACATAAATTTCTTATTGTTTTAGGGGAAAAGCATTACGGAATTCAGAAACTAAACAAAATTTGCAACAAATAGGATAGATGACATTATGACGTAGGATAAACGGGGAGAGAGGGGGCTGCCTCGGAACATTCCCCGCGCGCTTTTCTCAAAAACCAAATTTTTTGTGAAATTTTGGTGGGAAGTTACAAATTCGGATTCAGCGACCCAAAAAACATCTAGAGAGCCGATTTCCAGTACTGCCATTAATTCTGCCTGATAAAATCCCCTATTGCCTGGACTTCATCATTTAGTGCACGTAGCGCCGCAGAGCATGTTCAGAGGTAGCCCTCATCCTCCCCGTTCATCCTAATTCATAATGTCATATATCCTGTTTGTTGCAAATTTTGTCTAGTTTCTGAATTTCGTAATGCTTTTCCCCTAAAACAATAAGAAATTTAAGTTAAAAACAACTATTTGGGGGGTTTCGGGGGGGGGGGGATTTTGGGGGGAAAGTTAAAAATTCGGATTCAGCGACCCAAAAACCTTAAAGTAAACCTTATAGAGAAAATTCGGAGGGGAGATGGGAGGGCGAATGTAAACGTGTGAGTGGTTAAGTGGAATTGTGCAACTTAGTTTGCGCAGCACCGCGCGCATATTCCGAGGCAGATCCCCCCTTCCCCTTCATCCTAAGTCATAATGTCATATATCTACTTTGTTGGAAATTTTGTCTACTTTCTGAATTTCAAGATACTTTTTCTCCAAAACAATAAAAAAATTGATTTTTTTTAATAAAAACCTTTTTCTGGGGGCTTTTTACCAAAATTTGGGGAGGTTGTCGAGGGGAAATTTTGGTGGGAAGTTACAAATTCGGATTCAGCGACCCAAAAAACATCTAGAAAGCCGATTTCCAGTACTACCATTAATTTTGCTAGGTAAAATTCCCTATTGCCTGGACTATAATCAGTTATAAACAGCTTCATTAGAAAAGGATATTTTCTGGTTTTGGTTTAGTTGAGTTTAAACTGTACAACATGGAATAAAAAAGAAGACAATTCAAACAAGTTTCTGATTCCTTGATACTTTATACTGAATCGAATCCTAGTCTTTATTATTATTGTTATTATTTATTAGTGTATAAATCAAATTGTTACTGTTTTCAATTAATTGATCTTCAATTCTGTTCTAAGTAAAAAAGAGAAAAAATGAAAGGGGGTGGGGGGTGGGGGGGTGGATGAAAGACCAAAAAAAGAAAAGGAAAGGAAAAGAAAAATGCATTTTTAGACTTTTTTTTTTTAATTAAGTTTTTATGTTAAGTGCAATATGTTTTAGTTTTTAATTTATATTATACTTGGAAATATCTATTATCAACAGCAAGTTGACTACTGTAAAAGAACTTATTTTCGCGAGCCGTAATTTTCGCGAAAATGAAGATATCGGTGGCTTCGCGAGCTGAAAATTTCGCGAATTTTATATGAACTGAACCGAAAGTTGAAAATTTTCGAAACTACCTAAATAGAACCCTTTTTGCATAAGGCAATTTAAGAAACTTCCTTTTGTCAGAAAAGTTCTCCCCCCCCCCCCCCCCCCCCCAATCGCTCTAAAAATGGATGGCTTCAAAGAAACTGGTATAAATATTGTAAGTGAATGAGTTGCATTCTATTAGTTACATTACTGTTTTTATTCAAGAAGTAGTTGTATAATGTTCAAGAAATAGTTGCAAGTATCCAAGAAATTTTTGTACTTATATCTTATTTAAATAACTGTAATCATTAAATTCCGAAAGTGAAAAATTTCTGATTTTTCATTTTTATTTCAGGCGAAAAAATATATAGATTTCGCGAGGCTTAAATTTTCGCGATTACGACGGGCTCGCGAAAATAAGTGCTTTTACAGTATTTCGAAAATATCTGATAATTTTCGAAAATATGATGATATTTACGAACCCTGATTCTGCACATGTCTTAAAATAGGGAATTATAAAAGGAGAAAATCTATAATAATTTACAATTTCATATAAAACAAAAAAAATTACAACAGAAAATTAGGTCAGTGTCAGCATCCTATAAGTTGTGCTGTCTTTTGTGTAATGCGAAAAAAGCAGTTCACAAAATTTCAGCACACAATGCGTAACGGTCGAAATATGCAGTTTGAAGTGAGAAATCATTCAAGGAAATAAAATCACCGAGACTAATTCATGCGCATATTATAACGGAATTAGAAAAAGCATGCAATAGAAGAACGGCGGCGCAATACTTGCAATTTACAGTTTCTGTTTGTTTGCACCCCGAGTTTAACTGAAAAGGTGTCAGCGCGTACTTTAATTTTTTTTTTTTTTTTTTATGTTTACAGAGACCGATCAAGGTTTTCTAGGGACAGGTGTTGATCCAGGATTTTTTTTTTTTTTTCTTGGGGCCCATTCTGTGAAATTTATTATATTTTGTGAAAAATAACATTTTGTACTGCAAGATAAAATTCTCTTAATCAAATCTGACAAGCATTAATTAACTTCTTTAAATCCTCCTGCTAATATTTTCCTTTTAGGGGAACTTGTTTTGGTTGCAAATTATCCATTTTAAAACCGAACAAAATAAAAACAATTAATGAAGTGTATGTTTATATGGAATGAAATTTTATGAAGGGGACTGTTTTATGAAAAGAGATTTTGTGAAGGGGTCTGTTTTATGAAAAGGAATTTTGTGAAGGGGCCTGTTTTATTAAATGGATTTTTGTGAAAGGGCCCTAAGTAGGCCCCAAATTTTGCTTGGATTGACCTCTCAGGGCACATCAGCTTTTCAGCCTGCCCCCCACCCCCTCCCTTGCCCCTCAAATCAAAATACGGCAAAAACTCCGTAACGGACATCTCTATTTAGCGGGCATCTTTTCAATCCCCAAACACTTATATTATTTGAATGTCTTGAATTCTGAATAGCGGGCAAATTTTACGTGTCTGTTGTATGATATTTTACTGTAGTAGCTAGAAATGTTTTTCGAGAATATTAAGAAAATGACTGCATTTTATAAAAATGCTCATGAAACTCAAAGTTAACTTAATTTTTTTTTTTTTTGCTGTTTGATGAAGAATATCTCTATAATAAGACCTAGAATATCTCTTAATTTTAAACATTCCTTAAAAAAAAAAAAAAATATTTTTATTAGAATTATTATATCTACAGCATTCATAATGTCAGCTGTTTTCACAGAACAGAAAACTACGGGCAAGATGCTTATGCAGGCATTGATTACTTAGATATCAGAGCTTGAAACTAAAGGAGATTTAAGAAATTTTTTCTAAATCAGTTTACTTATTCTGAGCCCCCGTCTGCAGTGGTCCCAAGGTCACGGCCCAGTCGACCTATGCGGTTTACACAGACCTGCCAACTGCTACGAAAAAATCGTAGTTGCTACGATTTGGAGACACTACGATGCTACGAAAATCGGCCTTAAACTACGATTTTTTGCAAATAACAGAAACGTATTTTTTTTTTTTTTTTTCTGTTGTGATTTTTAATCCGCGCAGCATATTTTTCAGGAGTGATTCTTTTCCAAAATTTTAAAGTCGAAAGTTTAAAAAAAATTGGTATTTGGCCGAAAATTCGGACATTACAAAATGCTGCAAAACAAACTTCTTAACATAAAACCCAATGGATATTAACAACGATTGAATCGTATTTCTGTAAAATTTTATATCAGGAATCCCCTTCCTTGGAAACAGGGGCGCTATTTCAAGAGTTTCTTTGAGGGGTAGGTTTGAAATAGTGTGCAGAATCACTCAATTTGCACAGAGAAAGGGAGTCCTGTACAGGGTTGGCAGGTTTTTGACACGTGTCAGTTTTTGACAGTTTAAACTGCGGTTTAAACCGTCATGTCAAAAACCCCTTGTCAAAAACCTCGTCAAAAACCTCAAATACTTACAGTGGTCTGTAAAATTTCACATTAAATGTCGCACATTAGATGTAATATTTAAAATTCACTATTACTGTAATTGTATAATTAGTATATAGTATTAGTAATAATTACAGGGTTGGCAGGTTTTTGACATGTGTCAGTTATGTCGGGTTTAAACCGTCATGTCAAAAACCATCTGTCAAAAACCTCAAATACTAAATTGATCTGTAAAAATTCAAATTAAATGTCACACATGACAACATTACATGTAATATTTTAAATTCACTCTTACTGTATATCAGTAATTAGTACATAGTAAAGTATTATTGTTAAGTACAACTTTTTAACAGGGTAAAATTTTTATTTAATTTTTTTTTTTTTTGTAAAATTGTGTTTTTCTAAAAAGTAGACATTAAGCTCACCTGAGCTGTACTTTTTTTCTCTTACTTGAAATCGTTTTAATTTCGCTTACTTTTGAGAGCTTAAAGCATTAGCTAGCTTTTTTTATGGGAAAAAAAACTTAGAAAAGCGCGGATTTTTTTGTATATATAACAAGATAATGTGCATCAATGTTATTCTAGTCTAGGCAATAACCATTCCATTCAAAATTGAAATTGGATTATTAATTTTAAACATTTACATTATAAGAGAAGTAATTAAAAAAAAAAAAAAAAGCTTAAAGTCAAAATCTTTTTAAAACATGCTTTCTTTCAATATATAAAAATGTTTTTGATTTTAAAACTGAACAAAATTGGCTCGGTCATCTAAAAGAAAATTCCTTTAAGCCCATATTGAAAAAGTGCATAATAGAAGGGATCAAATCATGAAACCATACCATTGTTTGGCTTATATTTTGCATCCCAACCATCAGGGGCAAGGGTTGACTGCTGTATCAGTTGATTCAGCTCGCGCTTGAGCTACAGAGAGAATTTATGGATGCTTACCCATACTGATTGTGTATGAAGCTAAAGAATTGCCTTGAATTGAAGAAAGAATCCCCTTTCCCGTCTTCTTATTTCAGTGCTATAAGGAGGACTCCATTGCTTGATGGAAAGGTATCATTAAATGCAGCAGCCTTTTGAGCCTGCTTCAAAACTTGCTCATCTAGCAGTGCTTTTGCTATCAAGTCCTACTAGCTCACCATCAATTAAGAGACACACTATTTTCTAACGCTTCATACACTCTAAACTCAAAAATCTTTTGGGTGTAAATAAATGTGCTAAACACGTGGTGTGCTGCGGGGTAAAATTGATCCGGGTTATTTAATTGTACAAAATTTTCTTCTGGTTGAAAAATCCAACAAAAATTATTTTATTGCAAATAATATATTTTTTAAATTAGTAAATTTCAATAAAAGATCACATAAATCACTGACTTATTTAATGTTTACTTATTGTTAAAATGTTTTAGTGTGTTACATGTATTTGTCAGTTTTCGACGGTTTAAACCAGTTTATGACAGTTTAAACCAGTTTTTGACGCTTGTCATGTCAAAAACCACTTTTTGACGTCAAAAACCCAACCCTGGTCCTGTATAATGAAAAATGATGTGCAGTACTTCCCCTTTCAAAATCTTCCACAGACCTATTATTCTTCTGCGAGTATATTTAAAAATTTCTTGAATCCGCGAATTTTTTTCTTTTATGGATTTTCCCTAAATCAATTCGTGAATCGGTCGTGGAAAAAAAAAAAAAATTGAGAATTTCTTCAAACGATCGTGGAAAAATACCGGGTGTTTCGTCAAATATCTCAGAAACAAATAGTAACTTCAATTGTGGTGCTGAATAAAATCGCTATTTTCGTAAAGAGTTCAGAAAAAAAAGACTGCGCAAAAAATAATCACGAATATCGATAAACCATTCAGTGAAGAATATTACAAATGTCATCTAAAGTTCGCGGGAACGAATAGTGAATTTTTTTTAATTAGTCGCAAAAATATATCGCGAATTTTGCCGGTTGGTTGTGCGAAACTACCACGAATTTTGCCGTTCGGTCGCGCAAAACTCTTGTGAGTTTTGCCGATATATTGCGATAAACTATCGTGAATTTGGACAAATGAACGCGAAAAAAAAAAAAAAAAAAAATTTTGTCAATTGGTCGCAGAAGAAAATTAATTTCATCAAAGGATTGCGGTAAAAACGTGAATTTCGTCAAAATATCGCGGAAAGAAAACGCGAATTACGTCAAAAGATCGCGGACAGAAAACGCAAATTTCATCGAAAGATCGCGGACAGAAAACGCAAATTTCATCGAAAGATCGCGGAAAGAAAACACGAATTTCGTCAAAGGATTGCAGTAAAAAAATGCGAATTTCGTCAAAAGTTCACGGTAAGATTGAGGATTTCAGATTTCAGCAAAGAATAATAATAGAAAAACGTGAATTACGATTGTAGGGGGAAATTGTGAATATTGTAAAATGATTGCGGGGAAAAAATCGGGAATTTCGGCAAAATTTACAGCACTGGGCTAAAAAATTGGAACCGGGCTCCTTTTTTTTTTTTTTTTTTTTTTTTTTTTTACAAATGTAAAAAAAAAACTGCAGAGAAGAAACTTTAAAAATCGTATAAAAAATTTCAGGAAAAAAATTTACTATATTAAATTGAAAAACTGAAATCTTATTCCTTTTACGAATGTCAAAAAGTGACCGCTAAATACAAGAAACCAACCAACCAACCTCCAGATTAATTTGAGTTTTGTGTGCTACGATTTCTCATTTTCAAAGGTTGGCAGGTCTGGGTTTAACCAGACCTTGAATCTGTAATAAATCTTTTAAATACTTCAAACGATACAGTAAACTCCCGACTATACGGCTCGCGACTTTCCGACTCTCCGTACTATCCGGCCTAGTAAAAAAAAATGAGGAATGTTGCAAGCGGCCGAGTCAGGCAGGTTCTTGTCCCACAAGAAGGAGCAAAAAGGTATTACAGAATGCAATTGCAGAGACAGTCATCTATTAACTACTTTTCTCAAAAACTAAAAACTAATCTTTGACTATTTATCTTAAGCATAACTTTTTATATTTGTGCAATCATTTATTAATAAACTGTAAAATAAGATTTACTTTTTTTTTTCTTTTCTTTTACGAATTAGGCTTACGTTTTACGTTAATGTTTTTCTTATTTTGAAGCTTTATGTACTGTATATATAAAATTTTTCTTAAAATGTGTGACATGTATTTTTAAATATAATGGGGACGGGGGGGGGGGGGTCCAGGAAGTGAGTAAATATTTATAGAACTCCTGCCTATACGGCTTTTTTGTTATCCGGCCTACCCTTCCGCCACTTTAGGCCGGATAGTCCAGAGTTTACTGTATATGTGTTACGGATGTAATAAACCGGTGATTATGCAGAATTACCACTAAACTTGGTAAATGCGATAAATTGTTGAATATTTATCAAATTTACCGGTTACTTTATAAAATCCCCAACTCGTAATGGGAAATGTAATGAAAGTCCATAATTTCACCAAAATTCGTTCAGTTTGCGCAGCTGCATGGCTTCAGTCATGACACATGACATTGCAAAATATTCGGGTTTTTTTTTTTTTAAATCAAGACCTCATTACTCCAAAAAATAATCCGAATTTATTACATAAATGCTTTTATTTCTAGAATATGGGTTTAGTTTGTGTTTGACATGAAACTGTTTTGTTTAAGCTCTAATAATAAAATTGTTTTCTTTATTCAGGTCTTTTATTTCACAAGACATAAAAGTTAACTTACTAGTTAGTATTTAATTCAAAGTTCTGTTTTGTTTATATAAAAATAAAGTATTTACTGAAATAACAAGCTAGGCTTTATTTTATTTTTCGCAGTTTTGATCATTTTGTATTTTTCAATTTCTGTTACAACATATATTATAATAACTTATGCTATTATCTAATATATCTGTTCTAAGATATCTAATGGAAGTAAAGTACAAAAGTGCACCTTTTATTTAATTTCTTAAGGGGTCTCAGGACTCAAAGCTTCAAAATTTTCGAAATTTAAATTTTATTAGATATTAAACTTCTATCTTTTCTGAAGATTTTGATATGACCGTTTCCTTGAAATTCCTATTAGAACAGAAATTATGACTTTTACTTTTAGGCATAACGCGCAGGATATCTCAAAAATTTCTGAATATTTTTTCATGAAATTTTCAAAATATATATTTCATGTTAGCCTGTATAAACTAAACCTAAAATTTCATTTTTAATGTTCAAAAAAAATATTTTTTTATGTGATTATTATACTGTTGAAATTTTCAAGATTTTGTATTAGCTAAATACAACTTTGTATTAAAAATATAAAAAATGCTTTCAATACAAATATATTTAGGTTCAGGGTAATTATTACAATCTGGTGTATAATTAGGCACAAAAAAATTCATTCTAGTTGCATAATTTATTTTGTAATCGTGCGTGTAAGCTGTATACTAATTTTCTGCTCGGCAAATGTCTGACAGTTTGAAACGCCCTATAAATACTAATTCTGTATCTTGAAATTTTTTAAATACATGAAATGAAAGAACATACTTATATCTTTTAATCCCGATAAAAATTGTGCTTTTAAATCATATACTTTTTTTTTTTTCAAATTTTAAGAGTCCCGAGATCTTTTAAATTAAAATATTATTGTTTTAATAGCCATCATGACGTTCTTCTAATTCGTAACAACGAATTTTTAGTGTTATTTGAAATTTGAAAATATTCATTTTTTGGAACCAAGGCCTTGTTACTCCACAAAATAATCCGAAATTATTACATTCCCCAATACGAGTTTAATTACCCGGGAAATTTGATAAATATTCAATAATTAATCTGATTTACTTAGTCGTGAATTTATCAAAAATAATACCTATAATCATGATACATTAAAATCATATAGTGTAATACATTTTTTTTACATTTCTATTAAATTCAGTTTTGAAATATGTAGTCTTGTCAAAAAATAAATAAATAAATAATAATTCACCTCATATTTTTTCCTCACAAAATTGTTCCAGAGAAAAACTAAAATGGCCTTTCGATTGAAAGGTATGTCTTTTTTCAGTTTAGAATTAAAAATACATATATACTTAGGGGGCTGTCTCTCTGTTGAAATTATAACAAAATTTCAAATTTTCATCATTAAGGCGTAAATTTGACATCCTATTCGGATTCTTTGATAAATTTTATTTTCAGACAGCAAGAAGGATAATCCATTCGGTAAAGTAGTTTTGGACAGATGTAACATTTGGAACTCCTAATGTTTAGTTTGGTCGCAAAACAAACTGCAACGCGCGTAATTTTTTTAGTATAATTGAAAAACTACTTGATGGAATAAGCTGCAATTTTAGATTCACATATTTGAACCTTCTAGAAATCAATTTCTGCTTTAAAAAATATATATACATAAGCTACATTTTATATATTTTTTAAATATTAAATTAAAAAATATATCTTTTGACAAAATCTTAACTTTGCACATCTGTATTTCAAAAACAAGAGCCAATGAAGGTTTTTCATGGTGATGCCATTGTTGCATATTGTAATAATAGAAGAAAAACATTTCTAACAGACTTTATCCTATTAAAATTTAACAGTTGGCGCTTAGTTTTACAATATTTACAACATACAAAAGCCAGTCAAATCACAAATGCTCATGTTACCCCGTAAAATTTTCAAAAGATCTTACTCGATGAGAATTTGTATTTATTTTTTAACAGCTATAATTATTTATTAATGTATTTATTTTTAAACAGCGTTTATAAAGCTGGGGGGATTGCGCAAATGAACACAGATGTTCGTTATGGTGATCGCCGTATTTTTAGGATATTATATATATTTTTTATTTTACCAGGAACGCCCCAAAGCTGATTATTAGAAGTAAAACTATAGAGTATTTTCTGCATAATTCCGTTACTTTTATTTTTCTGTTCCCAGGTTGAAGAATGCCGTTTTAACGGCGTTAATTTTTTTTTTTTTTTTTTTCCGCTTTTTCGAAAATGATTTCGAATTTTGCAAAAATATGTCAGAAAGGTTTTCGCAAAAGAAAAGTGAAAAGGTGTTTTTTTTTTGTTTTTTTTACAGTGTGGTTGTGTTTTTTTAACTTTTGATAATTGACTATTATGTATTTTTTAGCGCTGAATCCGAAAATGGCTTTCGTTTTTTACCATCACGTCAAGATTTTTCGCAAATCGTAAATTTCAAAGTTAAAAAGAAAAAAAAATAGCGAAAAATTAAATACTATAGGTATAAATATATGTTTTTTTTTTTTTTTTTTTTTAAATAATAATTTATTCATTTTTTTTTTTTTTACTTATACTGGGAATTCTTGCAGATAAACAGTTCAGAGGTCTGGAAAAAAAGGGGTGGGGGTAGGGGGTTCATTGACCCTGTGGAGATATGTAATACAGTCAACTCTGTGAAATCCGGCGCGATGTATAATCCGCAAATGCCTATTATCCGCACTACACATTGGAATGTAAACAATGAAAATTGTCACTAAAAGTTAAACTCATAAAGTTAAATTTGGCATACATTGTTTTTAGTCATCAATTTTTCAATGAATAAATATTTAAATATAAATTGGATACAAATATTTAAATTTCCTTTAGTAACAAAATTTTATCTTAGAGCAAGAAGTAATGGGTGTTCATAGACACAGAAAAAGATAATTGACAGCAAACCAAAATTTACCATTGTGTTGTGTGAATGTTTAAAATAATGAATAATCAGTAAAATTTGCATTGTATATAATTTAATTTTTCCTTAAATTAAGTTAGTTATTAAATATATTAAACCAATGTTGCTTTATGTTTTTCTTTTTACCATTGTAATTGTAATTTTTGTGAAGTCGTTCCTAATTTATAGTCAGACTTTAAAAAATAAAATGTAAACAAAGGGGTGATCTATAATCCTCAAAAAATGTATAATCCACAAAATCCTCGGTTCCTAAGTGTACGGATTTCACAGAGTTAACTGTATTCCTTTTTAGAGACGGTTGGAAAACCACCTAAAACGTAACTGGCCTTTACGAGATTGTAGAGAGCTGGATGTCACACCGAGGTGAACCCCCATAGAGAACATAAAAGAAATAAAAAAAATCCCAGCCGGCCCGGCCTACAGGCGGAGGTAGATTTCGAAGTTAAGTATACTAATTTCACAAACAAAAACCAAATCATGATTAGAGATAAACCCACTTTAACAATTTTATCTGGCCGCTTTTGACGAGCTTTTATTTCATTTTTATATAATAACTGGTTTTATCAGAATCATGTTAGGGCGGTATTAAAAAAAAAATGCATTTCCATGCTCAACAACTCGAAATTTTCTGGCATAACAGATTCATTTTTAATAGGAAAAACATGAAACTTGTTGATGTGATTTTTGAAGAGATTTATAAACCACCTGTGTTTTTAATTTTCGTTCAATTAATTAAAGCTTGATATATAAACAATTATTTTCTCAGTAAGACAGTATTTTTCGTTTCTAACACAATCGCTTCGGGAAATTCCGTTCAAAATACCCACTTTGACATCATTTCTTGAAATATATTCTGCCTCTGTCAAAAAATCGATCATTACGGTACATTATATAGTTTCTGAATAAGCGAATCTACCAACTGGGTGCGTTTGAGAGCAAAAATGAATTTAAAAATGAATCAGAAAATAATCAGTTTGGATTTGAATACTCCCTTAATACGATGATTTTTCCAGCACAATCCGCTTCGGGAAATTCGGTTCAAAAGGCCCACTTTGACAGCATGTTTTAAAATATACTCTGCCTCTATTAAAAAATTGACCATTACGGTACATTATATAGTTTCTGAGTAAGCGAATCTACCAATTGGAAGCCTTTGAGAGCAAAAATGAATTGTAAAATGAGTCAGAAAATAAGCAGTTTGGATTTGAATACACCCTTACTAAGATGATTTTTTTCTTCAACCGCTATGTATTTTTAATTTGTTTTTGCTGTAAGAATTGGTCCTATCCAAAACTTGTCTATATAGATGTTGTAGACAATATTAAGATATATGATAAATTCATGGGGATTTTATATCTTTTGAATTGAGGGAGTTATGGATTTTTTTCTTCTTCAAACGTCCTTTTTGTTTTCGTTTTCGTTTTTAATTTTTTTTTTTTATACGAATTGGTCCTATCAAAAACTTGTGAATATAAAAGTTGTAGATAATGTTAAAGAGATTCATGATAAAATTAATTGGATTTGATATCTTGAGAATTGACGAAGTTATGAATTTTTTTTCTCCCAAAAACCCTATTTTTTGCGTCCCTTGAACCCATTTTTAACTTTATCAAAAATCTGTGATACATAAATTTTTGGCCCTATTTTTAGAAGTAATAAAAACTTTAAACTGATTTGATATGTACAAAAATTAAGAAGTTATGGGGAGTTTTCGGTTTTTACAAAACCCCTCCCTATTTCCGTCCCTTTGGTCCGATTTTACCCATTAACGAACTTGACCGAGATTTTATGCCCCTTGATTTTATGTATCAGTTTGGTAGGGATTGGTGCAGAATTGTGGAAGTTATCGTGTCCAGAAGAAAGTTATATATATACATAGATAGATAGATAGATAGATAGATAGATAAAGTTTTTACTGAGGGTGGTTTTGGGCTCTAGGGGTCATGATCGGTGTAGATCTGCAAAAATTTTTCAGAAATTCCAACATAGGAACGACGCCAATAGGTAGTATTTCATACGAAATCTACCTAAAAGCGCAAGGCAGAGCATGAGAGGCCCAAAGAAAGTTTCACACATGGGATCAAAGCGTAACGATTTTAAATACATAATATTTTACATGATTAGCTGTAAAAATGCATAGTATAAGACAAAAAATACTATTAATTTCTATGAAAAAAGTTTTTATGTCTATTTTATAGTATCAGATTTTCTCAATATATTTAAACTTTTTAAAATTTAAAAAAATTGCGATTTCCAAAAAATCCTGACGAGATGGTAAAAAATAAAGATTATTTTCGGATTGAGCGCTACAAAATACACAAAAATCATTTATCAAAAACTAGAAAGCACAATCATCACATCTATTTTATAGTCTCATATTTTCGCCCTTTAACTTTGAAATTTACGATTTGCGAAAAATCCTGACGATATGGTAAAAAATGAAGGTCGTTTTCGGATTCAGCGCTACAAAATACATAAAAATCAATTATCAAAAGCTAAAAACCAGTACCATCACAACTATGTTATAGCATCAGATTTTTGCCCCCCCCCCCTTTTTTTAAATCCTTTATGTTTGAAATTTACGATTTGCGAAAAATCCTGACGTAATGGTTAAATATGAAGGTCAATTTCGGATTCAGCGCTACAAAATACATAAGAATCAATTATTAAAAGTTAAAAAACACGAAACAACCCAAATTTTGAAGGCATGGCATCAATTTGTAAGTTCAGATTTCAGCTTTATCAAAGTATTTAAAAGTAAGGATCCCCCCCCCCCCCCTTCCCCACGGCTCGGAAGAAAAAAAACTAAAAGATATTGGAAAAAAAGCTGAAATAGTATTTTTTAGACATTTTAGCTGAAATGCCAAAGGAAATAGTTTGACAGGTTAAATCCAGGAATCAAAACCTTGTTACCATGGCATCTAATTAAAGTGTCTGTAGTACCTGAGGGTAAGAAATAGCTCTTCCCTCCCCATCTGAACCCATGCTTGAAATGTTGCAGGTAAAAAAAAGAAAGAAAGGGTTTCGACGACTCAACCGGTTTCTATCACGTGTGGACGACGCAGACCCGTCACGTTTTCGAACAGGAAGAAAATGGGAAGTCGACCTTGAAGAGACGCAAGGTATGCATGCACTCTCACACACACATTGTTTGTTCAACCCCTTGGGGCAAAACATCAGGATTATGGCTTCGGGATGGGAGATGAATTTAAAAAATCAAACATGTCATCGTGACCCAGACCGTGAATACATTTAGAGATCAGATTCTTCTTCTTCTTCTTTTTTAATTAATCTTTAAAGCATTCATTCGGAACTGTGGAGAACGTTACTTTTGTAGACTGTCGGGAAAAATAAAAGGAACAATTCTAAAAACTTATGTACCGTATTTTATGGAAGAAACGCCGCACTTCTCAAATTGGCCTGAAAAAGCTTAAAAATATCATAATCGCCGCACCCGTTGTAAACGCCGCATCTGTCGGAACGCTACTTTTGTCGACAGCGTCACATTGACCTAACTTTAATCAAAGTTTTCTGAGCAGTGTAGGATGCCTCGTTTTTAATATCTTAACATGTCTGAAGTTTTATTTAAAATATTTAAATCCGATTTTAAATATTTTTATGGATTTTTAAATTAAGGAATCTCAGTTGGTATTAAAAAAAAATCATAAACGCCGCACATGGCGTAAACGCCGCACTTGGAAAAAAATTAACTTTTAAACTCGTAAACGCCGCGGCGTTTCTTCCATAAAATACGATAACTTGAATGATTTTGCAACTGAAATCATAGAACTTTCATAAGATCAGAGGCGGATTACCCATTAGGCTGAAGCCTAGGGGCCCAGAAGGAAAGGGGCCCCTGCGCTAACATTTTTGTTTTCGAGTTTTTACACATGGAGCTAACATTTAATGCAAAAGAGAAATGATGTGCATGTATGTATTCTTTGTTTCACTCATTTATTGAATCTTGAAAAACATTAATTATTAATTGCAGTCCAAACGCTACTCCACTTTTAATTTCTTCTCTATTCATAAAAAGAAAGTATTGAATTCTTGAAATTTTCCGGCTTTCAGTTTGCGAAAGTTTTACCAGAGGAGACTAGTAGCCACGGCGGCCTAGGCAAGATTTTGACAGCACGTCTACGGATAATATCTTTTAAAAAAGCTTTTAAATTTTAATCAAGCAACTCCTTAAAATTCACAATTTGATAAGTTTTAGGTTGTAAAAGAATAGTTTTTCCTCCCCTCTCTCTCTTAGACAAAAAGCATTTTTCCAAATATAACCTATAAGAACCAGGACTCTATCAAAATTAAATTTACAATTTTATTAGGTAAAACAAGTGCTATATCTAAAAACTTTACTTAATTTCTATACTTTTTTGTAAATGGAAGTACGTTTCCTTCATCAGTGGTTTATGAGATAATTGAGCAGACATGTATTTTGAATAATCTGATCTATATCGCTTTGAAGAAACGGAGGGGGCCCGCAAAAAAGCAAGCCTAGAGGCCCGAGTAGTGGTTAATCCGCCTCTGCACAAGATCGTTATTATGCCCTATCTGGCATATCTTCAAAATGCGGAATATCCCATTTCTACAGGTAAATTTAAATAAGGTTTAGGAAATGGGATATAAAGCGGGGTACGTTTATGTTACTTTTCACAACTATTTTAGAGATATGTAGAAAAAATTTATAGGGCGGTTGCAATTGACGTCATGCTGGAGGTCACACACTACAAATAGGCAGTTCTGATTGGTGGAACTACCCTGACCTCCACTTGAAATACAATGGCTATCAGCTGATTGCAACTTCCCTATAAGGTTGTGTGGACACCTCCTGACCAAAATGCTTACTTCCATCCCCACCCCTCAATAAAACGGCAACTCTCACGATACGTCCAGTCTAATGCCTTCTCAAGGACCTGTTTCACCTTCCAGGAGCAAAAATTGGATCGAATTTGCATATTTCTGTGTAATGAAGGTGAATAACCATTGGACTGCTTGATAACGTCGACCTTGAGTTACCAACCTACTACTTTCCATTGAACTTCACTTAATACAATTAACTTAAAGTACCTTTCATAGTTGTTTCTTTTTTATTTTCCCTAACAGTGTATTTTAAGATGGCGACAATGGACGATAGAACTTTTTATTATTATTATTACAGTAGACTCCCTCTTAACCGGCCTCCTTTTAACTGGAACTCCGCTTTAAGAGGGCTGAATTTCTTTCTCAACATCAGGTAAAATTCAGGGATGACGGCCTCGGGAACTCAACTTACGCTTTCGAGTTGAAGTGCAATCACGAGGAGAAGGAGGTAAAATTTAGAAAAGAGAACGTCGGGTCAAATTGGATACGCGTTGACCCTTCACCAGTGTTGAATTCAGGGGGGTGGGATATTCCCCCACCAGGAGTAATGAGATGTCCCCACCCCCGGAAGATTTGAGATTTTGTTTGTAATGGTCAAAGGTGCGATCTTCCCCCCCTCTCCGGGAACTCTATAATGTCTCATCTATCTGCAAACTGTTTTGTTCAAACATTTAAAAAGCTTGAGGGATGCGAACAGATCACCGTAGAAGATGCATAAGAGTTATTTGAATCTGATAAAGATCTCAAGCATGAAACATTATTGGACGAGGATATAATTAGGACTGTAACTGATGTTGTTCAGTACGAAGACAAACCTGATGATGATCCAGATGAAGTTGACCCTGTTAAAATTCTCATACGGAAGGGGTAAAAGCATCAGAGTTGCTGCTACGAGCAGCGGCTAACAGCTTCCTCGGTTAAGAGGCTACTTCAGTCAAATGAAAAGACGCATTCGCTAATGCTAATCCTATGGAAGAAATTTATAAAGATATCTCGATCGCATTTCAATATTTTAATATGATTTCTTTTGCATTGAATAGTTGAGATCGATCTGTATGCAGGCCGTTTTTTACTTTTTCGATTTTGATTGCAGATATTTTTTATGAGAATGCTTTTACTTTCGAAACCGGTTCCGAAAATGAAAGTGTCCTCATAAGAAATACCTGTAAACAAAATCGAAAAAGTAAACAACGGCCTTTGTACAGATAGATCTCAACTATTCAATGCAAAGAAAATCATTTAAAAATATTGAAATGCGACCGAGATATCTTTATAAGTTTCTTCCATAGGAATAGCATTAGCGAACAGGTCTTTTCGTTTGACTGAAGTAGCCTCTTAAACTTATAATGTTAAAGAGATGGAGAGATTATGCTACAAAATGTCGGCCATCTTGCCTTCAACAGAAGAAGGCCACTGATTTCTTCATGGTTGATTAACTTAAATATACATAATGTAGAACAATTTCCACTTCTTATAAAAGTATTTATCACGATTTTCAACAATTTAATTTGTGTTAAATATTTTTCCTTATTTCTTATCAGTGATCATTTTTCTTTCAATTCAGTTAATTATAACTAGTATTCATTTCACAGAATATAGAAAATATGTACTTTTTAAAACTACACAAATTCCAAAACTAAATGCATCGTACGCGTTTAATTAATTAAATTTTGCAGATACTTATTTATTTATTTATTTTTTTTTTACTTCTCCGCTTTAACCGGCTTTTCTCTTAACCGGATAACCTTCGGTCCCGTTTAGGCCCGGTTAAGCGGTAGGCTACTGTAATTATCAAGTCAGGGTCGTCGATGCAGGATTTTTTTTCTTGGGGACCATTTTATGAAAAGTAAAGTTATTTTTGTGATATTTTAAATGTTTTTGTGAAAAATACATTTTATAACGAAAGATGAAATCCAGTTACTCAGATTTGAACCAAGTATTAATTACAGACTTGCCAAGTCTCCTGATTTTCGCTTGTTTTTTCATACTCTTCATTTTTTCTCATTCTTATTTTATATTTAAATATGTTAGAAAAATCTTGGATTTTTATTTCTTCTCTATGTTTGATTAGTGCTATTCAATATGATAGAAGCTCAGATCCTCTTTAAAACTTTGACTCACACTTACTATGGGCAAATTTTCAATTTTCATTTTTAAATGCAAAGATCTGGTACAATTAATTTTATTTTCTATAATGAATAAATTGTAATTTTGTGTTGTAAACTGTAATTATTTTTTTAATAATCATGCATCATTTTATTTTTAATAATTTCTTTATTAATTAAGAATTATCATTCATAACTTTTATAATTGTTCAGAGAGACAACATTTGTATGAGAAGATAAAACACATTCTTGTACTTATAATGATGAATTTAAAATTGTTTTAAAACTTTTATGTCATTTGATTAATTAAAAGTATTTTGAGGCCCTTAATTAAAAGCGTTTTTAATTTATTAAGTATATATAGCTGCAATATTATTTCAAATAAATTGATTTATTATTGTCATTTTATGTTTACATTTAAAAACGAAAAAAAAAAAAAAAACTTCATTGAAAAGTCTCCTGATTTCTTTTTAAAAATCTTCTGATTTTCGCCCTCTGGAACTTGGCAACTCTGTATAATAACTTCTTTACGTCCTCCTGCTAAAGTTTTGCTTTCTGGTGGTTTACAAAATGCATATTTTAAAATCTAACAAGATAAAAATATTTAATAAAGTGTATTTTTTTATGAAAAGGAATTTTGTGACGGGGTCTATCTTATGAGGAGGAATTTTGCGAAGGAAACAGAACTGAAAATTCTATATTAATGAGCAAGAAAAGTAAACGTGATTAGTTTAATAAACCAGAGTACGATTCCCATGGCTCGCTGATATGCAAAAATTAAGTTATCAAAAATTAAGGAAAAGTCACAAAATGCTAATTTTCAAATACGCGAACACTCAAAAGAAAATAATATAATTCGAGTAATTACTATCTCTACAACACAGCTAGCCCATATAACATCTCATTCATGTCACACATGGTCACAAGTGTCACAGTCACTACGGTGAAGCAAAAAAATTGGAAATTCCATACATTTCATTATGAGTCTCAAATGATCACTATATGTGACTCCACTGAGAAGTCAATGTGACTGCTGCTTTGTGACGAGTCACCAGGTGACTTTACAATGTAGTTAAATTGTGACTCTCGTGTGACTGTCATTTTGAGACTCAATTTCATAGTCATCATGAATGTTGCATTATGATAAGTCACCAAATAATAACATATTATAGTCACATGGAGACTTTTCCCAAAAGAGTACAATGGGGACTTCACAGTAGTCTCTCTGTCACCTGAAAGTCATCATGTGACTTTAATGTGACATTATTTGGTAACTTATCACAATGCAGCGTTCACGATGACTTTGAAATTGAGTCTACAAATGACAGTCACGTGAGAATCACACTGTAACTACATTGTAAAGTCACATGGTGACTCGTCCCAAAGCAGCAGCCACAGTGACGTCTTAGTGTAGTCACATATAGTGATCATTTGAGACTCAATGAGATGTATGGAATTTCCTTTTTTTTTTTTTTTTTTTTTTTTTTTTTTTTTTTTGCTTCACCGTAGTGACTGTGACATTTGTGACCATGTGTAACATGAATGAGATGTTATATGGACTAGCTGTGTTGTAGAGATAGTAATTATTTGAATTATATTATTTCCTTTTGAGTGTTCGCGTATTTGAAAATTAGCATTTTGTGACTTTTCCTTAATTTTTGATAACCATTGTATATCCGAAATTTATTTTCAAAATACCATATTTGATGTTTTTGGTTTTCATATATTTGATATTTATTTTCAAAATATCATTGTGTATATTTTTTAGACAAGCTTACACATTATGATCAATTTTTTCAATAAAAACAAATTATTTTGTATGTGAAAATTTCTTGATATTTCATACTAAATCCTATAGTCTGTTTTTTGTGAGTGTATGAAGCATATTTTGTCCTTTTTCAATTAATTGATCTTTAATTTTGTTACGTAAGTGGGAAGAAAAACAAAACCCTTTAGAATGTTGTTTTATCGTTGTTAAATGCAATACGCTTTAGTTTCTAATTTATATTAAATCTAAAAACACAATAATTTGACTATTTTGAAAATATGGGATATATAAAAAACGATATCGGATATACATCAAAATATCGAACAGTTTTTATATTTTAGAAAATATCATGATATTTATATGAAGTCTGGCAATTCCAAACGCTTTGTGGAATACAGATAAAAAAGCAGAAAAAAGAGGATAGGTTTTTATAAAAATAATAAAAGCGCCGTTCGGCAGAAAATTTTCATCATTGCAATGTACAATTTTTTTTTGGTATGGGCCATTTTTTTTAAAGTTTTGCAATCCACTAAACTGAATCGTCATAAATAGTTAACGCACTTCATGATCTTTGATCTCTATCCATGCAATAGCCACTATTTAATAAAACTGCTTAACTTGCGTTTTTCAGCTTAATTAAAAGGAAAGGAAGGATTACAAAGTAAAAAGGAGGGGGCGGGGGGACGCTCGGTTCATTTTTCGCCAACTGGTGACAGTGGAGCAGTGGTTATTAGTAGAGATCGGCCGAAAATTCGGTTTCGTTTTCGGCTTAAAATCAGAGTTTCGCCAAAAACTCGTTTTCGGCGAAAATGCTGCTGAAAGTTCGGTCCGGCCGAAACTATCTGTATTCCAAAGATTTCGTTTCTTCCTTCGGGAATTTTTGACATGGCTTACTGAATTTAGCTGTATCGGGCTCAAATGAGGCACTCTTTATTTATTGCTATGAACTTCACTGTTTATAATGATCAGTCATCACTGACTCAAGACGTGAGTGCAAATTATAAAGCAAGCAATACGTAGATGACTATATTTTGTAGACGATTTTCACGTGCTCGCAGATTTAACACTTGTAGAATATTTTTTTTTTTTTTTTTTTTTTTTAACCGTTTGTTTGTTTCGAATACTCTTTGAGAAAGTTCTAGTATAACAAATGATCATTTACAAAAGTCATTATAAGAAATAAATCGAGGAATGTGTAACTAAAACATTTTTTAATAAGATGGAATTCGTATACTTAGAAAAACATTTTGTTTGACGAATTAATTACATCTTATTTAACATAAAAATAAAATCTTTTGATCAGAGTTCAAGGAGAGGCAACTTGGGATACACTTATAATTAATTAATAATTATGTATATTTATGCATGTATTACTTTTAAAAAATTGGGCATTTTCGTTTTCGTCCGAAAATAGGAAGATTACCGTAATTCGGTTTCGGTCTTAAAAACCTGTTTCGGTCATCCATAGTTATGAGTAAGCAATATGCATGCAAGCAGGTGAATTATGAGGACACTGTTGAACAGGCACATTTGAAAAGGAGGAGGGGTCACAGGGTACAAGTCCTTCCCATTCAAATAAAATCAAACATTTAAAGTCACAAGAGCTATTCCAAAAATTATTATTTTCTGCATTCCATGATTGATAATTCGTCTCTGAAAACACATTTGTGTACAAAAAAACTTAACCAACTTTATTTAATATTTTAAAACTTTCAACAATTTTTTCCCTCTATATTAGTACTGATACTGCAAGTTAGCAGAAAATAACCTTGCATGCAACGATATTCAAAGGAGTTGTTTATTTTTTGTGAAAACTTTCTATTATATGACGGAGGCTTTCCCCTCAAACACCGCTGTTTACTGTTATAGATAATTGTAACTTTGTACAGTTTTTACTGCCAGAAATCTAAGATAATTAAAATGTTGATTTTGTGATAGCAGCATTGATATGAAATTTGAACGAATAATTAGTCTCAATTAATTGCTGATCATTCTAATTGTTCATTTGAAAATGAGAATTTGAATCTCTCCCATAATTTTTGAATGACTACGCCACTGGCTGGCAGACAAAGAAGCGGTGACTATTAGCAAATAATATGGGTGGAAGCATGTGAATTATGAGGACCCTGTTGAATACGCAAGATTGAAAATAACTGTCACCCAACAGCCATGTAGAAAACAGATATGCACGAAGCATCCTTCCACGAAGAGGTTCGCGCACGCACTCCCCCATAAATCAAATGAGCATAATTCGTCGTCATGGCAACGACATAACATCCGCCGGTACAATCGCCCTCTGCAAATTAAGGTATGCTTAACTTTAAATGGGAGCCTAATAGCGGTTCGCAGCCATCCTAATGATATCTTGAAGTATCTAAAGTAGATTTATCTGAACTGGGCTTACAATACAACCCAACACGGCTCGTGAAACTGGACCCGAAAATTATATTTCAAGACAACCCACACTCGACTAAAGATATTTCGTAAACCCGACCCCACCCAAAGCAGAAATACTTAAACCCGAACTTAACCATCAACGAACAAAATAGCGTCCACCCGACCCGACCCGACCCAAAGAAGGATTCTAAACATGGCACAGAAAGAGAACAAGTCGGAAATTGTACGTCAAACGTGGCAAATGAGATGTGTTCGTACTATAACTAGCTTTATAGATAGTCAGATCTTGGCGCAATAGCTGTTGAACTCTTATGCAAAAATGCATGAATGCAAATTTATTACGATCACATATCAATATTTTAAATTCAGTAATACGGAAATATGACTCCATCTCAAACAGGACGTCACCACCATGGCAACCTAGAATCATGACCTATTATGGGATATCATTGAATTCATTACGTATGATAGGATTTAATCGAATGAAGAAAACTTTTATGAATCTCTTTTTAAGTTTTGATTCGAATTTCATAAAATTTTAAATGACTCGACACAATTTTGCAATGATTCTATCGATTAAATTTCAAACCATTCGGTTGGGTAGTTTTTGCACTGTTATATACGGACAGACAGACAGACGGACGGACGGACTGACAGTCAGACAGACGGACGGACGGACTGACAGTCAGACACACGGACCAGACAACGACTATATAGGTGCTACATATTTATATAATTACGAACGCATCTAAAAATCAGGGCCTTTTGTATTTCGTAGGAGGCTACAAATTACTACACTTTTAAAAACCTTATAAATGCAAGAATACGTATTATGATGGACAATATCTAATTTAAAATCTTTACTTGCAATGTATAAATATAAAAGTTTAACTTATCATTATATTGCAATACATAGCTATTAACAACAGTAGTAAAAGCGCGGCCGAATTTATAAGTTTACGCGGGTTGTAACCATGAAAAAGAGATTTCGAATTTCAAGGGACAACTTTTCAGCATTTAGAATAATGATTTTAAATTCAAACTTAGTCCGGGAGGCAGAGTCACATTTTGGAAACCAATTTTACCGTTAATGATTTTGGTACATTTGGTATACGATAAGGTAAGGTAATACGGAAAACGAATGTGCAATTCAGCAATGACGCACCAGCGGGGTTTGTTATCATTGCAACATCACACAGACCATTGCAAAAAGAAATGAATGATGACGACTATGCTACGCTGGCATCCTCCATCATTGGGGTACCATACATTTTATTTTGCAGAGGGCGGTGCGATGTTGCTATGGCAAATTTTAGAAAAAAAAATATTTTGTTCAAACATAAGAATTACGCTTGTAAAGTTTGTTAAAATTAGATTTAAAAAACAGTTTTCCCAGCCCTGTACTGGGAGGGAAAGGTAACTTACATATTCCTTGTTTTTAAGGATTCGGTTAATTTTACTCAAACGCGTGGAACCCGATTTTAGGAGATTCCCAGTTTTCATCAAAATTAAATTTGAAAGGGAATTTCAAAAAGTTAGCCAGCTTTCGCCAAACTGGCTTCCTATACGGCGAGCAGTTTTTGTCGCCAAATTTGGCAATATTTCAATAAGTATCGCGACGCTTGGCGAGAATTTGACGGATATGACTATGTAGTTTTAAGCGTAGGAAAGTTGAAACAATTGTTACAAAAATTTGCGAGAGACTCCGCTCAATAAAACTCACAAGTTAAACCATTTTATGAAGGAATCGCGTTTTTAATTTGTTGTCTTTTTTTTTTTTTTCTAAATCTGAGCCACCTTCGAATTCAAACTGCTCTCTCTCAGCCATTTTTAGGTGCGTTATACGTTTAGTGCGTTATTATATAAATACGTAGCACCTATAGTCGTCGCTCGGTCCGTCTGTCCGCATATAACAGAGCGAAAACTACCCAACCGACTGGTCTGAAATTTTAAATATATAATTGTGCAACATTTTGTCGAGTCATTTCAAATTTTATGAAAATCGGATATATAGTTTAGTTACAAGGACAGTCAAAAGTTTTCCGTTACATGACGGCCAATAGGAAAATTTATTTCAAGTGCATTTTAATGATGTTACAGCCTTTCAAACAGAATGAAATGGATACGCACTTATGAAGTACACTAAAATATACATTCAGTACACTACGCGGTGCAAAAAATATTTATAAAACTAGTTATAGTATGAACGCACCTCATTTGCCACGTTTGACGTGCAATTTCCAACTTGTTTAAGATAGAGGGGAAACAAAAAATGTTCCAGAATCCTTGTATCAAAGCCGAACGCTTAGCTAAAACACGTTTTGGATTTTTAAAAAAATATTACATATTTTTGTCTTTCAAATCTTTGTGGCCGGTATTTTGAAACAAGATGGCAGATGAAGCTGGCCAACGAATTCTGTCGAGACCTTGGTTAAGTTCTGTACACCTGCTTAGTCTCATCTAAATCGGTTCATAAATACAAGCGCAATCACATGACACACACACACTTAACAAGTAATATAAAAATTTTGTTTTTAAAGTCAATTCCTACTTAGGTCATCAAAGAAAAAATTAATATAATTCCTTATGCTAATATTAGTTTTTGTTACATTAAAATATCTCAATTTGTTGATTTTCTATAAGCAAGTAGGTTTACAATGGAACTCTATGAATATTTGGCGAAATTATTAGAGATATCGCCAAGTTGGCGTCACTTTTGGCAGCCAAATTTGGCGATACATCGCCAAGTTGGCGGTATTGGGCAACAGAACAGGGTCCCCCCTATGGTAACCCCTTATTGAAAATACTTTCATTGATCTTCAATAACCAATGGCCGCCATTTTCTTTCCCATGCAAAACTAAAATTAATTAATTAAAATTTAATTAATGAATTAATATTTGAAAAAACTGTATTAACATCAATTGTCATTCAGTACAAGTTTTAAAAAATTTATTTCAACTTGATAGGATGAATAATGAGTATTTTATTAACGACTGAAAATTTGAACAAGATATATAAATATATATAGGGAGAATGTGAGCTAATGGTAGGAATTGAAAAAAAAAAAAAAAAAATCAGATGTGAAACGAACTGAACCCGAATCCCAGCCCCAAGCCTGTTTTCGGATTAAGGCTCAGAGTGGAAATTTCATTCACAAATTAAACAAGAAAGAAAAAAAAAATCAGGGGTCAAGGATAGATTATGAAATACTTTCCAACACATTCAGAATAATGAAACAAATTTACCGTTTAATAAAAGTATCCGAATTCTTTGAGCAGCCCTGTATAGGATATATAGATCTGTATTACAGAATTACAAAAATTAAACAAGAAAGAAAAAAAATCAGGGGTCAAGAATAGATTATGAAACACTTTCCAGCACATTCAGTAATTATTTTGAGCAGCCCTGTATACGAGGTATACAATTTAACAACGAGTCACATGCAAAAACACGCAACGAGTTACATTTAAAAGTGCATACCGAAATAGAAAACGCACTTCCAGCAATGATGGCTCAAAGACGGTACTGTAACGGATTTCTTTTTTGTGTCCCTGTATATAACCGATAAATGCTATGAATCTCCTATTCTATAGTAATCATCTTGTAGTGAACTTCAGTGATTTATATCCATTTCATTAATTTGAAATAGCATCATGACATTAAAATACACTGCAATCGATTTTTCACCATTGACTATACTGTTACAGAGTTCTTTTGAGTGACCCTGTCAATGAAATACTAATGCTACCCACTTCATTTTCAATACCGAACGTACCATGGTAAACATCATTAACCTATATATCAATTGCATGAAAATCCGAGTCTATATAGTCGAGTTTCAGCGTGGACAGACAGACGGATAAACCGAATTCAAAAACATTTTTCAACAATATCGGAAAAAGTTTAAAATATGCAAAATATTTTTTTAAGTCCCCTGTGCCCGTAATAAATAGGTCAATCAAATAGGGAGCCAAAAATTCACAAAGCGAAGGATAGGAGAAACGTGTATTAATGTTTAGAATCTAATAAATAATAATCATGGGGTTTTTAAAAATTCCAAAATGTACAAGGGGGGGAGGGGGAGTAGAAAAATTATAAAATATTTAGCGGAGTTACAAAATATGCTCTCAACCACATACTTTATTCACAGTATAAGAAATAGCAAAAACTAACAGTGGAAACGGTACTGCGGCTTTTCATTTGAGGTTTGAAACAACCAGATGCAAAGCCTGAAATGCACCTGGAAAAAAATGATCAAACAGGTACCGTAAAGAAATATCGTAACATAAGTTAAAATCAAAATTATGCAGGAAAAAAAAATCGATCATCCAATCAAATTATCCAGTTTTTAAGGGTTCTTTTTTCTTACATTAGAAAAAGTGTTTACTGTGTAAATTTAAAAAAATGGTATTCAATATGTCGTTTTTTAAACTATAAAGATGAAAACACAATATTTCACAAGGGTATATTTAAAAAAGAATTCATTTTCAAATCCCCCTTCCTCTTCATGTACACACACTGTTTTTCTTTATTTCCCCTTCCTTAAAGGAAGTTTTCCGGTTTTTCTACAATTTTTACCGTGTTGCCGAGCACATAAAATTGAACTGAGAAAAGGGAACTATGTCTATCCAGTTTGTTTTATTTGTATTATCTCAAAAAATTAAAACTAAGAAACTGCGGCGTGAACGCGCAAAATCCTTTAAAAAATCCCCTTTAATTTTTAAGGACAAAATAAACTAGTATTTAAACAACACACATATAAATATAAAGAAAAAAGAAGCAGAGAGAGGTCACACGATCGATTCATTTTCAAGTTCTAGCATCTCCTTATTAATCGAAATCTGTTATCGGATTTTTCGGAAGGACGTTAATTCATTCATAGATGTAACTTAATTGCAGAAATGAAAAAAAAAAAAAAAAAAAAAAAAAAAAACGCTCAACCATTCCGCAGGTCCGATTAAAAAACGCAATCTCACGTTCGTCTCATTGTAAAAAAATAAATAAATAGAGAGTATTTATCCGATAAAAATGGGGTCGCTCTTCAAACCAAAACAATGAAGTTTGGGAAAAGGAAAAAGAGCAAAAAGGCACACAAAGCAAAGGAGGCCAAGTGATCCACTTTCACTTTTATTGCGATTTAAAAAGGGAAAGTATGCCACACACAGCAGCCAGAAAGTGAGAGTGTAGCAGTGACCCAGTAAAAGAGATCTAAACACTGACTCCCTTTTATCTGCCAACCGGGTCACTAGGTCAGATGATTGGAAAACGCAGAAACTGGGTCACAACACAACGTCGCGCGCGCCCCCTGGGAATGAGAAAGATCGATTTCGACCTTTCCCTTTTTGCATGGAGAAATCTCGGGATCTTTTTCTTTCTTTTCTTTTTTTTTATTAAAAAATACAAATTAGCAGGAAACGTTTGGGGTTCCGATAACAAGTGAATGGGGAGGGAAAAAAAAACGACGCTCTCACTGTGGGATTTTTTTTTTTCTTAAAAAAAGAGAAAA
Organism: Maratus speciosus; assembly: GCA_963932465.1. NCBI lineage: Eukaryota > Metazoa > Arthropoda > Arachnida > Araneae > Salticidae > Maratus > Maratus speciosus. The sequence goes on from OZ010788.1 coordinate 632,762,175, forward strand.
CCCTGAACGATTCAAACAAGTTGCCAGTTGATGTTTAAACGAATATTTTTCTAGCTTTTGTAGAATGTTACGGATGGCATACAGAGGATAAATAATGAGTAATTTAACATACGAAAAAATAGTACATTATATGGCCGATTCATTAAAAAATTCATATATTTTTTTAAAAAATCTGACATCAGGAGAAATTTCTACGGACAAGCCAAATCATAGTTTCCAACATTCCTCCCCCCCCCCCCCCAGGTCAAAGATAGTTTGAACATTATTTTAACTAATAAATTAAATCAAATACGTATCAATCAGAAACAAGGCACGCTTTCTTAAAAAAAAAATAAATTACTTCTTTATTTGGGGGGTGGGCAGGAGGGGGGAGCTATAGGCTAAACAATAGTTAGAAAAAGAGTTAGAAAAATCGAATTAAAATAATTATGTACTTGCTTTAAACTGCACAATATGGAAATTAATATCCAGCACAAGCATTACGAAGTAGTAACACTGAAATAGAATTGAGTTTTTACAAAAAAGCACACAATGAACATCGCAAATAAATTTTCTTTTTGTTGTTTGTTTGTTTTGACGAATTAGGAAAGCGTGATATTTAACAATAAAAATCTTTATTATTATTATTATTACTATTATATTCCATTTAATTATTTTTTTTTTATTTCAAGAAAAAAATAACTGATAATAATAACAATAATAATACAAGAGAAGGAAAAATACATGTAAAATTTAAAATAAAAAGTTTTTGTAGGGCATTCTTAAATTATTATCGGATATATTGAAATTATTAAATGCTTAGAAATGTGCAAAATATTTGTGGGAATGTTTAAAATAATATAGAAATTAGGCTATGAAATTCACTTTATGCTATTACGTCATATATATTATTATATAATAGTCCAGTTAATTTTTTTTAATTGTATCATTAACAATATATAACTTAGTTTAAGGCATAAAAAATGCCTTTTGCTCATAAAGGAACGCCATTTCGCTTTTTGGTCCCCCAGATTTGATTTTTGTACTATTTTGTCATGTATGGTGAAATTGGTGTTTAACGTAACGAACTAATGTACTTTGTTGTTTGCCGTTGTTTTGTTTATTTAATTGCATTATTACATAAATTCAGTGCTGTAGTTGGGCGGGAACGCGGGGGAACGCCGTTCCCAGAAATATTTGGTTTGTTACTGTAAAGAAAATATTGCACACGTTCACAAACGTCTCTTTTTTTTTTTTTTTTTTCCAGATGAAACGATTGCTATTGTTTTTTATTACTATCAAGTTTATTGATACTGGAAATGAGCCTAGAGAGCTACATCCTCTTCTCCAGACTCTGTGAAAACTATACACATTTCAACATTTGAATGCGAAAGTGTATTCAGCTGTATGAATAACATCATGACCTATGCGAGAAATTCACCTCCTTATTAAAACATCCAGTTCACTTATATTCATAAGCCGTTTAGGACCTCCCTTAAAAAATTTTTGTCCTCAACCATACCTGAAATATTGGTTTTGATCAGGAAGAAGATTAACAGACGAGATAGGTTGTTGTAAATAAAAAATCACAGAAAACATTTCTCATTATCGTTCTTTATGGAAACTTCCGGGATAGATGTGCCAGTAAATAATAACATATGGATTTATTTTGTTATTTCAATTAAATTTTGATTCATGATGGAAAATGTTACTATGAGATTGATTAAATATTGCTTTTAGATGATTGCTATACAAATATAATATTATATAAATTAGAATATAATAGTTATAACAACTGTTACTTAAAAGAAAATCCACTTTTGGTTGAATGTTTTAAATTGGCTTTTTGCTTAGCAAAAATCCAGTAGCATCAACATCTACTCTATGAAAAGGTGCGTTCCCACAAATATTTTTTTCCAACTACAGCACTGCATAAATTCGATTGGAATTCACGATGGAATAACTTCTGACGGCTAAACACGTTAAAGAAAATAGGTAAGGACAGGTTTGGTTTTTATAGGAGTTCCCCATCCCTCAAGGTTTTTAAAAATTGCGCAGTTCACATCAAGGATCCACGAACGCTGTTTAGAATCACGGGGCTCCACAAGCGAATTCTGTTTAAAAATAATTTTCAAGATTTTGATTTATAAAAAAAATTTAGTTATTCCCTTTTAGAAAGAAAACACATTTTGTTAATTATTCCTATTATTTTCCGTTGATTTTTCTACTTAATTTACATATCCAGCTTTTCATAATTTCCATGGTTTACATGCCTCCTCTCCACCACCAACGGCTACCCGCTTAATCTTTTGTTTCCGCCAAAGTAAAAGACAAAAACACTTTTTCATTTTGAAAAATGCGACAATTCTCTTTTAAATATATTTCCCACGGGAATCCCCAAGATAGAAACTTGAAACTCTCACTTTTCGGTAAAGTCAACAGATTTCAAATGCGTGCAGGTTATTAAATGAAGAAAATCTAGCAGATATTCAATTTTACTCAGAATTTTGCTATTTTCTAAATTCCCCCCCCCCCCCCCCTTTAAGAAAATTACGTAGCAAAGACTCATAAGGGGTACTATTATTAGATATTTTTTTTTAAATCGGGATCAGACTTATTTGGATGGAAATTGTCTTTTTTCGATACATCTTTATTTAAGGTAGAGATGGACAACCTGTGGCCCGCCATGGGTTAACTTGTGGCCCGCGATCACGATTTATACAATTTTTTGTTTTTTGACACAATTTCGTCAATTTGTAAACGGAAAAATTGGAATTTTTTGTCCATATGTCGCAGGAAAAAATGGCGAATTTCGTCAATTTGCCCCGGGAAGAAATTGCAAATTTCACCACAGCCAATTAAGAATCGCAAATTTCGTTGATCGAGTTCGGAAAAATCACGAAAATTATCGATGAGTCGCAGAAAAACCTCAAATTTCATTGATCAACTCGGGAAAAATCTCGAGTTTTGTCAGTTTATCGCGAGAAAAAATCGCGAATTTCGACAATTTGCCGCTGAAAAAATTGCAAATTTCGTCAGAGTCAGTTAGGAATCGCAATTTTCGTTTATCGGGCGCGGAAATTTTTCGAATTTTGTTGATCGCGAGAGGAAAAATCGCGAATTTTGTCGCGCGGAAAAGTCTTAAATTTCTTTAATCGGGCACAGAAAAGTCGCGAATTTTGTCGAAATGAGGTACGGAAAAATTGCAAATTTTGTTCACCGGCTGCGGAAAAATCGTGAGTTTCGTTAGTTTATCGCGAGAAAAAATGTCGAATTTCATCAATTTGTCGCGTAAAAATTACAAATTTCTTCAGAGTCAGTTAAGCATCGCGAATGTCGTTGATCGGACGCGGAAAAATCGCGAATTTTGTCGCGGAGCTGCGGAAAAATCGCAAACTTTCTTGATCGGCTACGGAAAAATCCAGAGTTTCGCCAGCTTATTGCGGGAAAAAATCGCAAATTTCGTCAATTCTCCGCGGGAAAAATTACAAATTTCATTAGAGTCAGTTAACAATCACGAATTTAATAGGGCACAGTAAAATCACGAATTTTGTCGATGAGGTAAAAAAATTACAAATTTCGTTGATCGACTGGGGAAGAAGCACGATTTTGTCAATCTGTCGTGAAAAAAAAATCACGAATTTTGACAACTGATAGAAAAAATTACAAATTTTGTCAATTGGTCGCAAAAATATTGCAAAATTTCTCAATCCCTCGTGAAAAAAATCGTGAATTTTCCAAAAATTCGCGAATTTCGTGACTAGCTCATGGAAAAAATTACAAAATTTGTGCGTCGGTCCCAAAAAATATCATGAAATAGAAATCCATTGGTCGCAGGAAAGAATCGCAAATTTCATCGATTGTGCGCGTAAAAGAAATCGCGATTTCGCCAATTTATTGCACGAAAAAATCGCAAATTACATCAATGTATATCAGGGGAAAAAATCACGTTTCGTCGATTGGTCATTGGAAAAAAAAATAAAAATATTGTCAATCTGTCACGTAAAATATCGCAAAATTCGCCAATCACTCATGAAAAAAAAATCGCGAATTTTGTCAATCGTTCATGGAAAAATCTTGCAAATTTCGAAGATCGATCGGAGATCAAAAAAGTCGCGAAATAATTCGATCGGGGGCGGAAAAAATCGCAATTTTCGTTGATCCGTTGTGGAAAAAAATCGCGAAATTTGAAAATTCATCGCTGAAAAAAATCGCGAATTACGTCAATTTATCGCAGGTATCGCACATTGGTTGTTTGAAAAGATTGCAAATTTTGCCAATCGGCAATGGAAAATTACCGTGAAATCTGTCAATCGGTCGTTGATAAAAAATTGCGAATTTCGTCAATCAGTCGCACTTGATTGACAAAAGAAAAAAAAAACAAGTTTTGTTAATAGTCCGCAGAAAAAATAGCATAATTAGTCCATCATGCCTTGTTATTTCAAAAATAAGTTTCCTTTTATTTTAAATGAAGTTACCCTTCAATAATTTTTTTTATAATTTTCAATAACGTTCAATTGTTTAGAAATTTTGCGTAATTTTTTCCTTCAAGTTACCATTTGTCAAGAAGGAACCGTTAGTCTTCGTAAAGTGTTGAATGGTTATTCATACAGACGCGAAGAAGTCCTGCATTCCTTCATACAATTATTTATTTCCATTTGTTTATTTTTATTATAGACAAAAAATAATTATTCATCAAGAATAAAGACTTCTTACAACTCCCTACCTCCCCAATATAGAATTTTCTTTGTGTTACTGATGTGGCCCTCGACAACCCAAACATTTTTGTAAGTGGCCCTTCTCTTAAAAAGGTTGTGCACCCCTAATTTAAGGGAACAGTTTACCTCAAAATTGATCAAAAAATCAATTTTTGTTTTTATATTAAAGGGATGCCTGTTTAATTGTAAATATTTTGACACCTCATTTTTTTCCCCCATACGGCAATTTGTAAATTTTGTTAATACATACACAACGCAATTAACCACACAAATTAAACTTTAAGAGACTTTTTCTCCATGATCCTATTTTCTTCACTTTCATGTTTTAGAAATGCTAAGGCTTTTTTTTTTTTTTTTTGAGATAGAGATTTAGACTTTTTTGTACATGTTCTTTATTATACAGGGTGCAATATGTTATCTATCGCCGACCTTTAATTTCTCAACCGTTGGTCGTAGACATATAGTTCCAATTACAAAAACGTTTCAAATGAGGTAAATATTCACGTTGTGGCATTATTTAAAGTAAAAACTCAATTTTATAAAAATTACGAAATCTAACTTTTTATACGGTCCCCCAGTCCCTATAGTTATATTCAGTAAAAGTTTACACATATCATAACAGATATAACACAAAAAGTTTAACATCTGTACTACAAAAATTGACACAGTTATCAAATTTCAAAGTTTGAGATTTTTGCACAGGATTTTGCCTTTCATTGAGGGATCAGTTAAAAGATGAATTAAAGTAATTTGAGATCAAAATCAGGTGCAATGCCGCTGCCATTTATCTAGTCCTCAGTGAGTATGTTTTATTTTCCGGTTGTCGATTCTACCTATTTTGACGTTTGAATGTTGCTCGACCCATAAAAGTTACTTCAAATGTTTAGATACCGGCTAAAAGTGGTTTCGCCGTAAAAAGGACATTGCACCCTGAATTTGATCTCTAATTACTTTAATTCAACTTTTAACTGATCTCTCAATGAAAGGCAAAATCATGTGCAAAAATCTCAAACTTTGAAATTTAATAACTGTGTCAATTTTTGCAATACAGCTGTCAAACTTTTTGTGTTATATCTGTTGTGATATGTGTAAACTTTTACTAAATATAACTATAGGGACTGGGGGACCGTATAAAAGGTTAGATTTCGTAATTTTTATAAAATTGAGTTTTTACTTTAAATAATACCACAACATGAATATTTAGCTTATTTGAAACGTTTCTGCAATTGGAACTATATGTTTACGGCCAACGGTTGCGAAATTAAAGGTCGGCGATAGATAACATATTGCACCCTGTATAGGTGATAAATCTGCGCATGGAATGAGCCTTCAGGGTTTTTGTTATTTTGTTTTTAAATAAAAGTATATGAAGATGTGTTAGATTTCATCGTTTTTACGCTACACATAATCAGTCAAAAAATTATATTAAATGTAATATTAGATCTATCTAAAAATCTATACGCAGTCATACACATTTGATAATCTTAAAAATGGGCAAAAATATCAATATTTAAGAAAGAAGTAGGGATTTAAAAAAAATTCCAATTTTTGTTAACTTTATTAAAATTTTAATTAAATATGTAGCTTTAAGAAGAAAAAAAATTCAAAATGTGCTTTTAGTTGAACATTGGAATGCAATGAGTTCACCATTTGAACCCTATTAAAAAAAAATAAATTGAAAAGGTAAACTGCCCCAAAAAAAAAAAAAAAAAAGAGCTTAAGAGGGGGTCGTCTTTATATTGAAATTTTCAACACAAACACCCAATTTTACCAAAACAATTTAGATGTCAAAAAGATAAATTAAGTGAGACGAGTTTTTTATTAAAATTTAATGAGCCCAATAACGTAAAATCTATCATATCAGACAAAAAAAAAAAAAAAAAAAAAAAAAAAAGTTGCATAATATTTAACCGAAAATTTAGTTCTGACAAATCAGCGGATTTAGAGGAAGCATTTGTCGTAAATTTGTTTAGAAAACTAGCAAAATGGAAGTTTCGAGATATTGAAGTTATTATTATTATTATTTAAATCCCGAGCTCTTCAATTAGTTGGGGAGGGGGGGGGGGCGGGCTCAAATCGAATTTCGATACTCTTATAGGCATGACGTTGATATAAGATAGCAGAGCAGTGCTATCTTCACTATAACAGACGTGGAGAGCTCGCTCGCAGGGATTGATATAAGTGGGGTTTTTTTTTCTTGGGGCCCATTTTGTGAAAAGTAATTTTTTTTTTTTTTTTTTTTGTGAAAAATAACATTTTGTCACAAAAAATGAAATACAGTTTCTCAAATTCAAACTACCGTGTTTACTCGCGTAATAGTCCCACCCCCGATTTGAAGCAGAAAAAATCTTCAAAATATTTTCTTCGCATAAATTGAATGGGTGAAAAAATGATGAAAGATTGGGTTCGCAATGCTTGGAAGAAAAGGTCTGGAGCATTGCTCAAAAGACCAGCCAGCCATGCTGGTACTCAATAGCTTCTGAGGACATCTTGTTGATGATGTAAAGAAGGAACTTTCAGAAGGCAAAACAGATCTTGTGGTAATTCCTGGAGGACTCGCATCGATTCTGCAACCGTTAGTCGTATCGGTTAACAAACCGTTTAAAGACAATATAAGACGAATATATGGATATTGGATGGTCAATGGGAACAAACAAAAACTCCCAGTGGGCGACCATCCCAGGAACTAATTTGTAGTTGGATATTACAAAGGGTGACTTTAATAACAAGCGATATAATTTCAAGAAGTTTTAAGAACACGGATATCCCCGGCGCTTTGGAGGGAAGCGAAGATGACATTTCATGGAATGACGGATATTCTGCAAGATCTCGATTCACATTACAATATTGATACTGATACCTTCAGTGAAAGTGATTTATTATGAGAATTTTTTATCAAAATTTTCACAAAGATTATTTGTAAATTTTATGTTTATAAAAATATTACCACAAAAAGAAAAATGGTATTTAATAAACAGCACATAATCTGGAAACATTTGGTAAGTTACTGATTTTATTATAATGTGTTTTTAATACCAGTAACGTTTTAGCCTTAGAGTGTGCAATATTGTGTAGTAGATTTCCTCGCATAATAGTCGCACCTAGACTTTCACAATGAAAAATTGGCAAAAAAAAGTGCGACTATTACGCGAGTAAACACGGTAAATGTTTATTAATAATAACTTTTTTAAATCATTCTTCTAAAGTTTTCTTTATCGCGAAATCTTATGTTAACTTATGGGGAAATTTTGAAGCGCAATTATTCATTACCTAATATAATTATTAAAATACCGTTTTCGCCATCAGAAAGTAGACGTCAGATGCCGATGATGTGCATTTTTTAAAAATTGTCTACTTAAATTTTAAGTATTTTTAAGGCGATGATAAAATTTAATCAAATGGAAATTTAAAAGTTTATAGGATTTTTTTATGTACTTAAAAACGCACACCATCAGCATCTGACGTCTACTTTCCGATGGTTAAACCGGTATTTTAATAATTATATTACGTAATGAAATGAGTCATCGCGCTTCAAAGTTTTCCCACAGGCTAACATGGGATTTCGCGATCGGGGAATTTCAGTCCATCGGAACCTTAATAGAAATAATCAATGAAAAAAAAGTATGTTTTTATCGAATGGAATTTTGTGAAGGACCTGTTTTATTAAATAGGTTTTCGTGAACGGGCCTAGTCCCTAAATTTTGCCAGGATCGTCACCTGGCTCGCATATGTTACATTTAAGCAAGGTTGTTTTTATTTATTTATTAGTATTATTATTATTTTACTATTAGACTGTATTTCCATACACCGAAAATATTTCTTTGAGGATTTTATCTTGGTTATCAAAAAAGGGCCCATGACTTTGTGAAAGATGTTTTAAATTATATATTTGGGTATTATTTGTTGGGAAGAGTCATTTTGAGAAATGATTATTGTCATTATGTACTGACAATTGTCAAAGATACAATTAAAAACCTTCTACTTAAAAAAAAAAGTAACGATTTGGAAATGGACCAATGAAAACCTGGATAGATACCGCGAAACGCATCTGATTGGTCAGAGCTTTCTGTCTTTTCTTAGCAGGAATTGTGCTGGCGAAAACCATGACAGTAGAGAATTTAGATAGGGTGGGCGGGGGAATCTTCTGCAATCTTCTGCGAAGGGAAGAATCTTCTGCATTTCGATAGACTTTTTTTTTGGGGGGGGGGGGGGGGGCTAGGGGTCGATGGCAAAAGTGATTTTTACAGAAAGAAGGTAATTTCCATTAACTAATGAGAAAGGAGGGGGGGGAGGGTGAGCGTAGAGAGCAGGGGGGCAGAACCCCCCCTCCCTTAGTTAAAAAAAACTGTACCTAATTAAAATAGATATTTTCCAACGTGTCAGTTTTTAAAAACCGTACAATTTTTACAATGTAATTTTACGACGTGCTTAAAAACATGTAACATTAAAAGTATATGAAACGAAAAATGGTTTTTTATGCAAAAGTAATATCAAAATGTTCTTTTATATCACTCCTACCTCCTTGAGAAATTTTACTTTTGAATTGCACATGACGCAATGTACAAGGGGTTCTCCTTCACAAGATTCTATTATATGCGAAAATTCTTTGGCGTGATTCTATGAAAACTTGGTTATGCTGCTTTGTTTTTGCTTTTTCAAATTTTGATTCATTTCTTTTCATTCCATCCAGAAATAGTACAATTAAATAAAATTGTGAATGTAAAATTAGGGAAAAAACGGGAAATTCAGAGAGCAGAGACCCCTGAAGAATGTACTTATTATTTTAAAATAATATCAACAATAAACAGTTCAAAACTCTCATTGCATGGAAATGGAAATAATGTTTAACACACTGAAGTAATCTTTTCCGAATCTTTGAGAAATTTTATATATACTCATAAATATAGGCAATGTAAAATACAAAATTTCAAATTGTAGGATATCAAATATGTATTATGTAAAGTTTCATCCGACTTGTGTGCCTGACATTGGGGACCTTTGGTCTGCAGATTTACTAGTATTTTACAATTCATTACTAATTTTTGGAATAAATGGGATTAATAAAGATTTATTAAAGTAGAAAACTAATAAAAATCGTAGATTAAAGTATAACCCTCAAATTTTCGTAAAATTCCTGGAAGTAGATTATGTCAAGGACAGGATGGTAATGAAACTCATTTTCCCTTTCTTTTTTTTCTTTATAACCAAAAACACTGATCTTTGCAAATCTAGGAGCAAAGTGCCGTTTATCGTGTGAGCCGTGCTCCCACACATTCACAGAAGTACTATTCCTATTTATTTGTAAGGTAAGATTATATGCATATGGATGGGTCAATAGACGTTGCCCTCAGGATAAAGTTTAGTCAATTCATTATATACCAGCCGCCCTTGGCGACCAGTTTGGTCTCCCTTAAATATATGCTAAGCATTGCATCATGTTACTTTTATTCACAATTTAATTTATGTCAAATCGGATGATTCTGATACAAAAATAATGAACTGGTATTTTTACGTTTGCCGGTTACAGGTGGTAAATCGCCAAACATTCTTCCCGTCGTATTTTTTCGTATTTCATTAATTTCATTTAAATATAATACTTTCACTCATTTATTTAAAATACATAAATTTAATTTAAAACTGAAATATCTAAAATTTATGACTCTCAATTATTTCTTAAAAATAAATAAATAAAAAAGAAAAGTAATAAATAATACCATAAACCATGAAATTTAGTTTCAACATCAAAGCTTTGTTTTAATTTACCACGCGAAAAATTGTTTATTGTTTCAGTCGCATGAATTGGACTATTATAATACTGAGGCATGATGGCGATGGAACAATATCTGGCGATTTATCATCACCTGCGAAAGGGTAATATTAAATTACCCTGGCATATACGTCGCCTGGCATATAAAATGCGAAGCGGTCAACCCGGAACTGTTGATGACAGTCACGTGACTTAGGCTTTTATTATATAGATAAGACTATGACTTCCGCGCCCGCCGCCTTACACACACACACATATTTTACTTCCAACATGTGGATTACGTACAGAACCATTTATCCGGAATGCTTGGGGTCAGATGTATTCCGGATAACTGGTTGTGCATTAAAGCAGCATCCATTTGATAAGTTTTGTGGAATATGTGTGGTTGTGCCATTATTTCTCATTTTAAATTATTAGATTACTTGGATTAAAAATCAATGCAAGAAAGATCAAAAGTTAACCAGAGTTTAAAAGAAGGAAATTTATGGGAATCCCTTAGGAACAAAAATTCTCCTGTTTCTTCTGCATAAAAATTAAAACATCTAAAATACAACTAAATATGTTTTCATTTCAAATACTAGATGTTGTCATCAAATTATACAATTGTTTCAAGCAAAGCCTATGTCAAACTGGCAGTGTATGACACCTTTTTCTGCAAAGGTCCTGAAATTAGTTTATCAGAAATATCATTCCGGATAACTGGTTTTCCGGTTAACTGGTTTCCGGATAAATGGTTCCATACTGTATTCTAAAAACAGAACTTTCTAGTCTTTGATACATGGTACATTTACATGCGTGTTATATTCACAACATTAAATTCTGTACAATAAATAAAATTATATAAACTCGGTTTATGGCGTCAGATGCCGCCATCTGAAGAATCTACAAGAGACTTTTTTCCATTTTTTCCGGTCAAGGGTCCATTCCTCTTCCAGACTTCTATCCCTTTATTTTCGTAATAACAAAAGAAATTGTAATATAATTCAATTCAAAAATTGGACGTAATTCATTTTATTAAGTTGAGCCTTCATTAGTATCAGTGTGGCCAGACAGAACCAAACTATCAGATTGTGGTATGAATGACAAATAAAACGTACATATTTTTGTAAGAAAAGGAAAATCATTTAATTTTGCATAACTCAGTTATAAATATGGATTTGCACAACGGATCCTCTAAAATTAGTATAACAAACTATAAAGAGTGACATAATTCGTCGAGAAAATGATTTTTTCATATTCGATGCCAGGTCGAAATGTGTGCGGCACCCAGCAGACGCGTTCTGATAATGCAAAAAGCGGTATTCATTGATTTTTTTTTTTTTTTTTTTTCCCTTGCAAATGTTTTGGAACCTCAACGTCACTGACAGTCATGGTCAATATTTGTTTCCTGGACATACACTAAATGGCCATTATTCACGGGAAACTTTCAATTTTAGACATTTTGTCTAATATTTAGACATATACTTGTCAGATTTTTCTGCAATTTAACGTTTAAAAAGAACAGGTTTGAGCTCATATTTATCAACGTCGCTTTGATAAGCAAAACTATTAGGGGGGCAACAAAAAATCAAAGAAAAAAACAATACTTGGGATCACCCTGTAAAATAAAATGCACGAAATGATCTATCGCTACAGAATATAAATAGGCAGACATTGTACAATATGTGTATTCATTTGTGTAAGAATAGCATGCATATTAATAGAGATATAGTAATTTTTTTTATTATTATTAAAAAAATTCTTGGATGTTTTGTGCTTAAATATGCAGGGTTTTCAACCAAATTTAACGCCAGTTTCAAAAAAATTGACAAAATGTAGTAGAAACAATATAGTGCAATTGGAATGTAAATATAATAAATATTTTAGGAAATACTAGAAATTGTAAGTAATAATTTTTATCTGCGCATGCGCGAACGATAAGAAGGACTTTTTTACATAATTTAATAGTCAACTCTATGGAGCAATTTATTTAAAAAATCCAGTCAAATATCCTAAAAATTCAGAAAATTGGAGTTAGAGTGAGCTGATTTTTAGTTGCTCGCTAAAACTAGCTGAATGAAAAGGGATTGTCCACAAATTATCAATTTTATTTTTTTTTCTTTGATTTTTTTTGCTGACCCCCTAATTGTCCCCCTTATCAAATAGAACGTTGATAAATATATGGTCAAACCTGTTCTTTTTAATTCTGAAACTACAGAAGAATCTGACAGGTATATTTCTAAATATTCGACAAAATATCTAAAATTGAAAGTGTCCTTTATTAATGGCCATATAGTATATATCAGCATTTTTAATATTTTTTTTTTTTTGTTGTTGTTGTTGTTGTTGTTAGTTTTAATACATACAAGACTTCAATATATACCCTATGAGAATTAGTTTGGCCAAAACGAACATAAAAAAGACATAATAATAATAATAATGGTATCATGACGTAAAAACGACAAAATAAGAAAGCGCCCTCTAGCGTCTTCGAGCCCCCAATCACAATTGACTTTTTCGAATAGTACTATTATGACTGCTTGAAGTTTGTCGCATTATTTTAATACAACCTGGGAACATCTAATGATAAGTAATCAGAAAAAAATTTTAAACTTTAGAATGACAATGACTATGTTTGACATTCATGGTGCGAGGCAGAAAAATATTACATTTTAAATTTATTTATAAATGTTTTTTTAATACGTATTCCTTTTCAAATATACTTTAAGAAATTTAAAATTAATTTTTCAAAAATTAAAAGTTTTAAGTTTTATGTTGATATATCTTTTAAAAGAACTCTTTTTGTCTCTCCCCCCCCCCCTTCCCATTTTTAAGGAAGGAAAAAAGAAATATTAGTCTGTTTTCGGGATTCATAAAAAATATTCATTACAAAATTAAATGTTTTTTTTTTCTTCTCTGAAGTGGAGGTACCACTTATTTCGCCTAACATTTACGTGATTTTTACGCGTTTTTTTTTTTTTTTTTTTTGGGGGGGGGGGGGGAGGAGGGGAGGGTGTTACAAAGAAAAGAGATATTATCATCGGACTGTTTGCAATATATTTATTGACATTTTAATTGTATGTCAATTTTCTTATGTGAAGAAAAAATACGTAAATCACCCTTTCTGAAGCCCAAATTGCTCCAAGCTTTTTTTTTTTTTTTTTTTTTTAAAGCCAAGACCCCTATACTGGAAAAATGCCGTATTTAGAAATCATCCTAAATTGTATTACTGCCAATCAATGTGTTTAACCCCTTCACGGTCACTTAATATTTGGAAAAACCATAAAAAAAGTACCTATTTATTTTATTACAGAAATTGAACAATTATAAGGTTTCTAAATCAAATATGCAATTAGTTTTTTTTTAAGGCGAAAAAAAAAAAAGATGTTATAGAACAAATTCATATTTGTAGAAAAGCCTTCATGCGAGAATTCTGTGTCTTAATATATATTTTTTTTTTTTACAGCATACAAATTAATGCGAGTAAGACCTTTATTTTTCACATCTTAGAGCTTTATTTATCATCATCCCACAAATTTTTGCAAATAATATTTGAAATAATATATATACATTAAATTTTGATTATTAATTTAGAATTTGCAGATGTCTGGTCACTGTTTTGTTTACATTTCTCAAACAGTAATTTGAATGTAATAATGCGCTCGAAATTATGGATGCTTACAATAAAAAATATACATAAAATTTATAAAAATTAAGAATTTTAAAAAAAATGATTAAAATATAAAAAGTAAAGTTAATAATTAATTAAACATAACTAAATATTAATAATAATGAGATAAATTTCTTTGGAATTATTCAATGAAACTCGCATCATAAAGGTACACTAACTATTTACATGAAGATCTCAATAATGAAGTTTTATTTAAAGTTTAGCCAGACTTAATAACCAAAAAAGCTTCATGAATATATAAATATATTTGGTAAAAAGATTGTGATCACCTGTGATATCAGCAATATCTTTTTTTTTTTTTTTTTCAGAAATAAATTTATACTTCCTTCATGAATAAGCATGAGTTCAGTCATATTAACTAGAATTAGATATTAAAATACATACGGAATGATATAAAAATAAAAAAGTCTATTTTTTTCTATACATCTGAACTGAAAGTTTCATTGTTTACATCTGTGATGATGTGTGGATTTTAGGCGTTGGCGGATTTTAGGCAGTCTATTGTATTATTATTATTTTATTATTATTTATTTTTTGCATTGGCTGATCAATTTCTACAAAGGCCGTTTTCTACTTTTTCGATTTTGTTTGCAGGTTTTTTTTTTTTTTAATGAGGATACTTTCACTTTCGAAACCGGATTTAATAAACAAAAAAGCTTTATTAATACATAAATGTATTTGGTAAAAAGATCGCGATCACCACCGATATCAGCGCTACCTTCAATTTTTTTTTCGAAATAAATTTATACAGTAGGTTCCCTCAAATCCACACAGCTTGGGACCAGAGGTTGTGGGGATTTTAGAATTTTGCGGATTTCTGGACACTGCTTTGTTTACATTTTTAAAAAGTAATTTCAATGTAATAATGCAATCGAAATTATAATGAATGCTTACAATATAGTAAAATGTTAAAATAATTAAGTAAAGTAATAAGCTAAAGTGATACAAATGAAGATAATTCTAAAAATGATGAAATTATTAAAAGTAAAGATCAAATAAATAATCAATTATGTATAATTAAACATGCATAATAAAGATGAGATACGTTTGTCTTGAATAATTCAATGAAATTTGCCTCATAATGTATCCTACTAATTCACATCAAAATCATAAAACAAGAAAATTTTATTTCAGATTTAGCCGGTCTTAACCAAAAAAGCTTAAATACAGTAAACTCTGTCTAAGTCGAAATAGATCGGGACCGAGAAAATTTTCCGTAGTAGACAATATTCCGCCTTATACAAATTTTACTCTATGTCTATGGATTCGCAGAGACTTGAAAAATTTTCCGAGTTAGATTTCCGTCTTACACAGTGTCCTCCTTACAGAGAGTTTACTGTAATACATTATAAATATATTTGGTAAAAAGCTTGTGATTACCAGTGATATCTTCAATATCTTGATTTTTTTCAGAAATTATTTTATACCTCCTTACTAAAAAAGCACGAGTTCAGTCATATTAACAAGAATTACACATAAAAATACCTACAGAATGATATAAAAATAAAATGTCTATAATGTTGTCCCTACATCTGAACTGAAAGTTTCATTGTTTACATTTGCGAATATGTGCGGATTTTAGGGAGTCTACTGCACTTCCTTCATGATAAAGCAAGAATTCAGCCACATTAACCAGAATTACATATTAAAATGTGTACGGAATGATATAAAAATTAAAACCTTGATCTTTTTAATCTACAACTTAACTGTAAGTTTCAATGTTTACATCTGCAACGATGTGCCAATTGTAGATGTTAGCCTATTTTAGGGTCGGGGGTTTGAGGGGGTATTGTTTTTAGATTTTTTTGACAGACGCACGGAAAAGATTTTGCCGCCCCTGCACTAGAGTATTTTTTTTAATCCAAAAAAGTAACACTATCAAACATTTTGCGTCTTGGATTAATTGTGAGATAATTATGTGGTCTCTCTGAGCATTTATAATTAATGGTTTGGTTAATACTATAATTAAAGCTCATTTTTTATTTCCCAGAGCAGTTTTTGAACCCTCAGGGATGGGCAAGGAACGCCATCTGCCTACGCTCCGAATGGTCAAGGTCAAATAAAGATTTAACATGACATCTACTTAAAACAGGTGTGATGGCTCCAAGGACTCAACGCGGACACAGTTTTTACTGTTAGGTTAATTTAAATAAATAAAAAAGTAAGGGGGCGAAGAATAAAGACCTTTTAATCCTTAATTAGACTATGTAACTTTTGCTTTTCTTGGGACAAGAGGAAATACAGTAAAATAACAAACTATGGGATAAAGGGTTTTCATCTTCTCCAAACTAATACCTTCACGTGGTATAACAGAGTTACCAGCAAAACATGTCTGGCAATTTTCCTGACCAAATCTCAAAAAATGCTATAGGGCGATTCCGTGGAGAGTGTCACACACGTAACGCAGGCTTTAATTTGCATTTATTCAATTATTTATTAAATTTTAATGTTAATTCTGACTTTAAGTGGTATGGTAAATAAGTTATTAGCATATTTTTAAATTTAAATGTGTGGCAATAAAACTCACAGAAGTATATCATTTAATTTCATTACTCAAAATGTGCTTTTTTTTCTACTTCAGAAAAATTTAATAAATAATTGAATAAATGCAAGTTAAAGTCTGCGTTACGTGTGTGACTCTCCGCATGGAATCGCCCTATAACCAAACGGGCATACAACAAAAATCCCTATTTATTTCCGGATTCCATTGACAAAATTAGCTATTTTTTTTTTCTGCGATCACTTTTTTTTTTTTTTTTTTTTTTTTTTTTTGCGGTCGTTTGACGAATCTCGTAATTTCAGGGGTGATTGTGAGTTCATGAAAAAATACCTGAAATTTTAGCAAGGAAAAGATTTCGCATGGAGAGAGAACATGTAATTTATTGCAGAGAGGTCCAAATCATTTCATTATGAAAAATATTACCTTTAATTATGTTTAGAAATCATATGAAATTGATATTTTAGTCTTATTTTATTAATTTAACTATCAGAAAAACTGGTATTCCGGTATGGAAAATGAAATAAATACCTGAATTCAGGTATATAACCTGAACACAATCACCCCTGATATTTTTTTCTTGGATCATTCGATGAATTTGGCGAAAATATTTGTAAATTCCCTGATTTTTAATATACATTTAAAAATTTCGCAGATATTCCATGTCGCTGGGAACCCTGTATAGAATGCAAAAATTTAACATCCATAAAAATACACAGTGACCCAACAATAACTTTTTTTTTTTTTTTTTTTAACACCATGGCATAAATATATGTAAGGGTAGAACTGGCCTTGAAAAATACTATACCCATTTAAGTCGCTTCTCAAATACAAACAAGCTCATATCTGACACATTTTTTAATTCATTTTTGTTCGCAAGCACATAGCACAGCGGGACAAATTTGTAGCCTCAATTATCCGCAGTGTAATTACAGGTTAATTGCATGTAATTGAGTATAGTTACACACATTCAAACACAGAAATTTTGTCAAATAATGGGAAGGGGCTGTTCCGGTTACAGTGTTGCAAGAATTTTTTACGGCATGTAATTTAACCTATAATTAATTACATACAATTAAACTGTAATTACATTACAGATAATTAGAATTACAAATTTGCCCAACTCTGACACATGAAATTAACAGGTGCTCTTACTCAAAAACTACGCCATCGAACAGTTTTCCCATTTTTCGGCAAAAGCAGATTTTTCAGAAAATGCTGTCGAAGGGGGCACTTTGAACTGAATTGACAGACGCGGCAGCGCGGGAAAGGAAAAAAAAAATGTCTTCGTGGAAAAAAAAAAACGCTTACATAAACCAGAATTTAATTAATTTAAAGAAAAAAAAAACTGTTCAATTACAAATGAAATCAATAATCATACCTGCAACCTTTAGATTTAAAAATGAGTTGGAAAATGTGTCAGAAAGTTTCGAATTGTTGAGCGGGGAATTTTTTTCTTCTTTTTTGAGAACTGCTTATGGAAACCGATACAGAAAAAAAAAATATTATAAAATGTAGTTTAAACCATAATTTTCGGACGTCATGTTCTTCTTCATTATCAAATGAAAAAATATACGAAATTAAACTCCAGGCCCTGGTATGGAATGCTAAATATCGCTAGCGATTTTGGAACATAAATTATCGTATCCCCCCCCCCCTTCCTTCCTTTGAAATAGACTCGTCTACAGCTATTTATGCAATGAACATTCATGAATTTTCACGCCTCTGAATTTCTCCCTGATGATGGCTATTTTATAACAGTTGAAAGCGCTTGGGACTTTTAACATCATTGGACGATTTTTATGTTATAAAGGCCTTTTTAATGTATTTTAGCACCTTTTTTAATTAATTAATCCGAAGTTTCATTTCGCATATGTTTTCAATTAGAAATAATAATTTAAAATTTTAATTTTTGTGACGCAAAAATTTGAAAATTAAAAGGCAAAATACGAAGAGCCTGAAGTGGAGGGTTGAGAAACGCGATTTCAAAACTAATGAATGACCGAAAATCCATGCACATCCGAAAATCTCCTGATAAGAAAGAAACACGACGTCTCGCGAAAGAACATTCACTCGCTCTGAACAAAAATACAGAATCGTTTTCCATCTCACTTCATGCGGGCCGTATGAATTCACACTCAAGGCCGCGGACGCTCAGAAAAACGCATCTTTATTTCTACGAAACCGTTCAACAGCTTAACTCTTTGATCGTCTAGATATAAAACCAAGATTACTTCTTGTACCTCAGGTAGAGAGAGAGACCGCTCACAATGGGACTGCCCTTTCCTCTTCCAAGGCCGAGAAAACTAAATTTCGCACGTGTTCTTTGCTCTCACATTTAGTTAGAGATGTTAAAAGACGCAGGTAAGGTAACAAACAAACCCGATTTAATGGTTAACATCCATTTCTGGAGGTGCAAATGATGCACGTTTCACAAAGCATGCGCATTTTACGTACTCCTGGTGAAGGAGCATGGGCCCTGAAGCAACTTATATGGGCCCGTGGGGCACGCGCCCATCCAAAATCATTTGATTATTTATTTATTTAATCGCTGAAATGAAATTTGGTTTTATTGACGTTCTCAAAATAATTTTGTTTGAGAAATAGTATAAGGACATCCATTAGACACAGGAGGACTAAAATCACCTCTAGCAGGTGTATAATTAAATTTCTCTCAAAAACAAAACTCCTGCCTATTTTGCCATCTGTTTTAATGTCTTGAATTGATTAGTGATTAAACTGTATATTTTTCTTGGCATATAGTTTTCTGTACTTTAAATACTAGTAAACAATTTTTATATTACTTATAATAAATATTAATGTTTTTATAAGGAAAAATTTATAAGGCTATAATTTAATTAAATTATAAGAATGTTATATTTTTGCTTAGAAAAAACATAATTTAACTTCCAATTATCATCTTTAATCTTCGCTCCTCCCCCCGCTTCTGCCTCCACACGCACTAAGGGGGAAAATGCTATGGGTTATTTTACTCAAACAGTTTTGAGCACTCACAATATTTTTCAAAATTTGGCTCTACCGACCAGAAGTAGAAACTGCAATTAAAACTGAATCTATGTAATGCCGCTATTACTTTCAACAGCGCAGAAATTTTCAGATAACTTTTTCTAGTTGGTAAGGAATGTTTCAAAAATAAAGTAATACGACACTTTTTTTTTCCTGTTTCGTTTATTATTAAAACGAGATCATGTCCAGAGAATGTACTATTTTTAGATAATTAGAAACTGATTATTGTGTTTTGTTTATTTTCACTGAATATTTTAACTCGATAAAGTATTCTTTTTAACGGGAAAAAGGGAAAAAAAATGGAAAACATAAAGCATACAATTGATTTTTTTTGGAATGCACGTATTTTCAATGCTGTAACAGATCCAGTATTAATTCCATTTAACTGTTTTCCCACGTTGCGGGCTGAAGTATTGGGTTTTTAAAGACAACTGCCTGTCACGATGATTTTAAGAATTAAGAATTGAAAGATTTTTCAGAAATTCAAGGCGATTAAGAGTTCGCTGGGGATTTATTTTATACTAAAAATAGCGTTCCTCAAACTTTTTTTTCAAGTGGGAACCACTTTTATAATCTGAATACTTTGTGGGTCACTTTATGGTTTTAATTTCTCAGAGAGTTTCCACAACAGTGTGTAATGCGCGATTCATTTGCAATTTTTTTCCCCGGAAGTCTAAGAGGACTTTAATGGCAGGATTCGAGGGACCACAGTTTGAGAAACGCTGAGGACAACAAAAAAACACATGAAAGAGAAGAAAAACATGCAAGATGAACTTACCTTCAAGTTTCATGCCGACGTCCAGGCACTTTTGGAAGCGGCAGTAAGGGCACCGCTTCCTCTGACTTTTGTCAATGTGGCAACTGCGGTCCGCCACACACTGATACACTTTCTTGTTCTGCACCGTGCGCTTGAAAAATCCTTTGCAAGATTCACACGTCAACAATCCGTAGTGGTATCCGGACACCTTATCGCCGCACACTGGACACAACTCCTCGATGCCCTCTTTGGTGTCCGGGGGCTCGGGGTACTCGAGGGGAGGCACGGGAGGCGCTGGTGCTAGCAAGAAAGAAGTATCCATTAGGTGTGAAGTCGCTGAATGCATCATTTTTATAGAAATTTGTAAATAAAACAATTTTTAATCCAAGTAAGTCACAGTTAATCCTCAGTATCAGTAAACACACACAAATAAAATCTGTGATGAAGTCACATACGATCACTTTTAGTATCTAGCGTGTCTGAATGGATACTGAATACTTTTTATGTTACGTTAATGTACGTGAATGGATACTAAATGCTTTTAGTATCCATTAGGTGCGGTGTCGCTGAATGCACCATTTTTTATGCAATATGTAAAATAAAATAATTTTTAATCCAAGTAGTCAGTTAATCCTCAGTATCAGCAAACACACACAAATAAAATCTGTGATGAAGGGTCACTTTTGAGTAAGTATCAAGCGGGTTTTAGACGAACATCGGATGTCATGGTGGTGTATATCCTAGTCAAATGCTGCTGGACAATCCGAATGTCATAGGAACACATGGGGCGCTACACAAGCCCCTTTCAGCACTATTTTTAGCAATACACACGCAGGGGTGCACCCGTTACACAGAAGTCATCTGAATATAACAAAAAAAAAATCCATTCGTCAATGATGTAAAATCCTTTCAGATAAAAAGAAAAAAAAAAGTTAATAAAATCCAGTGATTTATTTTTAAATGTTTTTCCTCTAATTTAACGCACGCACACACACACTGTGTAGAGACAGGCAGAAAGACCCAAAAAAGAAACACGTGATCACTGCAACCGAAAAAAGCGACCGAGCGTCCGTTCTGCCCGTCTGCCGTAGAGCGAGTGAAAGTTGTGTTTCGCGCGCGCACGTGAGAAGCGAGCCGAAAGTTGCAGCACAGCCACTTTCACCGCTGCGACCCACTAAACGCGCGCGCGGCAATTGGGTCTATGTCACGGCACACGGGGCCTACTGACCCACAAAACGCGGCCAATGGGGGGAAAAACGTAGAACACCTACTCTCGCTCGCTTTCACTATCTCCGTTGCTCGCGAGAAAAATCCCTTCTCTGCACGTGAGTCGAAAGATCACTTTCCGATAACCCCCACACCCCTCTGGTGTGAAAAATGTCACCACTTTCGCTTTCGGACACTCTCCCTCTCTCAATTACCTGGCGGTTAACAAAACAACCCTATAACAATATACTTCTTTAGTTTAGTTACTATTTCGATCAACGCATACGTTCATGAATCTAGATAGTGAAGGGATTTTTCTCCGGACGTGAGTCGAAAGATCACTTTCTGATAACTCAGTAATCCCCAACCCTTTGGTGTGAGGAATGTCAACACTTTACTTTCGGACACTCCCCCTCTCTCAATGACTACCTACAGTTAACTAAACATATAACGCTATTTTATAGTTTGGTTACTATTTCGAACACAACACGTACATGCCATCTAGCTACGGCGAAATCGCGACGGTGATAAATCTTTCTCGTGGAATTTGTCTTGTTATCACATAGCATCATGTTATCAAAGTTATCACAATCATCTTTGGTATCTGAAGATCCGGGGAAGAAAACTACGAATGTCCAAATACCGTGTTTACTCACATAATAGTCGCACCCCCATTTTGAAGCAGAAATAATCGTCAAAATATTTTCTTCGCATTAAAGTCGCAGTCGCGTATTTGACTTTCATCTAGAAAATTATCAGCTGTACTCTTCCCAGAACTAGTATACTCATAATAGATTTATCTGTTCTATCACTCTTTTTGACATACCCAATGGTCACTCCATTCTTTAGACACCGATTCACATTACACTAGTGATACTGATACCTTAGTGAAAGTGACTTACTACGAGAATTTTTTGTCAAAATTTTCACAAAGATTACATTTTATGGCTATAAAAATATTACCACAAAAAGAAAAATGGTATATAATAAACAATTAAACAGCACATAATCTGGAAACATTTGGGGAGCTACTAATTTTATTATAATGTGTTTTTTTTTTATACTAGTAATGCTTTAGCATTAGAGTGTACAATATTGTGTAGTAGATTTCCTCGCATAATAGTCGCACCTACACTTTCACAATGAAGAATTGGCAAAAAAAAGTGCGACTATTACGCGAGTAAACACGGTAGGCCTATTTTACTTAGATATGCGCCGAATAGTGATTTTGGCCTAATATCGAATATTCGGCCAATAGGTAAACCGAATACCGAATATTCGGCTTGCCGATTACTTATAAATTTCAGAATTTGAAAGTATTAAAAAGTTAAATTTTGAAACAATTTTACACAATATTCACACATACTTCCATATTGATAAAAAAAGATCTTGTTACAAGTAAATTCTACACTAAAAAAATTACGCTTTTAATTGTTATTTAAGGAAAGGATAGTTTAAAACCTTCTTTAATTGATAAAATTTTAAATTTCATGGATTCCTCTCTGAATTAAAACAAAGAGTAAAATTTTCTTATATTCTTAGTCTTTCTTATATTAAAGTGAAATTTTGGAATGAAATTGGATGAAAAATTGTACAGCCACATACTGTTTATTTGTTAGGAAGGGACTAAATCGTCATTATTGGTTAATTTTCTCACGTGATACTTTTCAAATAGCAAATAAAAAATGTAAAAGCATTCTCTTTTATTTAAATAAAATTTTATTTCTAATTATTACCTAACTTTATTAATAGACAGTTAAAAATAGTAGTAGTTTTAAAGTTTTTTAAAATTGCTTTTTAAAAAGATCTTTTAAGTGTTCGGTCTGGCCGAATATTTCGATATTCGATCAAACCTAATATTCGGCATACCGAATAGTTTGATATTAGGTCCAACCAAATATTCGGTACTATGGCCGAATACAGACTAGATACCGAATATTCGGTGCATCCCTAATTCTATTACGATACAGAAGTGGTTTCTGAACTTTTTTACTGCACGACACACTTTAAAAAACCGTACTCAAACTTCCATGGCACACAAAAATGGTGAGAAAACCTTGTGAAAAGAATATTAAGCCATTTCTTATTTATTGACTAACACAAACAAAAATACTCCATCAGAGCCAAAAACGGCCAAACTATTTTATTAAAATTTATAATAAAAAGATTTTTTAAATTCTTATAAACTGATTTTACATTATTTTTTAAAGGGATATCGAAGCTTGACATTTTTAAAATCGGACTATTTATTTATTGTAAGATAGAATTTTCAGATACTCACTACTCGTAAATCATATCAACGGTTATTTTATATTGTTAACCTTTTCTTTCCGGAGGCATCATTTTCTCCGAAAGTATTAAATTTATTGAATGATTTGGCACCATATTCATGATTTCCTTGCATACTCTTTATCAGAGAAATAAACTTTATATAATGCAAATTTTATGACACCCTATCTCATTTCGAAAATGTTGGACATTAAAGCATCGATATTTATGTTGATTAAAAAATATCTGGACACAAGCCGACATGAAAATTTCACGACAAGACCTCAGGATGATGCACCATTAGGCCGCTGTACACTGGTTGAGAACCAATGCATTACAGAATTCATCAAGCGTGACCACAGATTTGGCAGTCTAACCATACCGTCACTTTTGTACCATAAATCTACATTCAAACTTCGATATCTCCAAACGCTAAGGAAAAAGTAAACTTTTCATATAATTATATACATTAAATTGAAAAGAAAGAAAAAAGATAATTTTAACACATACGAAACTGCTTCGAAATCGAAATATTGAAAATTCGAGTTACATATGCAAGACTTACAAGAAGTTCCGAGTTGAAATAGGGTGTTTGATGCTTTGTCTGAATAGTATCGTAGAAAGTTTTAAGCATTTACGGAGGAAAATAGCACCATCGGATTTAAGAACAGCCTTAAGACTCCTGTCCCCGTCGGGCGAAGCGCTCATAAGCTAATGCTAATCCAATGGGGAGGTAATTTGACAATATCTCGTTTGCATTTCGACATTTTTAATTAATGTTTTAGCATTGGAGAAGAGATGCATTTCTACATTGCCCCTTTTTTACTTTTTCGATTTTGGTTGCAGATATTTTTTTATAAAGTTACTTTCACTTTCGAAACCAGTTCCGGAAATGAAAGTGTCATTCTAAAAAATATCCGCAACCAAAATCGAAAAAAAAAGGAGCAATGTAGAGATGGACCTCAGCTATCCAATGCAAAAACATTAATTAAAAATGTCGAAATCCAAACGAGATATTAGAAAAAAAAAACCTCCCCATACGTTTAGCATTAGCTCTCGAGTGTCTTCGCCTGCAGGGACAGGAGCCTTAAATTCACGTTCATCTCGCATACATAAATTAAAAGCAAGAAGAAGCAAATCTATAACTCGTGAATAATCGGATGTCTGAAAATAAAGAGTACCGTTGCAAAACGGTGGAAGTTGCTTTCCCATGTTACTATATCTACTGCAGGGAAACGTGTTTTACAGGCATTTTTGTGACAAATTTATTATGACATTATCTCTAACAAGTCAATCTTGTCAGGGGTCCCAACATTTTCAGCGATTCCCAGATATGTCAAGCGTAACCACTATACGGGACGCCAAATGTCCGATTTTCAATGGTTCCCAGACCTGTCCCTCGGGACACCAAACGTCCCGAATTTTCAGGATACAAATTCTTTTTACCGTATTTTATGGACGAAACGCCGCGGCGTTTACGAGTTTAAAAGTTAATTTTTTTCCAAGTATGCGGCGTTTACGCCATGTGCGGCGTTTACGATGTTTTTTAAATATCAACTGAGTTTCCTTAATTTAAAAATTCATAAAAATATTTAAAATCGGATTTAAATATTTTAAATAAAACTTCAGACATCTTAAGATATTAAAAACGAGGTATCTTACACTGCACAGAAAACTTTGATTAAAGTTAGGTCAATGTGACGCTGTCGAAAAAAGTAGCGTTCCGATGGATGCGGCGTTTACAACGGGTGCGGCGATTACGATATTTTTAAGCTTATTCAGGCCAATTTGAGGAGTGCGGCGTTTCTTCCATAAAATACGGTAATTTCTTTTAGGAGCATGCTATTTGTTAGTCTTTCCCTGTTGCATCGAGTAATGGAACTTAATACAGCAAAATCTGTGAAGGCAGAACCTTTCAAGAAACATGAACAGATAGAAACTTGTCTAAAACGGAATTGTTTATGATTCCTAGAGACTTTGTTGAGTAAACCCTGTGTAATTGGAACCTGTTTATAACGGAATTCTGTTTTAAAAGTAATAATTCACACTACCCCTACGATAGGAATACTACACAGTTATACCTGCTAAAACGGAAGTTTGTTTCAATCCCTAGCGATTCCGCTTTCGCAGGTTTTACTGTATAAGATTATTGTGCTTATTTAGCACAATATTTTCAAGTTTTCACCTTAGCAGGTATAATTGCATGGTACTCCTACTACAGGGACAATTAAATTTTAACGTTAAAGGCAGGATTCCGTAGTAGGTATATTTTGCTTTCATAGGGGTTTACTTATATTTTTATGTCCCGATTTAGAAGCTACTGTCCCGCTTTTCGTGACCTGACAACACTCATAAGAAGGGAATGTTCCCAATTCGTAAATTCAAACTAGTTGGATGTGCCAATCCCAATAATTTCTTCTATACATGTTCATAATTCAAAATTCGCTATCACAGTGCCAAAAATAAATGACAATCTATGCCCATCATGGAGATTGTAAAGGTTAAGGTATATTAGGTTAGTTGAATTGGATGCATTTAACAAGGAGATGTAAGTATCACGTCGTTTCAAACAAATCATTGAATTTCGAAACCCACCCTCTTAAATGTCCGCAACCAAAATTTCCAGCCCAAAGAGTAAAAATCAACACCTGTTGTTCAATATACACCCAAGTCTAATTAAGGATCTATTTACATGGAAATGTAAAAGAATATTAAGTTTGATTAAATTGCGTGCATTAGTTTTTGAGGAATAGCTTTTGCGAAAATCGTGAAAAATTCTGCATAGTAGCGCCACCTGTTGTGCGATTTACACCAAAACCTAATCAGTAACAGCTTACGTCAACATCTAACTGAATCTGAAGTTTGATGAAGATCAGCGCATTAGTTCTTGAGATAGAGGTATTGCTGAAATCGTACAAAATGCAGCACAGAACCGACATCTATGGGGCGATATACACCAAAAACTAATCAGCACCAGTTTATATCAAGGTCTAACTGAATCTTAAGTTGTATTAAATTCCGCACATTAGTTCTTGAGATATTATTGCTGAAATCGTAAAAAATGTAGCAGCGCCCCTCGTTGGGAGATATACACCAAAAACTAATCCGCACTAGTTTATATCACGGTCTAACAGAATCTAAAGTTTTGTGAAATTCCGTGCATTAGTTCTTGAGATAAAGCGCCACAAAATTTTTGTCATATACAGACAGACATTTTCTAAAACACATCAAATCGTGTTCAGAAACTTCTAAAATGTATAAATACCAGAGGTCGATGCAGGTTTTTATACTTGGGGCCCATTTTGTGAAAAGTAGAAGTTATTTTTGTGAATTTTATTATATTTTTGTGAAAAATAACGTTTTGTAACGAAAGTTGAAATCCAGTTACTCAATTTCGAACCAAGAATTTATTAACAAAAACATTCTTTAAATTCCCCTGCTAAAGTTTTTGTGTTTCGTGACCTGGGTTTATTTACAAATTACACATTTTAAAACAGTTTTTATGA
This sequence comes from Maratus speciosus, assembly GCA_963932465.1. Taxonomy (NCBI): domain Eukaryota; kingdom Metazoa; phylum Arthropoda; class Arachnida; order Araneae; family Salticidae; genus Maratus; species Maratus speciosus. The sequence goes on from OZ010788.1 coordinate 632,789,570, forward strand.
AAAAGAATTTTGGTTAACGGGCCTTTATTAAAAGGAATTTTGTGAAGGGGCATGTTTTATTAAGTTCATTTTTGTGAAGGGGTCCATTTTATTAAATAGATTTTTGTGAAAGGGCCCTAAATAGGGCCCAAATTTTGCCTGGATCGACCCCTGAACAGACTTGTATAAAACCAAAAACTTTCCGCGCACACAAATATTGGGTCAAAAACTTTCTGCAAATTAATGTTTAATTAAAATATTTTGATGATATGAATTAAAAACAGTAGTTTTAAAATAATTACCATTTAAATTAAAATTAATTAATATTAATTAAAGAATAATTATTTTGGTTAAAATAATAAAGCTAAAAATCTATGATAAGAAAGGGTGAATTATTATCAATTATTTTATCAATGCATTTAGAAACAGCCCAATCAATAATATTGTAACCTCTTCGCACAAAAAGCCAGTCACTCTGTTCACAGAAATAATGCGGCATTGCTTCGGAAACAACTGAATCACATTTTATAGGGAGAGGTCCATTTATAGGTATCATCATTAAAGAAACTGAGTTTTTACCGCTGCCCTTTGACGAAATTCTCGTTTTTCCCGCGTCATTTGACGAAATTGCAGTTTTTTCCGCGATCATTTGACGAAAATTCCCGTTTTTTTTCGCTATTCTTTGACGAAATTCGCGTTTTTTCTGAGATCCTTTGACGAAATCAGTTTTTTCTAGCGATCCTTTGACGAAATTCGGATTTTTTTCTGCAATCTTTTGACAAAATTCGCGCTTTTTTCGCTATGCTTTTACGATATACGTTTTTTTCCTGCGATCTTTTGGTAGATTTTGCGTTTTTTTAGATTATTTGACGAAATTCGCTTTTTTCGCAATCCTTTGACGAAATTTGCACTTTTTTCCGCGGCCCTTGGACGGAATTCGTGGGTTTTTTTTTTCGCGATCCCTTGACAAAATTCGGGATTTTTCCTGCTTTCCTTTTACGAAATTTAGTATTTTTTCGAGATCCTTTGACGAAATTCGTGTTTTTTTTGCGATCTTTTGACGAAATTTGTATTTTTTTCGCGATCCTTTGACAAATTTCGCGCTTTTCCCACGGCCGTTTTACGAAATTTGTGTTTCTTTCGCGATCCTTTGGCGAAATTAATTTTTTTCCGCGATTCTTTTACGAAATTAATTTTTTTCCGCGGCGATTCTTTTACGAAATTTGCATTGTTTTGGCGATCGTTTGAGAAAATTCGGGCTTTTTCCGCTATGCTTTTATGAAATTAGTTTTTTTCCTGCGCTCCTTTGACGAAATTTACGTTTTTTCTGCGATTTTTTGAAGAAATTATTATTTTTTTTTTTTCACGCTCCTTTGAAGATATTCGCGTTTTTTCCGCAGTCCTTTGACGAAATCCGCGCTTTATCCGAAATGCTTTGACAAAAGTTGTGATTTTTGTCTTCGAACAATTGACGAAACTAGTTTTTTTTCGGCGACTATTTGTTGAAATTCACAATATTTTTAAGTGATATTTTTTATGCCTGAATTTTCGGGCTGATGGCCGATTTTCGGGACCGAATGCCTTAAATTTCCTGAAAAGAATCATCCCTGCCAAACAATAAATAAATCGTACATAAAATTGGGGCATAGTTTTAATTTTTCGGTATTTAAAAAAAAAAAAGTTACAAGAACAAAAATTACGTTTCAAAAAAATTTTCTGCAAAGTTCCGAATCTTGCGGAAAATTTTCCGCGCATGGCGCGCTTCTATATTATACAACTCTGCCCCTGAATACATTGTAAACCAGAAGTCGGAAATTTTCACGATACTTTCTTCTTGTAAAGACATAAGAAGGTAAAAATTAAGGAAACTTTGAGGATAGGTAGGAATCACGGTGGCATGTAAATACACAATTGTTTTACATTGTCCAAATTCCACTTTAAGGGGGTAAAAATTTTACAAAGAAATAATTTTCGACTACACGATAACTCATTAATGGAAAAAGATAGAGAAAAAGTTAAAAATTGCTTCTTTTAATTAGTTCTGTCAAAAACTATACCAATTTTTAATTACATGAAAACAGATTATAACAAACGTAAAAAAGAAAAATATTACGTTTCGTAGAATACAAGGCAATTCTTATTTTGTTGTAAATAAAACCGCCCATTTTCACTACGTTTAAGAAATTACTACACACTCAGAAATGAATACTCAGATTTAACGAAATTTTCTTTGTTTTTGACGAAATAGTTTCCTGGGAAATGCTCTGAGCGAATATTTCGTCAAATTCATGAAATTACTTTCTTCATTTGCTTGACGATATAAATTTCGTCAAAAGTTGGCTGGTGGCGCCATCTATCGAACCGTTTGGAAGCTCCTTATTAACAGAGGGAAGAAAAAATTCACTTCTCGTTTGCCTCGGGGTGATTCGAACCCGCGGTCTTTGGAGTGGGAGACCGTTGCTCTTCCAACCTAGCTATTGGAGACTTGTAGATTTACTTTTAGATTGACGTAATGAATTCTGCAGCGTGTTTATGTTTTTATAAAGTAGATTGTAATTTTATCGGTGCAGCTATAATTTCTGAAAGTTTTAAGTAAGGTTAATTTATTAATATGGTTTTCTCATGGTCAATGAATTATTATAATATGGCTTGATTAAATAATTTATTAGGGAAATTTTCTTTGCTCAATGAATGGTTAGAATATGGTCTGGTTAATTTGTTGCTCACAAATAACGAATTGTGAAGTGCATATTTCGTGAGTTTTATCACTTTGAGTAGAGGGATAAGATTTTAACACTTTACTGTTTATAAAGGGGAGGGGGATCAATTATGTTTATTTTTAAATTGATTGAAAACAGAATATACTTCTTAAATAAATAAATAAAAAAAAAAGATATCCTGGAAGTTTGAAATTTTATTGACCAATTTTTTTTTTTTTTTTAATGGTTTTGAAGAACAGAGGAAATTTATTCTTTTTGAATTAAAACATAACGAAAAACATATAAATAAATAAATCAGGGATGAGAATTGCAAAAAAGCAAAAAGACTGAAACCACGCGCAAACAAAAAATTGTACCACATTTTATCCGTGAAAGATACTTTAAGAAATAAAACCAGGGTCTGATTTCCGGGAAAATGGAGACAAGCGCACAAGCCTGTATACTACATTACAGGAGCGAAAATAGCCAAATTACACACAGTTCTTAAAACATTGAGCGTAGGTCATATGAAATGCTCGACTTATCAGAATCATGGCCACTCCTGAAAATGAAATAATTTAATTAAGAATAGGGTTTTTGTGTGTAAATTTTTTAGCAAAAAATATGAAAAACTTAGTGAAAATCACAATGGTTAATTATTTTTGGTCACACGGGTTAATTGGAACAGGATATACAGTCAGCTTAAAGTAAATTCTGAATCAAGAGCGATTCTGAGTAAAAAAAAAAAAAAAAAAAAAAAAAAAAAAAAAAAAAAAAATTGAAATTCACAGCAAATTTTCTGGTTACAAAAGAGGGGGGAAGGAGAGGATACACTAAAAGCACTAAATACATGTATTTTTCGCGCCATTTTGACGAAATTTGCCGCTTTTTCGCGATCTTTTGGCGAAATTTGCAGCTTTTTCGCGATCTTTTGACGAAATGTACCGCTTTTTCGCGATCTATTGACGAAATTTATCGTTTTTTCGTGAACTTTGGGCGAAATTCGCCGTTTATTCGCGATCGTCTGATGATATTTGTAGTTTTTCGCGATCTTTTGACAAAATTTTCTGCTTTTTCGCGATCTTTTGACGAAATTTGCCGTTTTTTCGCGATCTTTTGACGAAATTTGCCGCTTTTTCGCGGTCTTTTGACGAAATTTGCTATTTTTATCGCGATCTTTGGACGAAATTTGCCGTTTATTCGCGATCTTCTGACGATATTTGTAGTTTTTTTGCGATCTTTTGGTGACATTTACCGCTTTTTCGCGATCTTTTGACAAAATTTGCCGCATTTCCCGATCTTTTGACGAAATTTCCCATTTGTTCAAGATCTTCTGACGAAATTTATAGTTTTTTCGCGATCTTTTAACGAAATTTGCCGTTTTTTTATCACCTTTGAATGTTCTTTCGAAATCGGAAGAAAAGCGGAATCGATAGGAAAGTGAAAATTTCGGAAAATAACAAAATTTTGCAGGAGAAAAAATACGGAATCCTCGGAAAAAGGCGGAATTTCGAGGGGAAAAAAACGGAAATTCCTTGAAATAACAAAAAAGCGGAAATCAGCCAAAAGACGGAAAATTCTCATCCCTGAAAATAAATAAATAATAAGCATTCCTAAAAATTTTAACAGCTAAAAAAATAACTAATGAAGAAACAATAACTACCTACATTTCAGTATTTTCTGAAACGCACTAAAAAGTGCTGTTTTAAAATAAATTATTACAGGACTAATAAATATAATACATATAATAAATATAAATAAGCCAATATCTGCTTGCTAAAATCGCAGGATTTGAGGAGGTACAGCAACTGTTTCCTTAAAATGCATTGAGTCTGACTGTGATTGAGGCAAAACTTTCGTCTCGTTAAAAGTCACGTGATGTTGATAGGAAATGATCGTCAAAAACGACGAAATACAGCTCAAGGATTTCTGAATCGTCAAAAGTGAGAGTTTTATTTCTGAGAGTGTACCGCTATTTAAATTGGAAAACTATAATGAAGGAAAATAAAGATGACAAACATAGCAACACGTAGTATTTAACCCATTTGTGCCGGAAATTTTGTTTTTTTTTTAATTTCAAATTTGCTGGCAAAATCACTTTTAAGTGTCGCAAAATGAACTGGAAAAATACTTAAAAAAAAAAAAATGCTCTATAAAATGTATGTATTTATTTGATAAAATGTAAACTTACTGAATATGGTAATATGCATAATGTTTATAATAATGTAATATGCTTAATTGTATGTTTTGTCTAAATTTATGTAAAATAAGTTTTTAAATTGCATATTATACGGGAGGGTAGTACACAGGGAGACGAAAATTATTCTTACTTAACAAATGGCGACGATTTTTATTCTTTTTTTTTTTTTTTTTTTTTTTTTTTTTTTGCTATATCTTTAACATACACAAATGCGCTACACATTAATGTATAAATGGTTTTAAAAAAGTTATTTATAAAAGCACAGAAGCAGCATAACGGAATATCGAAAATTGTTTCACTGTGTACCACAAGTAGTACACGGTGAGACAATGTATATATTTTCATAAATCATACATTTTTACACTCTATCAATAATTTTCTGCAGTTTATGATTTCTAATTAATATTTCTAGATTTTCAAAACATTAAAAATATGAGCCAATGTAGAAAGCCAATGTGAGCCAAAATATGTGGACAATGGCAGACCTTGGGCTACCTTCATGCAAATTTTCAGCCTCTTACGTTTAGTAAATTTCCCTAAATTGGTTAAGTAAATATTAATCATATTGAAGGAAATAAACTCTAAAATAGACGTTTATGTAACTTTAACCACTGTAAAATAAGGAATTATTTACTATTTTTTCGGACGAGTAACATAAGTGCGGAAACTACATCCACGTGTTGCATAAGATGAGGTCGTTGTGTGTGTGCCAGCTTGAAGAAAAAATTACAACTATATGTCAGAGTGGCTGCTGTCTCACTGTGTACTCCCCTACCCTATACTATAATTAGTATTTTTATGAACAACTAAAAAATTATATTTATTTCTTTACAGAGAATAATAACATTATAAGTATTATTAATAATAAAATAAGAATAATCGTATTTGAGGCTTAAAAAGAATTTATTTCATAATCATCTTGAAAAGGACTTTACATAAATAACTGTCTCCTAAATGGCTAACAAAAATATGTACCAATTTGAGCCTCTAGCGACCTATATTTTGTACGTTACAAAAATAGGCTTGAACATATAATATCACAAGTTGAAAAAATACGTATTTCAAAGAAAGATTATGACTTATTTATTTGTATGTTTGATCGAAAAAATACAAATAAACTTACTTTTTACATTTCGCCATCTTGAAAAATGAAAAATCTATAAACACCGAAAAAAAGACTTCATTTAAGAAAATAAATATCCATCTTATGCTGTCATCTGTCGGTAACAGATAAAGACATTTATAGGTAATAATTTCATACAGTTTTCATGTTATAAATAAGAAAAAAATGATACAAATTTATTAAAATTTGAAGCGTCCAAAAATGGGACACTTCGCATAAATGTGTTAATCTTCAGTTGGCAAGAATACCACAAATTGATCATATAACAGGCAGCTAAATGCGCAAAATACAACCTGTAACTTGCCATATAATGCATTGGAACAACTCATAATAAATGGAGAGACAAAAGAAAAAAATAATAACTGATTTAAAGAGAAAAACAAAACAAAAAAAAAACGGAATTGTACTAACATTATTTCATAACATGCAAATACAGCATCTAACATAACAGAACGACTATCCGATTCAGTTACAATTAAAGATAGTAGACAAACATAAGATTACATACAGTTAATTTATTTTGTAATGAAAAAATACATATTTATTAATTAAGACTACATAAAACACTAAAGGAAAACCAAATTTATTTTCTTCTGTAATTTATACGCATTTGTTCATAAATAATTATCCGTAATATCTGCATAATATTTATAATTAAACTACATATTTTTTCTTAACTAAAAACTATGTATCGTTAAAAGAAAAAAAAAAAAATCATTAAATGAGAATTAGACATTATTTTATTTTATAATATTTATGTAGGACAACCATATGATTTAGTTTGAGTACTAATAAATTTAATATTTTTATTTATGTCTGAGCATGAATATTTCATTCTGTGTAGATAATTCAGTAAAATATTTTCATACACATATTTATGTAAGCTTGAATTATAATGTGTAAAAATATTTACATTAACCCCTTAACGGTCGCATTAAATTACGGTTTAAAAATTCAAATTGCTTATATACTATTGGCACCACTTTTTTGAAAAAGAAATATTCCCCTTATTTAATGAGAGGTAAAATGATACCATAACAACCACAATAGCCAATACCATAATAGCCAATTACACTATTTTATAAAACTGGTGCGAATCAAACAATCTGAATAAAAAACACAGCCCGTGAATATCACGGGAGCAAGAATTAAAGGGTTACAAGGAAAATCAGATCTTTTATCATGTATGTCAAATATCATTTTATGATTATTAGTAAGTGTTACTTTTAGGTCAGAAAAGTTTATTACATCATTTATCCTATCATTTTGACTTAATGTAGCTGTTTGGGATAAATAGATAAATATATAGTAGGTAACGATGATATATTATAGTCATTCAAATAAACGATAATCGAACATCAATATAACGATAGTATACATAATCATCGTTATTGCCTATTGAATTCCTTTCATAGTTATATAGATAAAAATCTGAAAGCATACTTGATGCCGTACCAGCTTGAGGTATTCCTTCCCATTGTTTATAAATAGTATTATTATAGATATAATTATGATGCAAGGTAAAGTTCAATAATGTTTTAAAGGATCTAACAGAAATATAATCTTTCAAAGTTACTTGATTTTGGTATTCTTTAAAAAGAAAACAGATAGTTTTATGTAAGTCTTTTATATCTATATTATTAAATAACCCATTAAAATCAAAAGTTTTTATGTATTTTGCAGTATTAATGTTTTGTAATTTATTAAAAAGCTGAAAACTGTTTTTTTTTTTTTTTTTTAAACCTGTGTTGATTGCCATTTTTAATTTTTATATTGCATATCTGAATAAGAATATTCAGCAATAAATTACTAGCAGCATTATTGTATATATTATAACATACAGTTGCAGTACGAATTTTATCGAGTTTTTATCAAATTTTGGAATAACAAGATATGGATAATTTAAGTTTTTACATTTAAGTTTCAATAACTTACGATAATTTAATAATTTTCTGTTATTAATTTCAATTTGTAATGATGTTTTCTTGAAAATATTACTGGTCTTAATAGCAGTGTGGATTAATTGTTTATAGTATTCTTTACAAATAATAGCATAAACGTTTGGTGACTTATCAACATAAGTGACGATAAATTTATCGTTGAAGAGTTTTTATACTACCAGCACTCTTCAAAGAATTCAAACGAAAAAACTAAATAAATATTTACTAACATTTTCAGTCGAAGAGAAAACAAGTTTTAACTCCTCTTTCCCCGTTTCGAATTTGCGAAATGTAGGATCGCTCCACAGCGAAATATCAAGAAGAGATGCACAATTAGGGAATAATAATGGGTGCCATTAAGGGGCTACTTCAGTCACCTGTAAAGACTCGCTCGCTAATGCTAATCCTGTGGAAGAAATTTTTCAAGATATCTCGTTTGCCTTTTAATATTTTTAAAGGGGATTTTTTTTGTAATTGGGTAGCTGAAATTAATCTCTACACTCTGACTCTCTGCCCTTTTTACTTTTTCTATGTGCCATTTTTTACTTTTCGATTTTGTTTGCAGACTTTTTTTCAAGAGTATGCTTTCACTTTCGAAACGGGTTTTGAAAATGAAAGTGTCCTAATTAAAAATATCTGTACAGAAAATCAAAAAATTAAAAAACGTCCCTTGCACAGATCGATCTCAGCTAAGCCAATGGAAAAAGAATTGTTTAAAAATACTGAAATGCAAACGAGATATCTTTAAAATTTTCTTCCATAGGATTAGCATTAGTGAACGGGTCTTTTCAGGTGACTGGAGTAGCCTCACTAAGCACCTCAGCTTAGACTAACGGGAGAAAACGGTACGGCAAAATAAGTTTTTTCCTGCTAACAGAATTTTCAATTTGGTATTATTATCCATGCTACATATTATACGTGAGAGATTTAAGAATCGAATTCTAAATACCTTGAAAACTCTTCAAAAAAAGCAAGAAAGAAAAATCATGGGTCAAGCACCCAGTGGCAGAAACACCGCGACACGGCGACATAGTCGCGGACAAAAAAAAAAAAAAAAAAAAAAAAAAAAAAAAAAAAAAAAAAATTGCGGACAATTATTGTCTGCACTAATGAAATCAATTTAAAAGATTGTCCGCAACTTTCGAACAATTTTTTCCAGCGCAAAAAACGCGAATTTTGGCAAAATATCGCGTAAAAAGCGTGAATTTCGGCAAAAGATCGGGTAAAAGCGTGAATTTTAGCAAAAGATCGGGTAAAAATCGTGAATTTCGGAAAAAGATCGCGTAAAAAGCGCGAAATTCGGCAAAAGATCGTGTTAATGACGTGAATTTTGGCAAAAGGTCGCGTTAAAAGCTTTAATTTTGGCAAAAGCTCGGGTAAAAGTGGGAATTTTGGCAAAAAATAGAGTAAAAAACGTGAATTTCGGAAAAAAATCGCGTAAAAATCGCGAAATGCGGCAAAAGATCTTGTACAAAGCGCGAATTTCGGCAAAAGATCTTGTAAAAAGCGCAAATTTCGGCAAAAGATCGTGTTAATGGCGTGAATTTCGGTAAAAGATCCCGTAAAAAGTGTGAATTTCGGCAAAAGATCGCGTTAAAAGCTTTAATTTCGGCAAAAGATCGGGTAAAAATCGTGAATTTTGGCAAAAGATCGCGTTAAAAGCTTTAATTTCGGCAAAAGATCGGGTTAAAGGCGTGAATTTTGGCAAAAGATAGGGTAAAAAACGTGAATTTTGGCAAAAAATCTCGTAAAAAGCGCGAATTTCGGCAAAAGATCGCGATAAAAGCGCGAATTTCAACAAAAGATTGCGTGAAAAGTGCGAAATTTGGCAAGAGACGCGTAAAAAGCGCGAATTTCGGCCAAAAAATTGCGGCAAAAACGAGAAATTCTTCAAAAAGCCTTGGAAAAAATGTTATTATCACCAAATTATTACAAAAAAATAATTTCCTCAAAAGGCCGCAGGAAAACAAAAATGCGAATTTTGTCAAAGGATCACGAGAAAAACGTAAAATTCGTCAAAGGGTCGGGGGGAAAAACCCGAATTTAATCAGAAGTGTGCGAAAAGACACAAATTTTGTCAAAGGATTGGGAAAAAAAATTATTTTCATTCAAGGTTTTTAGAAAAAACTCAGTGCTTTTTGCTCTTAAGGCCTCTGAAGCTTCCGAAGGTTTTTAAAAGCATCGTTATTGCCTATGTGTGGTTCTGCTTATCCTTCACACTTAAGAAATTCATCTACAAGAAGTTAGATGATGAAAAGTTATAAGCAAACTTAATGAGAATGCATCATGCTTACCATGTTTTAAATAGAACGATAAAAAATTTCTAGTTTAATGCATTATTTATTCATTAAAATGACATGCAAAATTTGCAGACAGATTATGAAATTTTAAAAGCTTGTTGCAGACAGCTACAAAACTTTCTGCCACTGGGGTCAAGCATAGATTATGAAACACTTTCCAACACATTCAGAATATTTCATTCTCTTTCTAACTTTATCTCTATTCCCATCCCATTCATTCTGTAACGAAAGTTCCCCCTTTATTAAAGTGAAAGATATCACGAAGTAAACAATTTGAAAAATGCATAACACATTTGCAAACCCAATTTCAGCAATTGCCACCTGTAATCGTAAAAAGTATTCAAATTGTTTTGTGAAGTCCTCTATATTATCTAGCTATTTCTATACATACTACATAGTAGGCAAAAATTTAATTGAGTTAGGAAACTCTTAACACAAGGGAATTTTTCAGAGTTCGGTGCACACGCCGAAATAATGTATTGTAACGGAAATTTGGGGAGGAAAACATGAATTGCACTGCAGAAATGTAGCGTGAATTTTTTTAAATGAACATTGAATGCCTATATAAAACAGTGTTTTTTCTTTGTTTTGTTTTTTAACTACTTTTACTTTTCTACTTATTTTTTAAATGTACGTTGAATGCGAGTGTTTTTGGTTTTGTTTTTTTACCACTTTTACTTTTCTACTTATTTTTTAAATGAACATTGAATGCTTAATAAAAGAGTGTTTAAAAAAAAACTATTTTTACTTTTCTACTTATTTTTTTAAATATATATATATACACGCTGTGTCAACAGAGGACCTACAATAGTACGCGGACACGGGGTCCCATATAACTGTGAATCGACTATAACGTGCGTCAACGACTCACGTAGTGTGGCGTAAAAGGCCTCCACATCCCATCTTGGATAGATCAGGAAGAGACGCAAACAAATTAAAAGATTTGAACGCAGGCCAAAAACGAGGAAGTGCGTCAGACAGACGTTCATACAAAGAAAGGAAGGAAGAAACAACGGGACAAGAGAGAAAAGAGAAAAAAAGAGTGGTGGTGTTTTAATAAAAAATATCAAGTAGTTCGTCGATTTCAAAAGCAGTGCCCGAAATTACATAAAACTCGGTAATCGACAATAGGATCTCCCTAAACCTACGCTAAAAGAAGGGGAAAAAAAAAAAAAAAAAAAAAAAAAAAAAGCGGTGGCATTAAAATCTTACCTTATAATTTATGAATTAGGGAAAACTAGAAACCAATAATTTTCCTCTTAATGTCTAAATATATATTAAAAATTACATAATAATATGAGATTATTATAAAAGGAAACGATTTGTTCATTAATATTAAATTTGTAGTTATCAAACATTTTGTAATTTTTTTTTTTTTTAAATCTTTCAGTTCTTATGAAATAATAAAAGTAAATAAACTGTGTTCTTATCTGTAAATTGAGATTTATTTATTTTTTATTTTATTTATTATTATTATTTGTTTAATAGAAATATTCTCGATGCAAATAAAGTTTATGGGTTCGAAACCAATGCGGGCTGCGCGGGGTGACTGTACAAGGTTTTCAGGGTATTCAGGGGTCGATGCCGCGGTTTTTCCTTCGGGCCCATTTTGTGAAAAGTAAACGTTATTTTTGTGAAAAGTAAGTTTTTGTAACGAAATATGAAATTCAGTTATTGAAATTCATAAGAAATTCAAAATCATTTATTAATAATAACTTCTTTAAGCCCTTCTGCTAAAGTTTAACTTTCTGGTGAACTTGTTTTCTTTGCAATTTACACATTTTAAAATCTAACAATAGAAAAATAATTAATGAAGAGTATGCTTTTACGGAATAGAATTTTGTGAAGAGGCATGTTTTATTAAAAGGAATTTTGTGAAGGGCCTGTTTTATTGAATGGATTTTTGTGAAGGGGCCTTGGATGGGCACCACATTTTGCCTGGATCGACCCCTGGTATTTCTTCTAAGTCACTTTCCCGTGAAAAGCACTCCTCGAAGGTCCTATATCGAAATGTGGCGAAAATTGGCCGATGCTTAAAATCCCACCCCACAGCACATCTTTCAACAATATAATAGACTGAAAAAATATCCATTTTTAACTATATTTAGCTCTGTAAATTTGGCTGCGTCTTTTAAACGACAGCAAAGTATTTTCCATGAAAAATAAAATATATTGTTACTAATAGGTGTAATAAATTTTACTATCAAACTTTCTTTAATAAAATTTAAAGACTGTCGAGCGATAAAGGGGTTAAACAAAATAACAACGGGAAAAAACGAGGAAGGCTATGCGAAAGTTAGAATTTTAACAAATTTAAACTAATTTTGGGGGTTCTAAAACCGAAAATGTAGAAATCATATAGCATCCAATTGTAATCAATAATGTATAATCTCATTTATATTTTAAGATATCGGAGAAGTTTAACGCGTGTTGGTCGCTGAAAGTTCCGCCAAAACATGTTTTTAAAAGGGGGGGAAAGAAATCAAAAAGGAGAAAATTGGGAGTTTAAATTTATCGACAGATACAGAAAAATACCTTGAAATTACTTTGAAAATTACCTTGTTTAAGTACAGGTCCCGACTTATGCAGGGCATGCGGGGCTGCTGCCCCGGGTCCTCCCTTTCTAGGGGGCCCCATGAGAATAGTCATGATTTTCATTAAAATTAGCCAAAAGTGACCAAAATTCATATATTTTCAAACATTCAGGAAGAGAGTGCGGTCCCACCTTTCCCTCTCTGCTTCCAGTTGTTCTCTCTTCACCCATGCAAAAAACAAACTATATCATTAGAAAACTAATGATTAATATTTTATTATGACAACTTAGTATTCTATTGTTTTCAAAAGAAATTCTTTATTAACGTTTTTCTCGTAACGTGGCAAGTTAAAACCATTAATTATGACCAATTTGGGGGATTTTCTTTTAAACTTCTTTATAACGTACGTAGATAAGCAAAGTTTAAGTTTGCAAAGAAATACTCGTATCAACCGATCTATCATTTTTTTCTACTGCTATCCTTACTAGTATTTTTTCTTAAAGTTGTGACCATCTTTTGTGACACTCTGTATACAGATGTGAGCAGTACCGTGTGCAAAATGTATGCATATAATACAATACGTTTGAAGTTTAGTACTAGCTAATTCCACATTATTCACAAAAAATCTAGATAGAAGGGAGCCACCAGAATTATTCTTACCCCCCCCCCCCCCCAATAGCCTAAGTCGGGCCCTGTTTAAGTAACATAAATAATGGGGGGGGGATTTAACTACACCTCCCCTTTAATTTTTAATTTCAATAAAAAAAGTCATTTCTTGTACAATCTAAAATATATTTTCCATTTTGAATTTTTCACTTTAACACGTGATCATACCATTGTGGACATGATTGTCATTTTATTCTGTCTGTACAAAAAAGAAACAGATACCTTTTCTCTTCGATAGAAAGAAAATGATAATTTGATTTGGAAACTCTGTACAATTTTCAGCAAATCTCTTAATTTGTATAAATAACATTAAGGATCGACAGAAATAGGTTTTTAAGACCGAAACCGAATTTCGGTAATCTTCCGATTTTCGGCCGAAAACGAAAATGCCCAAATATTTTTAATTACATAAATATACACAACTATTAATTAATTGTACGTGTTTATTAAATATACATAATTATTAATTAATTATACGTGTATCCAAAGTTGGCTCTGTGTGCCTCTGACCAAAACTTTTCATTTTCATATAAAATAAAATGTAATTAATTCATCCACGACACAGAATGATTTTCTAACTATACATATTTAATCTAATCAAAAAATGTTTTATGTATACAGGGTGATTCAAAAAAGATGGGAAAAATTTTAAGAGGTGATAGTACACACCCAAACAAACATTTTGTATCAAAGAATGCATGGTCGAAAACTGAACGTAAAAAAGTTAGAGGGCGACAAAAGTTATGTTCTTATACGAGGCAAAAACACACAATGGACGATTAAGTTAAGTTACGAAAACAAATTTAATGGCATTTGATTACAATAAGTGCTCAAAACATTGACCGGCAGTTGTTATGCACGCAGTACAACGGCGAAGAACAGATTGGCGAATTTTCTGAAACACACCAGGCATATCGCGAACTTCCCCTACAGCAGTCGAAAGCTTGGCGACAAGTTCTTCTGCGGATTCAATGGGAGTCTCATACACAAGGGCCTTTAGCTGTCCCCACAAAAAAAAAAAAAAAAAATCGAGACATGAAAGATCTGGCGAGCGCGGTGGTGCCTGGTGTGTTTCAGAAAATTCGCCAATCTGTTCTTCGCCGTTGTACTGCGCGCATAACAGCTGCCGGTCAATGTTTTGAGCACTTATTGTAATCAAATGCCATTAAATTTGTTTTCGTAACTTAACTTAATCGTTCATTGTGTGTTTTTGCCTCGTATAAGAACATAACTTTTGGCGCCCTCTAACTTTTTTACGTTTAGTTTTCGACCATGCATTCTTTGATACAAAATGTTTGTTTGGGTGTGTACTATCACTATCACCTCTTAAAAATTTTCCCATCTTTTTTGAATCACCCTGTATATACCTTGATTTATCTTTTATCATGATTTTCGTAACTGTTCATCTGTTACACTAGAACCTTTTCAAAGAACATTCGAAATACTTCTGCGGTTTCAAACTAAAAAATTTCTATTATTGTTAAATCTGCAGGTTTTAATGAGCACGTCAAAAGAGTCTTCAAAGTTTAGTCCTATAGGCATTGCTTGCTTTATAATTTGTACTCACGTCTTGAGTGAGTCGTGACTGATCATTATAAACAATGAAGATCATAGCAATAATTAAAAAGAGTGTCTCATTTGAGCCGATAGTCATGTTGAAAATTTACGAAAGAAGAAACCAGATTTTTGAGAAATTTATTTGGCCGATTTTTCAGTCGATCGCTAGATAAAATGTTTTTATATAATAATGGCATTTATAAATAGTTTCAGCGATTAATTATTCTCATAATTTTTTTATTAATTGTTCATAATACTGATTTTTTTTTTATGACTAACCATAATTTTTGAAATGCTACGCCACTGACCATTGTGTATTTCAAATTGGTCGTTATTTTTTGTCTGTACGGCAAAGAAGAAAAAGAAAAGGAATCGAGTTGAAATATCTTTTTCTGCGAGATGGAAAGAAAATCGTCTTGGCCGTACAAGCAAGAAGTGGGATGGAAAATCTTGCCTCACCGGCGAGAGGTTCGTCCTTGACATGCTTATTTCTTAGCAGCAAGCAGCGCAGAGACGAGCTTGGCCCACTTTCGCAGACGTTTCCCAATGCACACCACACACAGGAGGGAGGGGGAGGGGGGAGAGCAGAAAATAATCAATCGATCTGGAGGAGAGAAAACTGCCGATTCTTGTTAAGAATTTAAGAATATCTGGGGCGCACACAACACAAACGTGCACACACATTACGGACGTACACAGAACTTTCGTTATAGGGAAAAAGAAGGGGGGAGCAGTGGTCCTCAGTTAATACATTCACTTAGCACAGGCGGTGTCCCTCCCTTGATTTTGAAATTTAATTAACTGAATGTAAATTAAACTGATATTATTATAATGACTTTTCTTGTTTTGAATTTAAGAATATCTGGGGCGCACACAACACAAATGTGCGTATATTATGAAAGAACACAGAATTTTCGTTATGGAGAGAAAGAGGGGAGGATAGTGGTCCATAGTTAATACATTCACTTAGCATAAGCGGGGGCGTTGCCCCTCCCGTGATTTTTAAATTTAATTAACTGAATTTTCTTTATTTCTGATTGTTTAAAAAAATTATAAATTTTATTCTTACCAAATGACTTTAGAATAATTTTAAATACTTAGAAAAACAGAAACGAAGATTTTGTTTGTTCGCCAAAAAGTCTTAAGGTCCAAATAGACGTATCATTTTAAGGTAGCAGTATCTTTCTTGTGGTCATGCGGTGCTTTTCATATTTAAATGGTTTAGAATGAAACGCACGGACATTCTGCAGCAGGAAAATCTTTCCTCCAAGCCGACCTAATCTTCTTATCTCAAATCCATTGTTGAATCTCCCCATGCTTTTTTGAATAAACCAAAATAGTTGGAGAAGACTACTCTTCCTGGAAAAGTGTTGAAGGGAGGCAAAACAAGCATTTAAACGCAGCCTTAACACTTGAATCCTTTCCCGCCAACTACCGCTCCATGGAAGACAATTTTTACTTTCTTCTATCGTTACAAGAAGAAAGTACACTCGAACTCGCATATAACGAGCCCTGATTTAACGAGAACCCGGATTTAACGCGGAAATAAGAAATACTTCGTTGGTACAATGTTAAATCTAAGGGATCATAACTCGCATTTAACGAGCAAACCCCGGTTATAGCGAGTAATATTTTTGTGATTCTTAAAATTTCTATTGACTTCCACCTCTTCAGCTCAGCTATCGTTTCTTGGAAAAATTCCTTTAACGTTCCGAAGTCAAACGAAAGTTAGAGATGAGTCATAAATCTTGAGAGCGACAATGATAACGACAAATGTGAAGAATTTCAAGCTGAACCGACCCCGACATACTCAACGGTTTTTGAGTGCGGAGATAAACTTTAAACATTTTTCGAAGCCAGGGGGTGCAAATGACGATGTTTTCTGGACCATGAGTCTTCTCCGAAAAACAGTAACACAAGAAAGAAACAATAAAACATTTCAAAGCAAATTAACCAACTTCTTTTGTGCTGTACAGAAATAAAAAATAAATAAGAACACATTTTTTATAATTTTTTACGAGCACCCGGTTATAACGAGCAAATATCACGGTCCCTTCACGCTCGCTATAAGCGAGTTCGACTGTATTAGATTCGTGAAAATTTTTGACTTCCGGTTTTCGAAGGATTTATATGTTTTAGAAAAATGTGTTTGAAAAAACCCTGAACTGAATACGAATTGACTGTTTTTAGAAAATATGTGCCTGCGAATAACACAAATTTTGTGGGCGCTCTATCTCAAGAATTAATGCATGAAATTTCAAATTCTGTCAGACCTCGACATAAATGGGTACCTATTAGCCTTTGGAGTAAATCCCACCATAAGTGGCGCTTCTACGTTGTATTTTTCATGACTTCGGCGATAGCTCTATCTCAAGCACTAATGCATGTAATTTCAACAAACTTCAAATTCTGTTAGACCTAGACACAAAAAGATTCTTGTTAGGTTTGGGTCTATACCATTTAACAGGTGTCGCTGCTCTGCTGCGATTTTCGCGATAGCTATAGCTCAAGAAGAATAGATTGTTATTTAACTTTGGTTGCAGAAAATAGTAAATCGATTTTGAGGAGAGAAACAGCCAATTCTTGTTAAGAACGGGAGAATACCCGAGGCGCACACAACACAAATGTGCATTATGGCTGAGATTTTTCAAAAACGGTTCACACAGCATACTTCTGCATTTAAAAAAACAGATATTAATGATAATAAATTAACTATACAGTAGAACCCGGATAATATAATACATTAATATTTTTAACTCCCTTTTCTGTGTAGTACTCTTCTTAAGGCTAATGTCAGACGAACGTCTTTTTGCACACTTTTCCCCTACATATCATACCTACACAACGCTAGAGGCATTGTGTAGGGATGATATGTAGGGAAAAAGGCGTGCAAAAAGACGTTTGTCTGACATTAGCCTAAAGGTTGTCTTTTTTTTTCTTGGTTCTCAAAATTTCTACAATATATATTTAATTTTATATGAAGTGTTAAATCGTACTCACTTTTAACCCATAAAATAATAAATTAAGCCCAGATTTTGGAAATACTTTGAGAAATCAAAAAACCATAACCTTTAAGAAAAGTACACAGAAAAAATGAGTTAAAAATATTAATTTCCCGAGCAGATATTTTAAATAGACGAATGCATCAAACGTCCATAGACTTAACATTAGGGAGGGTAATTCGGAAGCTAAGTGACTAGCAGCCTTAACATAACCAACATCTTTGTTTGCTACCAGGAGTAGATCGGTATTTTCGTAACTTTTCACAAAAAGACACACCTTTTACTTCATATTTAATAAAATTTCTGGAACATGTCCTAATTTTTTTTTAATTACAGAAAAAAAAGACGTTTTTACTTTTTATAGACAAAATAATGAAAAAAAAAAAATAGATAAGTAAAAAATCTAAACAATAAAATTACTTAACTCTAATATCATATTTGCGCCAAATATTCTTGCCCCCCCCCCCCCTCCCTCTGCACTCGGAATTGGCAATTTGAATTATTTCGAACCATAACGACAATCCTAACCCGAACCAGACAAACCTTTTACTTCAAGTTTAATAAAATTTCAGGGACACGGCGTAATTTTTAAAATTACAAAAAATTAATAATAATAATAAATAAAAATACTTTTACTTTTTATAGAAGAAATAATAATAACAAAAAATTCACAAATAAAAAAATTAAGCAATAAAATTATTTAATTCTAATATGATATTTGCGCCAAATATTCTTACCCCCCCCCCCCTCCACCCTCATTTCCTCTGCGCTCGGAATTTGCAATTTGAATTATTTCGAACCATAACGACAATCCTAATCCTAACCAGACACCATTCAACTATAATACCCAGCGCTGTAACCATTAGGCAAGCTAATAGCCAAGCACTTAAAAAAAAAAAAAATGATTACAGAATACGTATGTATCACCAAAAAGACACACACACATCAGACAGAATAAAATTAGTGTACAACAGGGGTGCACAACCTTTTTCAGAGAAGAGCCACTTACAAAAATTTCTGCGTTGTCGAGGGCCACCACATCAGTAGCACGGAGAGAATTCTATTTCGGGGAGGTGATCTGTGGCCTATAATCAGATAAAAAATGTGGTTTCAGAGGGGGGGGGGGTATCCCTTTAGGTCCCCCCAGTCATAATATACAATTCAGTTGGCAAGGATATATCAACAGTTTACGTTTATATATATAACAGAGATATAGCAAGGATTATTGAGAAGGAATTATAATATCCTTTGACTTTATTCGGGAGAGTAAATTTTGTTTTATTAAAAGTGCTAAAAAACAAACACAGTCATGAAAGTGACTAGAGCCGAAAACAAATATGAACTTTATGAACGAAGGGGGGTGGAGGAGAAGATCAACGAAATTTGCGATTTATTCTGCGCTTGATAAACGAAATTCGCGATTTTTTCGCGCCCGATTAGCGAAATTCGCGCCCGATTAGCGAAATTTGCTCTTTTTCCGCGCCTGATCGACAACATTTGCGATTTTTCCGTGCCCGACTAACGAAATTTGTTATTTTTCGGAGCCTGGTCAACAAAACTCACGATTTTTCCGTGCCCGATCAACGAAATTTGCGATTTTTCTGCGTCCAATCAACGAAATTCGCGCTTTTTCTGCGTCCAATCAACGAAATTCGCGCTTTTTCTGCGTCCAATCAACGAAATTCGCGATTTTTAACTGACTGAGAAAATTTACATTTTTCCCCCGCGGCAAACTGACGAAATTCGCGATTTTTTTCTTGTGATAAACAGATGAAACGCGCAATTTTTCCGCGCGACATCGAGAAAATTCGCGATTTTCCCGTACCTGACTAAAGAAATTTGCGATTTTTCCGTGCCTGATTGACAAAATTCGGTAATTTTTCAGTAATTACTTAAAACAATATACATACATATATAGTTTTATATCATATTTTAGACCGTCGGTCATCGGTGAATGACGCGTTTTAAACGGAAAGTTCGGTGTCGGTCACCGGTGACTGACGTGGCGCTTAACGTGTTAAGGCTATTCTCAGACACAAAGGGACAACTTTATGACACAAGTTTTAATTCATTTTTGTTCGGAATAGCATGAAATGGGCAGGTACTGTTATTCAGAAACTATGTGATCGAAAGACTTTTTCCATTTTTTGGTAAAGGCAAAAAATCTTTCAGAAAATACTGTCAAAGTGGGCGTTTTGAACCGAATTTCTGGACGAAAGGAGAAAATACCAGTCAGCGAAGAGAGAAAATCCGGTTGTCACGTGGCTCAAAATCGCTTAATATAATAAATTTTGATAAATAATTTATCAAAAAATAGAAAACTTCTTTCGATTCCAAATCGCCTCCATATAGTCTCTGCCAATTCTGTAATGAGTCAGTAAATATGTTTCTGTCGGCGGAAAGGCTGACTTCCATTTTGTGTTGAACATCGGATTCATTTCAAACTAAATTAAACAGGCTCAAAATTGTATTATGTTTTTATTTATTTCTACTCATTTTTTCAATAAATATCACTAACAGAAAGGAACAGATTTAAACAAACCGCAAAAAAAACCCCACAAAAAATGTGCAAAATCTTCACACAGGAAAGGGCAAGAAGCATTTCTTTCCTTTATCGTTTTATTTCTCCGTTTAATGGAAAACGAGGGAATCTCAGGTGGGAAGGGGGAGGGGAGGCGGGATAGATTCCGAACTGGATCGAAAACTTACTTTATAGGTAGAAAAGAAAAAAGTAGGTCACCTGGCATCTTGTTACATTGCGATAATCGTAAAGTGTTCTTTTTATTCACCTCGCTCTCGAAGGAACCGAAGATCGATTCGACTTTTTCTTTTTCCCTTCGAAATAATATCACGAAAGAGAGCAGTTTTGATGGACGCTATCAGTAAGGTACGGGGCCATTTTTAGTACGGAGGCACATTCGAGATTGCGGACAATTTCATTTAAGGCCCCTGTCCCTGCCGGCGATAGCATTCACGAGCTTATGCTAATCCTATGGGGAGAATTTTTTCTAATATCGTGTTTGCATTTCGACATTTTTAAATAATTTTTTTTTTTTTTTTTTTTTTTTCATTGGACAGCTGAGATTCTTCTCTACATCGCATCTTTTTTACATTTTCGATTTCGTTGCAGATATTTTTTAGAATGACACTTTCATTTTCAGAAACGGTTTTGAAAGTGAAAGTAACTTTATAAAAAATGTCTACAACCAAAATCGAAAAAGTAAAAAGGGTGCGATGTAGAGGCGAATCTCGGCTATCCAAAGCAAAAAAAAAAAAAAAAAAAAAATTAAAAATGTCGAAAGGCAAACGAGATATTCAGGGATGAGAGCGCTCCGACCCAAATCGCTGATTTTCACCACTAAATTTTAATAGTATTATTTGCCCTAAGGCTGTTCTCAACTGCTCTGCTCAACAAGCGCAAAACGTTTTGACACATTTACAAGTTCATTTTTTAACGGAAAGATACAAAATTGGAAAGCCTGATCATGGAAGCGATTTGGAATCGAACTGTGTTTTCCATTTTTTGATCAATCAATTACCTATTGAGTTATAAGCGATTTTGATCACGTGACACGACATTTTTCTCCCCTTACTGACTGGATTTTCTTCTTTCGTTCGGAAGTTCAGTTCAAAATGCCAACTTTGACGGTATTTTCTGAAAGATCTATTGCGTTTACAAGAAAACGGAAAAAACAGCTCGATGACATAGTTTCTGAATAACAACACCTCCTAGTTTCATGCATTTCCGAACAAAAATGAATTAAAACTTACGTCACAAAGTTGACCCTTTGGATTTGAGAACAGCCTTAAATCTCAAATTCAGTCATTCAATAATGCGAGAAATACCATTAAAATTTAGTGGTAGCAAGCTGGCATTTGAGTCGGAGCGCTCTCATCCCTGGACATTAGATAAAGCTCTCCCCATAGGATTAGCATTAGCTCGTGAGTGTCTTCGCCGGCAGGGACAGGAGCCTTAAGGCTGTGAGTCAGCTGATTCTCCTCGTATATATAAAATACCTTCGAATCAAAATTTATCCTACAAGTTCAAATAACAATATTAATCCAATTTTAGGCGCCACAAAGGTTAAATGAACAGTATTTCTTACTCTTTTAATAAAACCTGTCCCCCCCACCGCGCACATTCTAATTACATGACATGCTAGCTGGCTAGAGCAGAAAAGAATGGCGTTTTCTGCCCATGAGATGGAAAATGCCTTTTAAACTTGGTTCTTCATTAAAAGTAGAAGAGACAGAAAGAGAGAAAAAATGCCGTTTTTTCTCACTTCTTTAGTTCAATCTCTGTACAGAAAAAAAATAGTTATTCTCAAATAAACAAAAACAAAAAAAAATCCGCCAGACTAAATAATTTGCTCGTCACATAAAAAAAAAAAAAAAAAAAAAAAAAAAAAAAAAACACTTTGTTGCCAGTGGCGACCGCATTTTTCAAGCCCTATATATATATATATTATGTAACAGAAGGTAAAAAATATAGGCCCCTAATTGAAATTTATTAAGAAATCGAGGCCTCCGAGGAACATTCATAAGATTATTGATCACAGAGACTGATTGCAGCACCATTTTTCTTCTTAAAAAGCCAGTTATTTCTTGAACCATACAGTAGATCAATGCAAAAGTTGCCCACGGACAGGAAGGAAAATAACTTGAGGAAAAAATGTCGTACTTGAACAATCGGCCTCTAAATGACGGCCGCTAAAGTAACATTCATCTACAGGGCGAGGCAAAGTTAATAAATTTTGATCTAAATTGTCTGTGGCTTAACGCGTAACTTATGGAAGATTTTAAGAAAAGTAATTTTCGGAAGAAATTCTTTGGAAAATGGAACTTTGTAATAAAGAGACCCCTTGTAACAAAGGGAGTGTCTTTTATTAAATGGAATTTTGTAAAAGGCCCCCCTTTAGTATAAATGGAATTTTATGAAGGAGCTCCTTAGGGAATATGCTATTTTTGTTTGCACACGCACTGTATATTACTAAAACTAAGGAGCGGTATACGTTTCCATAATAATGCAATTGCCTAAACGAGAAAAAATATAGATACCAATTTAAGGCTGTTCTCAAATTTAAAGTGGCTACTTTCTAAATTCATTTTTGTTTGCAAACGCATAACACTGGTGCGTCAGGGTGTCTACAGAAATTCTAAAAAAAAGTTCCTGATTTTTCCATGATTTCCCTGACTATCTTTATCAGAATTCCCTGATTTCCATTTTTAACAATACACATACCGTATTTTTTCATGTATGTCGATTCCTCATATAACACACTTATCCAGCCTGCTAATATCTCCTTTGCGAGAAAAAACAAGAGAAAAACACAAAAATTGCCTAATATTCATTATTTGTTGACAGTTTTATAAATCCGAACTCAAAATTCAATCCAACTTCATGTAGTGGCCAATGGATATAGGGTGACCAGAAAATTCTCATTTTCTGAAAAATATTCAATTCTAAGACTTATCTACATTTGACGGGATAGCTAATTGGATTAAACAGGCCACCTGGTCCGGTTATGCTAATGTATCATTTAAAATTTTTAAAAATGGGTAAGTTGCCTTCAATATAAGCACGATGTACAGAAAATTAGGACATCTGATCACCTTAATTTGCATTAAATATCAAAAACTCATACCATGCGCAACTTTTTGAAAATATTGGGAAAGACTAATCAGCATGTTAAAAAATATGGTACATAAAATAGACGAATCAATCTCGTTGGCAAGGTAAATATGCAAATATTTTCATAATATAGACAAATTTCCCTGATTTTCGAATATTTTTACAAAGTACCCTGATATTTCCCTGATTTTTCCATGATTCCCTGATTTCCAGATTCTGTAGACACCCTGTACGTTCTCTTACCCAGAAATTATGTAATTAAACAGTTTTTCCATTTTTCGGTAAAGGCAAGGCCAGGGCCTGACTATCGCCTTTGGCACGAAATTTCTGAAATTTTTCATAATTTCATCTAAATTTCCATTAAAAAATCGTAATTGTGAAAAAATGTGATGTTTGAGAAATTAATACGATGAAATGACAAAAATATATCTCAATATATATGGTTGAAAGCACATTTCAATATATAATAGGAAAAATATTTTATTTTTATTCCGGGAACCGTTTGTCAATTTTCCGGAACACTTAATTTTTTGAGTTGACACTTTTCGAATAAGTGTGTAATATAAAAAAAGAAACTACTATCAGTAAATTAATTAATGTAAGAGGGCACGAAAAATTGAAAGCGCCCTGGCTACAGTAACTTGCTAGTCGAGCTCTAAAGTTAGAGTACCTTTCAGAAATGGCTGTCAAAATGGATGTTTTAAACTGAATTTTTGGATTGATTTTTCAAAAAGTATAATATATGCGATATTACATTATTTATATATTATACATACTATACAGCAAAAAAAAATATATTGTTCCCTTATCATATCATATCATATATATTATAAAGCAGTAAGCTCTAAAAATTCGGCTCGAGTGTTTTCAAAAACTACCCGGTGATTTTTTTTTTTTTTTTTTTTTTTTTTCAGATTGTATCATTTGATAGAGAATATTGTTTATACATTGTTTATTTAGTAGGGATGCAACGAATAGTGATTTGGCCGAATAGCCGAATACCGAATATTCGGCCAAGTTTTAGGCCAAATACTGACTGTAATTTTTTTTTTTCAATTTTTAAATCAAATATTAAATTATGGACTAATTGAAATTAATTTTTTGTTTGAGTGTTCAAAAATCATAACAGCTGAATGTATTTTTTGTATGACTTTCAAAAATGCAAATAATAATTTAATTCATAGTTTTTTATTTAATTCATAGATAGTTCTAGTAATTTATATATATTTTATATAAAATAGAAACTCATTACCTCTGTAAAAATGAAACTTTTTTTATTTTAGTAAAATCATTTCACACCCCCAAAAATAAGAACTTGCATGCGTCCTCTGTCTTTTTATATCCTTTCTCATTCAACTCAAACTTAGTAAATTTATATTCTGTATGTAAAGAAAAAAGTTATTTTCTTAAAATATAATTATTCATTCCATTAAAATATAATTATTCTTTTCTGCTACCAAGATATACTTTTCTCTTTTCTTTCTCTCAAAAGTAACAAGCCCCTCATAATCAGGGTTCGCAAAAACCAGTTTTTTTTTTTTTTTTTTTTTTTTTTTTTTTTTAAACCCAACCCACATGGGCTTTTCCGGGGTTTTTCAAAAGTATAATATATGCGATATTACATTATTTATATATTATACATACTATACAGTAAAAAAAATACATTGTTCCCTTATCATATCATATATATTATAAAGCAGTAAGCTCTAAAAATTCGGCTCGAGTGTTTTCAAAAACTACCCGGTGATTTTTTTTTTTTTTTTTCAGATTGTATCATTTGATAGAGAATATTCCCGCGGTGGTTTATGCGTCAAATAAACAGGGATAACTATGATTTTTGGTAATAAATTTCGTATTTTATTGATATGTTCCGCGAAAGGGTTGCCAGTGATTATATTTTGGCGATATTATCGTTGGTTAAAGAATGGAAAGGGCTATATCAGTTAGAAAATAATGTAAACATCTCGCAAAATAAAAGAAAAAAACTTATTTTTTAATTAAAAAAGGAACAAACAAAAATCCTTTTAATGAGAGATAAATTTAAATAACGAAAATAATTTAAAAATTATATAAATGTTCGTAACGCTTAAAATGGAATTCAATATGAAATATTTCAATAGATATAACATTTGGCGATTTATCTCTTGGGCCAGGTTAAGAAAAATGTGTACTACTTGATTATCCAGTCGACCAATTTCTCCAAATTATACAAATCGTTAAACTATTCGCCAAATTATACACATGAAAGAATGTTGCCACTCTTTATTTTCAGAAGCAGGTAACATTTACGGAAAAGAAAAAGAAATAGACTATCACCTGAGAATGCTGAATTATTATTATTTCTGCATCACAATCTACGTTTATTGTAAGCATTTTAACTGTTTTTTAAGGCAAATATAAACATTACAATGCTATTCTTGAAAAAATATATGGAAAACGTAAATGCACACTAATTAAAAGAATTCAGTACTTGCATTTCTTTCATTATTTAATAAGAAATAGTAAAACACTTAAAAAAAAATAACTTAAATTATATTTAACTTTTAAGCGTATTTTACTAAAAAAAAAAAAGAAAAAAAAAACTTAAGTATTACAACATATACGACTTAAATATCTTATACATATACAGTTGAACCTCGTTAAGACGAAAACGCTTAACACGAAATTTTGCTTAAGACGAAGGTTGATAGTTTCCCCCATCACGTTATGTTGGAAAACAACTGCATCGTTTAATACGAACGTGAAGACAAACTTTCTCGTTTAAGATGAAATAAATATTGCACCTAATAAAAAATTTTCATCGTTGCCACCTTTAAGGTGACCTTCCACCTTGAAACAAATTTATCGCTTTTCCTGAACTGGACAAGGGAGGATATGCGTTTGTTTTTGGAACTGAGGTAAGTGAAGAGAGGTGAGCGCTTGGTGACAGTGGGGGAAGAGAAAAGAGTTGCATTCTTTCTCTGCTGGTGTTAAAATTCTTTAGTGAGCGATTTATTTCGTTGCTAGCACGTGGTTGATCACTTGATGTGAATAAAGTTCTTTGCTAGAAATATTTTATTGATTGAATTCGTGTTGGATTGGAGCTCTAGTTGTGAAAATGACTGGGAAGAAAAGTGCTTTAGATTGTGCTTTGGTCAATTTTGAAAAAGTGGATTCAAAACAAATGTAAAATTCAAAATTGAAACAAGATTTAACAAAAGAATTTTTTAAAGTCAAAGAGATAAAAATATTTTTACATTTTATTTCTCCTTCCTCATTTATTTTTATATAAGAATATTAGAGTATATTTTGGTGTGTATCTGTGTAAATATGGGTTTTGTGTTTGTATGGTGATGTTAGAAATGTAGAAATTCTTTTTGCAGAAATACTGGTTAACATAAAATGACTATAAAATATTTCTCTGCAGATATCATTTACATTCTTTGATATCTTTGTCTTAGCAATTTATTTTAAAAATCATTCTAAATACCTTTTGCTGTTTTATCGGTTAATGCAAAAAAGATTTTTGCTGCCCTTCGACTTCGTCTTAACGAGGTTCGACTGTAATACATCTATATCTAATCAATCATATATTTATGTTCTTTATAGGTATAATTCAAAATATTATTGCAAGAAATATTTTTTTTTATGTAACAAGGGATACACGTTGGGATAATCCATATTTTGAAATAAAACGATTTTCTAATTACTTAATGGTTTTAATAATACCTTTGTATTTTCATAAAAATCGATAACAGATTAAGAAAAAAGTTCATGGACTATTTAGATGTTTAAAAAAAAAAAAAAAAAAAAAAAAAATTAGCAAAAAAGGAAAATTTTGGCTGGATCAAAAAGGATAACAATATCAAAAGACAAAACCCCTCTCCCCCTAGAGATATCAAGTGCCAGACTCCCCCTCCCCACCCTAAAATGATAACGTTATATATGTACAGCCCCTTATCCCACTTTCGTTGACGCCTCTCCCCGATTGGGTTTATAGTAGGGTGTAAAAAAATCATGATTTTTTTAAAAAAATCGGTTTTTTTTATTTAAATCAGATTTTTTTTATTTAAATCGGATTTTTTTTATTTTTTCCCTATGTTAAAATATTAAACGTTTACCAAGAATTAAGCATTTCAAAAATGAATAACCCTCCAATTACTAACATAATCTATGTTTCTTTGCTTTAATTAATAAAATTTTAATTATGTAATTATAGAAATTTAAAAAAAAAACTGCAAATTAAAAATATCTTTAGTAACATACAACATTATGTGCACTAATATTTTGTAGTAATAATTATGTAAACCAATATTAAATACTGCTTATATTTTAAAGTTATTGATAAATTGCATTTAACTTTAAATTGATGATACAGATTAAATTTTGTAATTATTAAACAATTAACTGTTTAATTAAGAACACAATCTACATATTTGAAAAAGGGTTTGAAAAAAGGTGATAAATAATAGTTTGATAAATTGATAAAGCAGCTAGTAATTTTACACACGTTCTAAAGCGTATGTATATCAAATTGATCAAAAATTCTAGCAATGTATGCAGCAAACTCGCACATAATTTACAAATAGATTACACAAATTGCATTTTTGAAATTTAAATCAGATTGTTTCCGCACAATATTAAAATAATTGAATAACTACTAAATATTATAATGTTTTGAAGTTAAACATTTAGTTAGATTTTTTAAAATGTATAATACTTCTTTTTACACACTTTAATATTGTTATAATTAACAATAACAAATATTACATTTCTTACATGTAATTTAGTGATCATTTTCATTACTGATTATAATGCTTTTTCACACTATTTTAAAAAATCAGAAAATATGTGACTTTATCATCTGATTTAAATTAATTGATTAAAATCATTCACACTCTATTGCTATGTTTATTGTACATAAAAGAATGAATAACTTGATTATTAAAAGGAAATTATTACATTGTAAGTTATATTAGATTTAAATATCATTTTTAAATTAAATGCTTTTTATGTTTGTTAGATAAGAACCATGCTTTTTACAAACTTACTGTGCTTAAAATTTTCACAATACTCAGGAATTACGCTTAGAAACAATTATTTAAAGCTTTGTTTTGTGTATTTATACGTCACAAAACCTGTAGAAACTTTCCAAATTATGTTCATCTTAGATTTGAATACTTTTTTATGTCATTTTAAAAATTTAGAAAATTTTTGATTTTAATCAATGATTTTTTTTTTAAAAAATCACTTGATTAAAATCATGATTTAAATCGCTGGTTTAAATCAACTGATTTAAATCGTTGACACCCTAGCTTATAGAGGGAGAAATTACCGTAAGGAGAGATTTTTTTTATGAACTGTGGATAAAAAAGTTGGTAATATTCTTAAATGGCTATCACACTGGGAGTTGAGATAATTTTTCACGAAAAAATCGGCTCAAATCAAAAGTTGGCACAAAAACAGCCCGAAATTTGTTGTTACATTCCGGAACGTAAAGGCTTAAAACCGCCAGGCCTATTGAGGCCTATCGCGCAGTGTTTTCTATTTTTTAATAAATAATTTACTTAAGGAGTTATAAGCTATTGTTGTCACGTGACGATAGGTTTTTCTCCTTTCATGTGCTGTCGCGTACAAAAATTTAAAACGCCCACTTTGACAGCATTTTCTGAAAGATCTTTTGCTTTTACCATAAAAATTGAAAAAACAAACAAACATTCGATTACATAGTTTCTGAATAAGAACACCTGCCAATTTCATGCGTTTCCGAACAAAAATTAATTCAGAAATGCCTCCTTTGCCTATAAGAAAAGCCTTGAGAGAGTTTTTTTTTTTTTTTTTATGAAGTCTTGAAACAACAATAATCTAAATTCATCCTGACTTTTATTTATGCATACATTTTTACATTATTTTCTTTTCACGGCACGTACAGTAGAAACTATTTGATTCAAGTGGAAACAACCTTTTTCCTATTCTATGTGATGGAAGTGAGAATTAAAAAAGAGAGAGAATGCCCGCATGGAAGCGCTTTAAAAAAAACGCCGTACAATGTAGGCGCATATTAAAGAAAAGGCAGCAGATAAATAAACAAGCAAACAATTGCAACAGGTTGATCGGCCTTGACACCAATTCTGTTCCTTTTGTTTCCCATTATTCGGGAAAAAACAAACACAAAAAGAGGAAGTCCCGACCATAAAAAGCTTTCGACCGGAGAGACACGATGGAAGAAGATTCCCAAGGACTTTTTTAAAAACTATCAAAAAATACAGGAAGGGTTCGTCGACTCAACACCTGAACTCTAGAAGGGTTCTGAAATTTCGATAAGACTTCTTTCCATACCAGTCTTTATTGCATCGCGTCTGCCCGAAAAAGTAAGAAAGGATGTATATACAGGGTGGAGACATATTAGTTCTTCAAAAACAATGCTTTGTTATGCACCGTTATACAGCACAGCAGGAGAGTATGCAATTGATTATATGATAGAGAAAAGCACAAAGATTACGTTTATGACACACTTATAATAATATGTAAATATATTTTCGAACATATAAAAAATATCTGTTATTTTGACATATATCCGATATTTTCTAAGTATTTAACTTACCGCTAATTATAAATATTTTCAAACTTAATACACATTAGAAAGTTAGACATATTGCACTTAACACAAAAACTTAAACAACCTTCTAAATATCTCTCCCCCCCCCCTCCCCCCGGCCACTGAATAACAAAACTGAAGATCAACTAATTGAAAAGAAAAACAATTTTCTGGAAAGTTAAAGAATTTATTTGTTTTTCACACTTATCAAAAAACAAACCTAGGATTCAGTATCAAGAAATGTGATATTTTATATATTAAAAAAGATTTTTTTTTTCATTTTTTTTTAATTTAAAAATTTGAACATAAAGGCAAGCTTGTCTGCTTTTTCATCCCTCAACACTGGCAGTAACCTTAAGCATTTTCATTCTTCAGTTTCAAACTGAACAAAACTAAAACCAGAAAAGAATATTTCTAATGAAGCTACAAACAGCTGGTTATCTAAATTAAACAGTTTATCTTTGAATGGCTGTTCTAAAGTTAATATTGTACCACATAATTATTAGTTCTACATTTTAAAATAAATCTTCAAACGTAAAGCTTGGAAATCTATCTATAATTTTTTTTTTTTTTTTTTTTTTTTTTTTTGCTAAAACAATCACAGCAAGAGGCAAAAGTTCTTTGTCAACAGAAAGATAGAGTCAAAAATATCATCCAAAATTCTGAAACTATGAAATATATGAAAATATCCAAAATATCAAATATATTTTGAAAATAAATATCGGATATATATCACAATATATATTAAAGATATACATCCTCGAACACTGTGCTCAAGGTAGAAAAATTTAAAAGATAGTAGTAATATTAAAATGAACTTTTTCTGGTTTCAAGCATTGCAAAAGAAAAAAAATCACTAATAAAAACAGAAAAGTATTATACAAATACACATAGCTTCATTATTATTATTATTATTATTCTAATTTAAACCTAGAATGACATACATATATTTTTGGAACGAATCTGACACACTGGGGTCTACAAAAACCTACAACGTTTTTTGGCTAAAAAATGTTTTTGTGATAAAAACGTAATTGTGGTAGTTTTCTATAGACTACACGATAGGAAAAAAGATGAAAAAACAAAAACAAGCAAAAAAATATATATATATTTAGTAAAAAAAAAAGGTGTATTAGGCCTAGAATTTACACACATATATTTTTTGAACAAACCTGACACACCGGGGTCTACAAAATCCAAAAGGTATATCCAGCTATCCTAAAGTTCGCAGCGATTTCAAATGATATAGAATTGCGAAGGGTGAAGAAACCCCGAGTTTATTCCCGGGAATAAACAGAGTTCCTTTTGGAAGAAAATTTTGAAAATTCCCGGAAGTTTTCAGAAAGTTTTAGGCATGGAATTTTTATTTATTATTATTATTATTATTTTTTTTTTAATGATTTCAATTTTTGTTAATGTAAGCAAAATATGTTTTTACAATGTAAATAAAACCAACAACATAAATATGGAAAAATAGCACAGTTTACATGAAAACTAACGAAACAGATGCTTAAACTGTACAAATATTAAGTAAGAGTAATTAAAATATCATAAGTAATTTAATATTTTAATAGTAGCTATGCAGGGTTGGCAAGTTTTTGACGCATGACGGTTTTTACCGGATTTTACCATGGTTTTTACCGTCATGTCAAAAAGGTCGAAAACTGTCAAAAACCTATTTTTTAGTAGTAGTTTGTTTTTACATTATCTTTTTTCATTCTGTCTTTAGTATTAAGTTGTTTTAGATGAAATATTCAATATCGAAAAGATTCTGAAGTATAATTATCTATCCGAGAAAAACAAAAAAGAATTGCATTAGAATAATACATATACATCTCTATAATAATCCTAAGCTATTTGGCATATTCTGTAAAAATTAGATTTTTTAAAGAAATTCTATAACCCATAAGTGTAAGATTTAAAAATGTGTATAATTTCGGCAGAATTTATTACACTCTTTAAAACTAAATAGCTTTCTCAGAAATTTCCTCAGAAGTAAGATTTCTTAAAGTGTTAAATCAAAATTGTTCATTGATTTTTATTTCTATATAG
This sequence comes from Maratus speciosus, assembly GCA_963932465.1. Taxonomy (NCBI): domain Eukaryota; kingdom Metazoa; phylum Arthropoda; class Arachnida; order Araneae; family Salticidae; genus Maratus; species Maratus speciosus. Next base: position 632,821,831 of record OZ010788.1, read on the forward strand.
CAAAACTTGATTTATATAAATAAATATATAAATAAATGACATAAAATATATTTTAATAGTTGAGAATTACATACATCTTTTGGGAGAAAGGAATAAGACTTGTTCTTCAAAGTTATATCTTGTAGAGATTAAAATTGCAAATCCATAAACTTTAAACCATGTGAAAACATTTTTAACTATATATTTTTGTTAAGTAATTTATTACTATTTGTTATTTTGTTAAGTAATTTAATTATTTCCTTAAAATAAATAAATAAATAAATATTACTTTAAAGCAGAAATGTATATCCATTAATTAAAAAGTTAAACTGCATTAAACAATAAATAAAACATTTAAGAATCTCTCTAAATTTAATAGTAAGTTAAGAATAATTTTAACGGTAAAAGATTTTTACTCATACAGTCATATGTATGTAATAAAAATATGCAATGTGTTATTTCTTTCAATTCACTTTAAATAATGCCTAAATAATTTTAAGCAAAATGTATACGGGAACAGGACGTTATATTCTGATTTTTCTTAAATATAGTTTTGTTATGTGTTAAATTTTAAGTCTAAGAGCTTTCACCTGAAATCAGGTCCTACATGTTTGTATAAAAAAATTATTAATTTAAAATTTTAAGATTCTGCTTATTGAAGTGAAAATGAAAATCACAATAATTGCATTTATGAAATACATAATATATGCATTTGCAAATATTATATCTAAGAATATTCAAATTTATTCAATGGCCACAGTCCATGCTTGACATCTATTGTCATACCATATAACAGCATTTTTGCATCTCTAAAATAATTTTAATGTATTTTATTAAAAATGTATGTAGAATGTTATTTAATAATTATAATAACCTTTTATTATCATATAATATTAATGTTCATTGCAGTTAGTAGAATCTATATTAGAGGAGATTATGACAAATATTGTTCTTTCCTTTTACTGTTATATTTTAAAATTTTTCCCATTTAGGAAATGCTCTTCTTTTAAATAAATTTAATAAAGTAATTGTGAATAATAATAACAAGAACAACAAGGAAAAATTAATCTAGAAATGTATTGTATGCTACACTTACACTATAAATTGGAGGAAAATCGCAAATGATAGGTTTTTGACGGAATAAACCGGTAAAAACACGGTTTTTACCACTGTCATGTCAAAAACCAGTTTTTGACGTCAAAAACCCAACCCTGTAGCTGAGTAGAAAGTGAGAGAGGCAGATGACAGATTCGTCTTGCCTGACATGAAAGTAAATATCATCTCTGTTCGCCAAATTATATAATGCAAACAAATAAGAAAATGAAGAAAACGAGAAGAAATCAATGCAAAAATACAAAGCAACACACAAGAAAACTAATATAGAGTATCCCAGATTACTAGATATGCCCACTAATACAAGTTAAATAATTTTAATTTTTAAAGAAACTTTCAAATTCTCACAAATTTACAACCGCCACTGATGTAAACCTAATCAGTTTTAAGAAATTATAAGAGCTTAGAGCGCAAAATCATAAGTTTAATGTGAATTAATAATGAAAAATCTATCTTAAACTTCTCAAAACAATACCTGAAATTAAAAAAAAAACTGGTTTCATTTATCTTCAAAATGTCCAATATTCCCCAAAATTTCCAGGTTTATTCCCGTCCCACAAAATCTGCGGGTTTGTTGCAATTCTAAAACGGTATCAAAGTTGGTGTCGAATAGCTTGTCAATCCATTCGAACAATAAGGGCACCTTTATACTCAAAGCGTGAGTGTCTGTCAGAAATTTTTGTGTTTGAGAAACCCCAGTGTGTCATTACTAGGATTAAAATTATCTTGTAAGTTGAATAAAGCGTCTATTTTCTTTTAAGGGGCTACTTCAGTCAGGCAAAAACATCCATTCGATAATGTTAATCCAATGAGAGAAATTTTTGTAAAGATATCTCGTTTGCATTTTTTTTTTTTGGGGGTGGGGGGGGAGGACATTGGATAGTTGAGGTAGATCTGTACCAAGACCATTTTGCACTTTTTTGATTTTGTCTACAGTTATTTTTAATTAGGACACTTGCACTTTCGGAACCGGTTTCGAAAGATAAAGCATCCCAATTAAAAAAAAGAAACCTGCAAGCAAAATCGAAAAAGTAAAAAACGGTCCTCGCACTAATCTACATCAATTATCCCAATGAAAGAAAAAAAAATCATTTAAAAATATTCAAATGCAAACGAGATATTTTTACAAAAATTTCTCCCATTGCATTAACATTAGGGAACGGGTGTTTTCGCTTGACTGGAGTAGCCCCTTAACATCACAAGATAAAATTTTGGCCAAAATATCGGTTGGATATTTTTACGTAAAATATTTAACTCAAACATACAAAGTCCTGCACAATACACATTTTAAATCAGTAAATTCATAATGCGGAATTGATAAATGTTGAAAAATGACAAAGAAATCAGAAACATGACAAGACAAAAATACATTTTTAAAAAAAACTTTGGGGGGGGGGGGGGCGTAGTATCTAGTAAGTAATGTGTAGTGTATAGTAGAAGCAGACCAATGTGTAATTTCTGCACCTAACGTACTTAGATCGAGACTAATGAAAAGGACAGGCGGTCGGGGTGCGTTACAAGTGTCTCTTTTTTCAAGACCGCTGGAGTCACGTGACGCTCAAATGCAGATGCGTTAAAAGAGCATCACGTGACTCTAGCGGTCTAAAGTGAAAGGTAGTACGGCATGTTGTCTTTTTCGTTAACCTCGGCCTACCTCTAATGACGTCCGCGTTACTAACATACATATTTTTGCTTCATAATGTAGATAAAATACATGGCATTATATTTATGCTTTTGCATTCAATAAAACTACAAATGCAATGTAGTATAAAACAAACTAAAATGAAATACTTAAGGCGGTTCTCAATAAAATAGTTACATATTAGTTACACTTAAAATAATAATAATATTCATGAAATATGCTTTTATTTGAAAAACTAAAAATACATAATTTAATAATTATTAAAATATCAATTATTAAATATACATAATTTAATAATACATAATTATTCACATTAATATACAGTTTGGTCAAAGTTTCGACCGGCCAAAATTACAACCCTGATTTGAACAGTTAATTTCAGTTCTAGAAGAAGAAAAAAAATACTGGGATTCCAGTGTATAACGAGAGTACGAACACCCCCGCATTTTCATTAAGGGAAGAGATATCGGGATATATTTTTAAATCTTTTTCAAAGTGCATTCTCTCTCCAAGTTACCTTCTTCATTACGTGTATAATGTTTCTTTTGTTTACGCCAATAAATGGATATTAGAAAGTCCCATATCTTCCAAGTCTTTCTTGCTTGGCATTAAATATATCCATGTATAATTCGTTTGCTTCGAGTTTAGAAATAACGTACAAATAAAAAAAAACGAGTATCGGGAAAATTATCTAATGTAAATACTTAGTTTATTTATTTTAAAACTGAATAATAAATAAATAAATAAAACTGAATAATAAATAAATAAATAAATTAAATAAATGCAACACAACACGATCAACCAGTAATTTAAAAGATATCCTATTAGACAACACATGAAACCCCAGTAGCAGAAAATTCTCTAAGTGTCTGCGACAGATTATTTCAGGGACAGAAAATAATCTGCTGGGAAAATATTTTACAATTGAACAAACAATCACTTACCTGTAATGTATTTACACATTTTATTCATTTTTAATAATCTTAAGATTTTTTAGTAAATAATAAAGAGCTAAACATAATACAAAGCAAAATAAAGGTTCGATGGAAAAAGAACCTGCAAAAGAGAAAAGAAAATCTGCGACGCCTGTCTCCCGTCTTGAACTTTCTGCTACCGGGTATGAAACAATAATTCAACAGATAAATTAGCGTTTTAAATTAGCGTCAATAATGCAAAAAGCATTACAGATCTACAGCTGAGATCAATCGAAATTATCTATTTGTTTAAAAAAGATTGAATATGGATGAACTGCTTAATAATCCATGGTTCATACACTTGAGAACAACATAAAATTCAAGAACTTTTCAATGATTTTGAAGGCCTGTTTAAGATATACGAAACATGACATGCATGGAAAAAAATTGGATTTAGAATATGCATAGAACATAGAACACAAGGGAATGAATCACCCCATTGCCTATCTATGTCAAAGAATTTTTATTAGGTCTTTAAAAAAATTCATAATAGGTATTTTCAAGACAACATATTAGAGAATTAAAACTTCCTCTATACCATAGGAAGAATTTTCATACACCATGAAAAATTAAAAAAACACAGTTTGATCCTGGGTGGGAACAAAATCGATGATATTAATACGAGAGTAGAAGTAAAGTATTAAGTGCTGATGTTTCTTTTCATGATATTGCATTTTTATCAGCATTTAAAGGTCTCCTTACTTCAAAATTAAAAGTACGCTAGAGATTTTCCTAATTAATCAATACTGTTACTTACCATTTAGCATCATAAAACATTCTGTATATGGGTGAATATCACAAAATGTGGGATTTTGGAAACAAAAATTTTGAAAATTTAAATCGTTTCAAAGCTTATGTTTTTTTTTTTTTTTTTTTTTTTTTTTAATGTTGGTTGAACAGCTGTAAGGAATTTATATGTAAAATTGTTAAAGTTTGAAGAGCTTAAGTCCATTTTTATGTAATTATAATTATGTGTCATTTTCTTGGCATATGTATGCCAGGATAATGACAATTTCATTCTAAAACATGTTTCACATTCTTTTTTTTTTTTTTTTTTTTTTTAACTTTTTAATTTTGTTTAAAGGAACATGTTTCTTCTATAGAACCTCAAATTCACTGTAATGTGTGGTTTTATTTGTAATTTATAGAAGCCATGAAATCGACATAATAAAAGTCTACTAAATTTTTACAGAGCCTTTAAACGCGCATTATTTAAAAATATATATATCTAAAGATCTTTCTGGTAGAAATGATTTTACTACTTCTGACTTGAACTATGTCAAGAACAAGAAGAATTACTCTGCAGCGCCATCTTTATACCTCATAAAGAGCGAAAATGAGCAGGCCAGGACGCTTTTTCAAGAAAAACATGTGTGAGAGAAAACGCTTTTTCAAGAAAAACACGTTTTCAGCACCAACCTTGGCGAGTTGGCGAAAGCGAGAGCGTTCAGCTAGCTCTAACGCCAATCGTCGCCTTGTGTTTTGTTTTGAACCGAAATGGCGGAAGACGAACTAGCATATTTTAGTCCTACCTAAATTAAAGAAATATTTTCAGTTATGTGTTCTAGATGAAAAGAAATCTTCTTCGAAAGAAATTGTATTACGAATTCTTATACTCTGTTTTATCGAAGGCCTTTATTACTTTTGATGATATAGACTAAAATTTTGATTATTTGATCCCCTCAAAAATCTAAATTTTCATTCAATTGAGCATTATTAATTCCATACCTCTTAAACAAAAACTCATTACCTTCATATATTTAGATATTTGATTACATATAAAGATGGATTTATGGGGATCATGAATTAATGCAGTGTCAGTGCATTTTGATGTATATACAAACACAGATTAAAAAAAATACCTGAAAAATACCTGCAGAAAATTACTATATTTTCTGCGATGAACTTATATAATTAATTTAATACCAAATCATTCTGCAGAAACAGCCCCCAAAGTCGAGTGAAAATAGGCCAAACCAAGAAAGAAAAAAAAACCTTTCACACCCCCAAACAGGATGTTTAGAAATTGCCTTTTCAATGTGAGATGAAATTCCAAAGTAACAAATAAAATCATTAGAGAATTTTTTTAACTGTATATGATAGTGAGGGACTATAGATTTAAATAGTTAAATTTATCAATTAACAAATAGAAAAAACAAACCAAAAAATTAAAAACTTCGAATATTTAACTCTTTTTTTGGGGGGGGGGGGGGCGCAGAATTTGAATAATTAGTCTTTTACTTATAGTTACTTCAAAGTAATAAATAGGACAAAAAATTTAAAAAACTGTAAAGAATTAAAAAAAAAAATGAAAGCGTGCGCACAAAAGGTTAATCCTCATTATTTTTAAAATCTTTCATTCTATTTCTTTCCTTATCTTTTTTTATAGGTAAATTATTTATTTGTTATTTAAAAATCAACAGATAGAGCAAAACAGTAAACTTTATGCACTGTTATGGATAAGCGAAGGAATAGTTAACATTTCAGACGCAATTTTAACTAATCTTTTCTGTAAAGCAACAATGAATTTTAAATGGGCAAAAAATAGTGTGATGGAGGAGGGGGGGGGGGGGGGGAGAGAAAATTCGAAATGGGAGGTTGCCTCAGACGATTGAGCATTATTTTATTGCCACTTCAACTTAATAAATAGAGCAATATGTGTGCAGAATGACGAAATATAAAGTATGTGGTGTGTGGGGGGGGGGGGGGGGGAGGAGGGTATTTCATTCGAGAGAATAATTTACATGATTTATTCAAATATGACGAATTACTATTTTTAAATAATAAATAAAACAACTAAGGCGAAATAATATTTAAAAATATGGCAAAAATTTTAAAATAAAAAACTGAAGAATTTTAAAGATTTTTAATTATGTGCACTAGGGACAGACCAATGTCTTTTTCATAAAAACTCAAATAATGATAAAATTTTAACAATATTAAAATGTAATAGTAATTGATTTAAATGTAATAGTAATTGATTAATAGTAATTGATTGCATCAACTTGCAGTTATTTTAGCTGATAGATTTAATTGCAGGATACGGCTAAATAATTTATGCTTTATCGTTCAATCTAATTATAATCGAATTGATTTTAGTTTCAACTTCCTATTAACTTCTAATCGCAATTAAATAAAAAACAATTAATTTTTAATGAATTATTTCAGTGAAAATGTGTTTTATTAATGCAATCAACACGTCACATAATTATGCCGCTTAATAATAAAAAAAACTAAATTAATTCAGTAATAATACTAATAAAACTATGTTCAATTGTGTCATAAAAACATGATCAATACAATTATATTTATTAAAGAAAATTTTTACGTCTGTTTTTAAAATACGTTCTCAATTTCTTCGAACATATAGCGAATTAATGAAATAAATGAATATTATAGAACTGAAAAAAAAACTTATGTTTGAATTATATATATTTGCGCAATTAAAAGTTATTTTAATCCGAAAAAGATCTTTGTTTTAAGAAAGGTTCTAATTGCAAACCACGGTGAAATAACATTTCGTCCAGCTTTTTACAACTGTGGAAAAAACAAATGAAAAAAAGCACATCTCTTCCTCTCAGCAAAGGAATGGGGTTGCTGTTCGCTACGCGTACGACGTCACGAACAAAAAAGGGTGCGTAGCGTTGAATTCATCCCCGCGCCAACCCTTACTCTGGCGATAAGGTGCTCAAAACGTGAGCCTTCTTGAAAAAGCGGCCAGGACAATGACATTCATTTTCAGTGACAATCCTATTTTAATTATGGAAAATTATTTGTAAAATACAGAACTTGTTACCTTCCACACATATGCGTTATATAAAGGTATAATTATTAATTAGAAATTTTAAAAAAAACTAGAAGATATTTGTACATGATAGCAGAAAGCCTTTTACTTTTCACACATCACAGTGTGACATGCCAGGAAAATGACAATCTGAAGTTCCAAGTCTTTTAATTGTTTTATTTTTGTGTTATTATGAATATAATATCTCTTGGAAATACTTCTAAGAATATTTTTTTATTAGAATGTAAAAAGAAAATTGCATTATATAACACTAAATGTAAATAGAAAGTTTACTGTGCGGACTGCAATTTCCGTATTTTGCGATATTGACCCATATACAAACAGTTTAAGATAATACTAAGCAGAAAATTAAAGTCCAATAAGTAATAAAATATAAGTATAAAATAGTAGTAAGTATAAAATAATAGTAAGTATAGTAGTAAGTATAAAATAGTAAATAGTAGTAAATAGTAGTAATAGTAGTAAATAGTAGTAAGTATAAAATAATTAAAGTCCAAAGCTTTTTCCTTCACTTAATAGCAAGAAACGCGCCAAGGCCGACCAATGTAATCGGATGGCGAAATTTTATTTGAAAATTCAAGGACTATTATTACATTTTTCAAATTTTCGAGAATTTTTAAGCATTTGAAAATTACCTTTTTTTTTCCAAATCACTTTTCCCAGTTGTTCCAAAACGTACGAACCACACGTTAATAAAGGATGTACTACATATGCATGCTGATGTATGTAAATCTGTTGCATAATTGAACGTTGTATTCAAAACGTATGTGGGGCATTCTCACAATCTTTTGACTTTCATGTCCGTGAATAATAATTTTTATTTTAATACACTTTTTTGTGTTTTTTTTTTTTTTTTTTTTTTTTTTCCATATACTGGGGAACATCCCACTGCATGATTGCACAACAATATTAACGAGATAAATAAGTTTTGTACGATGTTGGGGGTCCAAACACCTGGAAAACTTCTATACCGTCCCGTGTCCCTGATGCAAATTCACAAACACTCAATGTCCCAGCGCTCTTAACGCCAACCTTTGTTGCAAGCACTTTGGCGAGAAAATGAACTTCGACGCGCATGCGTGTGTTCTCATACAAATACGTTTGCTAAAATCTGAAGCTACTTTAATTTATCCATTCAACTGCGTATTTCTTGTTTGTGGAATACTTGCAAGAATACGAGTGCGAAATACTAAATCATTACTTTACCTTCTGAATAATTGTAATTGAACAAGTCAAATATTTAATATTATTGATCTGTTCTATAACTTTGTATTTTTTCCCTCCCAAGCTAAAGTATTTATTTCTGTAGAGGTACGTAGTATATGCTGCCATCTAGTGCAAACATAAGTACTAAATACATTACAGTAACAAGTCCTTATTTCATCCTTTGAATAATTATGACATGTATATGCATGTATATGTATATTGTGAATAAGTGAAATATTTTTTCTTATAGATCCGTTCTATAATATAAATAAGTAATATAAATATAAGATATTTATATAAGTATATATGTATATATATATTCCGTTTATAATATAAGTAATATAAATAATATATAATCCGCTCTTTTTAAATGATCACTATAAATAAATGAAAATTTGCCATAATTATCTTACTTACTTGTTGCGTCTATGCTCAGATAAGGGCTTTGTTGCTCATTGATAATAAGTTAAAAATAGCTAGCAGGGGGCGATCCAGGCAAAATTTAGGGCCTATTTTGGGCACTTTCGAAAAAAATCAATTTAATAAAACAGTTCTCTTCACCAAATTATTTTTAATAAAAATATTCTAATATTAATAAAAATAATAATAAACCCTTCACAAAATACTGCTTAATAAAATAGGCCCCTTCACAAAGCTCATTTCATAAAAACATACCCTTCATTAGTTATTTTTTTATTTTGCCAGATTTTAAAACGTGCATTTTGTAAACAAAACAAGTTCACTAGAAAACAAAACTTTACACCATGGCTTAAAGCCTTTATTATTAATTAATACTTTGTTCATATTTGAGTAACTAAATTTCATCTTTCGTTTTAAAATTTATTTTTCCCAAAAATATAAATATTCACATAAATAACTTTTGCTTTTCACAAAATGCGCCCCCCCCCCCCCGAAAAAAAAGCCTCCTGACCAGTAATGGACCCCCCCCCCCCCACACACACACACACTTTTAACTTTCATAACTTTTCCATGCATGCTTCATAATCAAACAACTTAGGAAGCAGAAAATTTGCATTTTTTTTTTCAAAGTAATAGAAAACTTTGAATTTTATATACTAATGGCCATTTACAAAATTGCATTTATTTCAAAGATTTTATGATATTTTATCCATTTCTCCCTTTTACTAATTTTGTTCCATATTTATCCATTAATGGAACGCTCAGTTAATTTTCTTCTCTGTACGGCTACCAAATTTATTTAAAACAAATCAAAAATTTTACTTAATTAGGATGAATATCAAAAAGTAAAAACCTAAACATGATCATTACTTTATTATTGAATTTGCGGGATTATTGCAGTGCTGTATTAATTTAGAATGTGCATCCTTACTTTGTAGCGATAATCTTATTCTAACAGCATATAATATTCGACTTTGTATAATCAATAATACAACTTGTGTAAACTGAATTAATCTGCGAAAGCTACAAAAAAAGAAAACCTCTTTGAACTTTGTAAGCGTATCTAAAATATTCATAAATATTCGCACATGCAAATTTCGAACTACGATACTAAAAATAGACTGCAGCATGCATGCATGCGCGTCAAAGTTCATTTTCTCGCCAACGCGCTTGGCAACAGAGGTTGGCGTTAAGAGCGCTGGAACGTTGAGTGTTTGTGAATTTGCGTCCCTGATGCTGATTTTTAAGTTTGGAGCTGTCTGGATAAAATTGTTTCAATAAAAATAATTCGAAGTAATTTTTCTCTGAAACTGGAACTATTGTTTTATATAAATATGTAGCTAAAAATTAACCTGCACAGATGTTTAGGGTTGTTATTATTTTTTAAACTCTGTCCCTGGGTTTTAGATTCCTTACCATCCCTCTTCTAAAATTATACAGAAAATCATTTCAGATGCAGCCACAGAATTTTTTTCAAGTTTTTTCTCAGGCAGAAGTATGCTAGAGAAATAATGTCTAAAATTCTTTGGCAGGAAATTTACTGTACAATTTAAATCAGCACTTAAATATCAATTTCAAGCACCGTGGCTTTATTGGCAGTCTCACTGTCCCCAAGGTTTATTCCTGCACTTTTCGAGGTAAATTAAAAATTAATCCAATGTTAACAACTGTTTCTAAAAATCAATGAACATTGTGGCTATCACTTAGTCTTAACATGATTTTTTCTAAAGATTGGTTTTTCCTTACCGTCTCTTTTTTTACCATTTCGTCCCTTTTTTCCAATACCTCCCCCTTTTTTTTACCTTACCATCCCTTCTTTAACACCCCTTTAAGACAATATTATACAAAAATTCTGTATTAAAAGTACTACATTGTTATTATTTCTTATTTGAATGTCCTGTGGGTACTATGCAAATTCATTATAAGTAAAAATTTAGAAGAAAATAAAAAGTTATAGGGGTAAAATGGTAAGGAAAATTAAACTCGCAAGTTTAACTTAAACCTCAGCTAAATAAAAAAAATTTCGCTGCTGATCATTTTTTCTTTATTTTAAATCATTAAGGCATTCGTCTATCAGATTAAAATGTTATTTTAGCAAGTTTAATTTTGTCAGATTTTTTTTCCCCAAAAGTCAAAAGATTGTGAGAATTCCCCATGTATTATAACCACGTTGTCACAAAAGTGGCAAGTTTATTTGAAAATTTATATTATTTCTACTATTCTTATATTAAGAGTATTTAATCACTTATTGCTCTGGCGAGTATATAAAATCTTTCAATAAAGATATCATTTATTCCTTCATTTAGAAAATTAATAGGGTTCAAAAGCTTCAGCTGTTTTTCCTATATTAATCCAGTTTTATCTTCAAATTTAATTTTATATTCTACATGAACCACCTTTTTTTCCCTTTTTTCATAATTGCAAACGAGTTTTGTTATTTTTAATCTCGACTTAAGTATACCTACCTCCGAATTTTCAAAAAAAGCATGTTTTTTTTTTTGTCAAGTAATTGTGTTTCTGTAATATTGAATTCATACCGGAATTTTCGAAAAAAAAATTCCTTTCAAAATAAAGAAAAGCAATTTTACAATTTTTTGCCACCAAAGTTATAAAAGTAAAATCTTATTATAAGTTTCCGGTGGAAACCTTGATTAAAATTAGGTGGGATATAATATACCCCACTGCCCCTCAAAGGGTTAATTGCATTTTCTGAAAGTACAATTAGTACTAGTAAATAATATTCAGTTACATTTTTTAACCACTTCACCGGTTGCCCCGAGATAAGTCGGGGGTAAAAGCACTGTTTCCCCATACCTGTAGCCGGTGAAGTGGTTAATGGATATAATAAAATTAAGAAAGTTACGCCGCTTTCATTTACTTTGTTTTATCATACATAAATCACAACTTGAATCTTTAAACATTATTATCTCAAAACCATGCTTTTAAAGTCTGATCAGGATAACTCGAACTAATCTCAAACAATCTTTTTAAAATGTCGACCAATTTTTAACAACAATATTATCTAGCGAGTAATCCTTCTTTTTGGCGATCTAATGATTTTTTCTATTATTATTTTTTTTTTTTATGAACAATTAATGTTCAAATTTTTTTGTGGAAAACGGTACCTTAACTTTGAACAGTCGCAATTTTGTTCAAAATCATTTTTTTCCCAAAAACCGAACGATTAGTCTCTAGTTATAAGTGTTCGGGGTGAACATTTTTTACCAGACTGCCAAGAAGGGTTATGTGTTTCACGCGTATTTGGGTATGTGGATGGATTTCTTTATACCCTCGAAGCATCCCAACGGCTGGATGGATTTTAATGAATGTGGTCTCTATCGATTCGTCTTAACCATCCGATGGTTAAAGGCTAGGTTTTGTTTTTAGAAATTCAAAATGGCGGCCATAAAATACAAAATGGCGGTAGACACGAAAAAAAAAATTATGCACCCTATTGAGTGGCTTATCATTGGACAGTTCTTTCAAAATGAATACGATGTTTCATTGACTATTTTACAGTCAGAAGCTCCATTTAAATATTACACAACCTGGAACCTGGAAGTTGTGTAGATAGGATCTCTAGCTTTACTGCAACTCTAACCATTATAAATATCTATAGGTCTCACCAAAACAGTGTTTATAGATAGGAACTAACAATTAAACACAACTTAAAAGTCACCAATACAAGTAAATAAAAAAATAAAAAAATAGGTAAGTAATATTAAAAAAATAGTTTAACATTGATGAGAAATAATTAATTAGTTCATTTTTTACGCAGTAGGGTTTTTGTAATTTTTTTTATTTAATTTTTACTTGTTTTATAATTTCAGATCACATTTGTCAGAGTTATGGTGATGACCGTGGACGGCTACCAGAAAAAAACTCCAAGTGACTTATGTATCATAATCTGAACGCGGTATTACACCCGCATACTCCGGCCTGCTGGAGGCACCCAGCTTTACTTCGTCATTACAAAAATCAATTTCTTTTCTTTAAAAAGTACTAAATCAACAAAATACAAAGAGTTATTCCAATATCTTGTTACATTTTCCGGAAAAAATCTCCCCAAAGAACGTTTTTTCGACCTTGCAGGTAGGTGTAACCCTTAATTATCTCATTTGTGAAAAATACTTTCTCTTAAGAGTTTAAATAATAGTTAGGACAGTTTAAAAAACATCCGAAATTTTGCTGCAATCTTTCAACAATTTAGGACACAATTTCCCATCAGTGATACTTCTTATCCTATGTGAACACTGAAATGCGATTAACTCTTTAACAAATCCCTGGTTATTCCGAGTAAGTAGCGTTGTTTATTTACATTTTCGGAGCAGGTAAAAATGCTAAGCCGCATTCTGGCTAAATCACGTGACCGCGTGCGCGACACCCACAAACAACAAGAGGCACGCCTGAGCGAGGGAGAAAGCGAAAGGAAGGGATTCTCTCCATCTCCGATCACGAGACATACGTCCTGAGGGGAGAAAGAAAAACAAGAGTGAGGCAAGCACAAGTGAAGTGAAGCGAGCGAGATGAATCGATTCATTCGGCGAATGTGTGCCGCTCCGTCCTTGGTCCGACTCTCTCAGGAGAGAGAAGAAAAGTGAAAGTGGATCACCAGGTCACTGGGTCTCTGCCAGAGAGACCTCGGCACACATTACGAATCGCAGATATAGGGCCACGATGCCCAAAAGGAAACCAACACATACCAAAAAAAGGGGGGCAATCAAGTATTTAAAAATGTACCAAAAAGTCATTCTTTTGTTAAATATTAATGTGAGAAAAAAAAATTTAGCTCACATATAATTATCACAGATTTCACTAACCCAGTTCATTGGGGACACCAAAGTAAAACTTTAAGGGTGGGGGAGAGGTACACTAGAGCCCTCTTGCAGAAAAGTTTGCAGCATGCAGCCTTATTTTTAAAATCCTGACATTAGCATCCCGTCATATCGCGCCTGGCGGTTTACAGGGAAAAAAAAAAAAAAAAAAAAGCACCGTATAGCTGAAAACAATTTTAAACAAAATAAAAAAATATGATAACCAGCTATTAAATGTTTTATATTTGTCTCCAAAACTTTAGTCAATACTTATAGAGAAATATTTTACAAAATTACTTTAAGTATAGTTTAAGGAGACCCCCCTTTTTTTTAGGGGGTGGGGTGGGGCGATATAACGAGGCGCAAATTAGTGCTGCATATGAAACGAAAATGAAAGGCCGAGAGTAGAGCAAAAGTTTCATGAACCGATCTGATTCTAATCAATGCAAGCCACTAAAAATTTTCGTAAACATGAAAAACTCACTAGATACATTCCACATTTCTTTGTTACAACAATTTTCTTAACCTTTTGATTATGGGGTTGGGACATTTGTCATCCCAGCGATTATTTCTTTATTTTACTTGCATCACTTTTTCAAAAATCACTTAGAACTTTTTTGAATCCGACAACCTAGAATTAGGCTTCACCCGTTCACAAAACCAAACACTTTAAGAGACTTAACTTAGCCAAACAGATGCCTGGGCATGCACATAAGTTGTTCAATTCTAACCATACATAGTTTATTATTGCTTTTATTCTTTGCGGCGTGTTAAATAAATAAACGACTGAAAGGATCATTGGAAACGCTATTATTTATAGAACCCAATTCGAAATTTAAAAAAAGTTTCAAATAAGAAAAACAGTGCAGACGACAGAATTCGCTCAACTCATAGTAAAGACAGCATCGAAAGCAGTGGCGTGGCGTCCGGTCATCGCTGGATGCGGCGATGACCAAGCAATATTTTAAAACTCTTAATAAGCTTTTAAAACTCTACGATCCAGTTTTAGCAGAACATTTGGAGTTCATGTATAAGTGAAGGTAAGATTTAAAGTTTCTTTTTTGAACATTCAACCATTGAATTTTAGAGTTAATAATTTTTCACCACAAACTTAAATAATTGCGATGACCACCGAAAATTTTCACGCCACGCCACTGATCGAAAGTTAAGTTGGGTTTCAGAAACTTGCTCAAGTCGAAAATATTGATTCCAAGTCGTCCGTTAAAAAAAAAAAACAAAAAAAAAACTCCAAGTGACTTATCTATCATAATCTGAACGCGGTATTACACCTACGTCGGAATTAGTTAAAAGCCTGAATTTTTCGTTTGTTACACTACACTATTATTTGCTTTAAACTTATCCTTTCGTCCAGCTATTTTCCTCTATCCACTAAGCATTTCCGAGGGACAAATTTTGTCTCCATGTTTTTAGAGAGAAAATCGAAATACAGTGAAATATGTGAAAACAAAACCTGCCTGAAATGTATCTTGTCTTAAAAGGAAACATTTCATTGTCCCAACCGAAGTAATACCATACGTATTATGCCTGCTACCTGTCTAAAATGGAATTTTCCCCCCGGTCTCTAGCAATTCGGTTTTAACAAGTTTTACAGTGAAATGTAATAAATAATGTAAAGTAAAACACACAGACATCAAGATAAAGATTAATCTTTCAGCTAGGCTAGGTGATAAGTTTGTAGCTGTTTCGGGGCTTCATAAAGGAGCTCACCTCCCTCCTTTTTTTAAAGAGCGAAATGAAAAAAATAGAATGAAAACCTGCAGCAGCAAAGTAGTGTGCCACTGCTGTTTCTCTTTATCTTTTATATTGCATTTTAAATTGAAAGAGTTCCTTGTTATTAAGCCTTGAAACAATTTCATGCTATTTTTATTTAGTCTTTTTTTTTCCGTTGTTTTATACATGACTTATTCATCAGAAACAAGAATTATTGTACTTATCCTATCTAATCACTTTTAAGTTCGCCTTGAATCCGTAAATTCCCCTCCTTTGCTGCGCAAGTATAGCTACAGCAAACCTGTCAAGACAAAAACCTAGGGAACAAAGAAAAGTTCCGTTTTAGACAGGTTTCTGTTTGAGCAGATATAGTTGTTTGGTATTCCGTTCACCGGAACTGTGGACAGTTTTAAAGTATTTTCTCATTCTTGATATGATATACAGGTATGTATTACGGAAATTATTTTAAAAATTAAGGCTATTCTCGTGCTTGCTTTTAAATATTTTGAGAAATAACTACGCAAGTTCGCAGTATTTTCTACTTTTAAAGAACTGAAATTATTTCATAAACAGTTATTCAAACGGTAATAAAATACAGTTATTCAAACGGTAATAAAATACAGTAAAACCTGGTAAAAAAGAATCGCTAGAGACAAAAGGAAAGTTTTTTTTTTTAAATACAGGTTTCCATTTTAGCAGGTGTAACTGTTTATTCTATGATATTTTTTTCGTCTGGTCTATGAAATTCTACCGTTAAAACAGAATTTCGTAATAGGCAGTTCTTTCTTAACACACAGGACTTTCATGTTCTCGGTGAAAGAAATACCATATAATTATACCTTCTAAGGCGAAAATCTGTTCCTTTTTTTCCCCTAGCGACTGTCTTTTAGCAGGTTTCAGTATGTTAGTTTTGTATTAATTTAACAATTCATAATGATCTACAAACTAAATCTGTGAAAACGCAATCGCAAGAAACTGGTAAAAAAAATTCTAATTTATACACGTTTCCGTTTTAGCAGGTAGATTCGCAGAGTACTCTTTAGAAGTCTACACGGGCCGAAATTTCCAGACCCGGGCCAGCCTGACCCATACAAAAAAATTTTGCCCAACCTAGTATAAAAGTTCGGACCCAGCCCGTCCCCTGCAAAAAATGTATTGGTCCGGCCCGGTATAAAAGCTAAAATCTCGGCCCGAGCCCGGGCTGGTGTAAAAGCTAAAAGTTCGGCCTGTACCAAAACTTAATTGGTCCGGGCCGACCGAATTTCTACAAAACATGCCGATATTTCTGAAACAAAATCTGCCTCCATTAAAATTATTCAATCACCTTCTAAGACGAAAACATGTCTACTAAAGAACTTTCCTTTTTCTCCTAGCGATTATGTCTTCGCAGGTTTTAGTATATTATTTTTTCTATTAATTTAGCAATTAAGTTTTATATTAATTTAGCAATTAATAAGATCTACAAACTACAGTAAACTTGTGAAAACGCAATCGAGAAAGACTGGTAAAAAATTATATTTTAGACAAGTTTACGTTTTAGCAGGTAAATTTGCAGGGTACTCTGCCCAGGCCAGCCCGACCCGGACGAAAAGATTTTGGCCGGCCTAGTATAAAAGTTCAGCACTAGCCCATCCCCTACAAAATATTTATTGGCCCGGTCCGGTATAAAAGCTAAAAGTTCGGCCCGTACCAAAACTTAATTGGCCCGACCCGATTGAATTTCTACAAAACATGCCGATATTTATGAAGTAACATTAGCCTACCATTAAAGTTATTCTAGAAGCGCACTTATGCATAGATTTTACTTTTCAACTGTGTTCGAAATCCATGGAATACAAAATAATCAACAATATTAATGGCCATCTTTAACCTATTAATGACCATCTATATCCTGAATTTTGATTACAAAAATTGTTTCACCTGAATAATTATTTGCGTCAATGTCTAACAGGGTTCCTGTTCCTACACAATTCTGGTAAAAAAATTCCCTGACTTTTCCCTGACCTTTCTCAGTAAAAGTTCGGCTTGTTGTAAAACTCTCCACAATGGACAACTTTAATCTAGATAAATGCTAGAAAAAAGTATGTGCTATATGAATTTCCAATTTTTAATTATTTTTGTTATTGTTATATAGTTAGCATAAATTTTTATAAAATTTTTAGACTGGATGAATAATTAATTCAAAATTTCTTCATTTAAAACGATAATAGAGATTCTGATGAAAATAAGTACATCAAAAATTCCCTGACATTTCCCTGACCTTTTACCTAAATTTTCGAATTCCCCTGACTTTTCCCTATTTTCCAGGTTTTCCCTGACCTGTAGGAACTCTGTCTAAGGTATCGAGAACAACCTATATAATAATAATAATAATAATTTGATGTTTAATTATTATTATTTTTTTTAATTAAAACTGATTTAATAAACCGGTAGTAGGAGCTTTTTTTTTTTTTTTTTTTTTTTTTTTTTTTGCAAAATATCGACAAGAATAATTAGATTAAATTAACGAAAAATACTGTTATGGAAATCTCAGAATTCTTGTAAGAACAGTGTCAATAATGTAGTGTGATCCTATCTGTAACAGAGAAGTGTTTTGTAGTTGCAAATGTTTTGTATAACATTTTTTAATAGGATAAAAGCTACACCCAGATGAAGGGTTGTGAAAATAACAATATTGGAAAATATTTAGCTTCGAGTGTTCCACCGTGATTCCTAGCAAATTATTTTGTATGAAAAGTGCAGTCTACTTTTATTAAGGCTAATGTCAGACGGGCGTCTTTTTGCACGCTTTTTTCCTTACGTATTATCCCTACACAGTGCCGCTAGCATTGTGTAGGGATAATATGTATGGAAAAAACCATGCAAAAAGACGTCCGTTTTACACTAGCCTAACAAGGAGAGGGTCCGAGGTTGGTCTCACCGAATACGATGAACATTTGTGTTTCGATAGAGTATAGTTGGTATATGAATATATGACCGGCATAAAGTGCAACACCCAGGGGGTCTTGAGAAAATAAGTCGCAAAGTTAAAGCTATAGTTTATAATCGGATAAATTTCCTTCTTTTGCAAAGCAGCTCCGTGGCGTGTTCGGTAGCAGACTGGATTTGAGTTTTTTCTATACGGGATCAAACCCGGCTCGGACTTGTTTTTCGGAACGAAAAATTTTATCAATCATTTTTTAACCGCAATTGAAAAAAAGCGTATAATAATTGAAATTTACGAAAAATATGAATTAAATGTATGTTTTGCAGCAGATAAATGCTTTTTAACTACGATATTTTGCATACTTAAATATATAATGGAAAAAAAACCCGCATATTTAATGTCTATCGACCAGAAAATTTTTGTTGTTATTTAAAATTTTTTACAGTTATTTCAATGAATAATCTACTATTTTTTACAGAGAAATAAATTAAAACACGTGATATAAATGCATGAATAACTATATTATTTAATTTTGTTTTATTATTTATTTTGTTTTATTATTTTATTGTATTTAAGTATTTCGAATATTTCATGATTTTTTTTAATACCCTTTTTAAAATTCTTAATTTGACTTTTTTTTATTTCGGATATTTGGTTTTGTAATTATTACCTGTGTAATAACAATTTTCAGTAGCTCAATATCTTTTTAGAACTTATTTTTAAGCAAAAAGACAGTTATTCTAACTATAATCATAATAATTCAAGATATAAAAAAATCAAAAGTTAAAAAGCTAGTTGGTAAAAAATGATACATTTATTTCACTGTGAAAAGTAGTAGCTTATTTATGTAAATAACAGTAAATAAATTTTAAAATTAGCTTAATTTTATGGTCTATAAAAGTTCTAATTTTCTACGTATACACTTATTCTAATTAAAAATCAAGAATCCCACACTTTAAAAAATCATATTAAAAATATAAAAGCATATTTTTCAAACCATGAAATATTTGAAGTATTTGAATGAGGAAACAAAATGAAAATAATATACTTGTTCAATTATTTCAATTTATTTCTCTGTTAAAAATTGTAGATATTTATTGAAATAACTGTAAATAATTTTAAATAACAACAAAAATATTCTGGTCTATAGACATTAAATATGTGGGTTTTTTTTTTTTTTTCATTATATATTTAAACATGCAAAATTTCGTAGTTAAAAAAGCACTTATATGCTACAAAAGATCCAGCAGAAACTCAAATCCAGCATGCTGCCAAGCATGCCACGGAGCCGCTTACGAATGACTGAAATTTATCCGCTTATAAACTATAGCTTAAATTTGCGACTTATTTTCTTATGACCCCGTGTGGGTTGCGCTTTATGGCAGTCATATATTTATATACTAACTATACTCTATCGAAATACAAATGTTCATCGCATTCGGTGAGACCAACCTCGGGCCCTCTCCTTGTAAGGGGTCTCAGGATTCTTAAAATTGGAAAAAATGAAAAACTAACGATTTTCAACATTTAATATCTTAAAATGTATTTGATTTTAAGACACAATTTTAATTGGGATCAAAGATATAAGTATGCTCTTTCATTCCATGTATTTAAAAACTTGCAAGGTGCAGAATTAGCATTTATAGTGGGCTCCAAACTGCGCTACGTTTGACGAACAGAAATTAGGTATAACAGCTTACGCGCACGATTACAAAATAAATATTTCAACTAGAATGAAAATTTTGGTGCCTGCTTATACTTCAGATTGTAATAATGACCATGAATCTAAATAAATTTGTATTTAAAGCATTTTTATATTTTTAATAATAAAGTTGTATTTAGCAAATACAAAATTTTGACAGTATAATCACGTATATATATAAGGGCTGTTTAATAGCCTCTGCTTATTAACCAGGTAATAGTAACCCCTTTAATTGCCTTCGAGGAGGACTTAAAGGAATCGACTGGGAGCGGTGACTTAATGTCCAATCCGCGCCTTCCACGTGCAGCCTGTTAGTACCCTTGCCTAGTGCATGGGGAACGAACGCGGATGGGCTTCCTCCAACCTGCTTGGCCAGCGTGGAGGAATTTGGCCCCCTACCCCCTTTATTTTACCATGAATTCACAAAATAAATCACGGCCCTTAATTCCCGGCGGTCTGGATGTTCCTGGTTACGGCAGCGATCAGAAAGACATGAAGACGGCCAAGAAGACGACCTCAAGTAAGATAGAGTGATGAAATCAGAAAAGTAGCCGGTGTAAATTGGATGACTAAAGCACTAGACAGAAAACATTGGAAAAATCTGGGGGAGACCTACATCCAGCAGTGGATTGAAAACGGTTGATGAGGATGATGATGATGATATATAAAAACAATTAAAAAAAAAAATTAGGTTCAGTTTATAGAGACTAACATGAAACACGTATTTTGAAAATTTAAGGCTGTTCTTAACTGCTCTGCTCAACAAGCGCAAAACGTTTTGACACATTTACAAATTCATTTTTTAGCGGAAAGATATAAAATTGGAAAGCCTGGCCATGGAAGCGATTTGGAATCGAAATGTTTTTTCCATTTTTGGATCAATAAATTACCTATTGAGTTATAAGCGAATTTGGTCACGTGACAAAGACGATTTTCGCCTTCACAGACTGGTTTTTCTGCTTTCTTCGGGAACTTCGGTTCAAAACGTCGTCTTTGACACTATTTTCTGAAAGATCTATTGCGTTTGCAAAAAAACGGGAAAAATAGCTCGATTACATAGTTTCTGAACAATAACACCTGCTAGTTTCATGCATTTCCGAACAAAAATAAATTAAAACTTATGTCAAAAAGTTGCCCTTTTGGATTTGAGAACACCCTTAATGAAAAAATATTCAAAAGTTTTTGAGATATCGTGCGCGTTATGCCCAAAAACGTCATTTGGAGAAAAAAAATGACATCAAAGTTTCGGCAACGCCGCTTCAGCTATTGAGCTAGTATAATTCTAAAAGCCATAACTTCTGTTCTAATGAGAATTTCAAGGAAACAATTATATTAAAATGTTCCGAAAAGATAGGAATTTAACATCTAAAAACAATTAAAATTTCGAAAATTTTGAAGCCCTTAAAAGAGACTCCTTAAAAGACGAATTGAATAAATGTTATATTGAATTTTCTTCAATGGTACTTATAAATACCGCCAGGATATAAGGGTTAAACAATTACGTACATAAACAATGATTAAAAAAATTGACTTTGACAATTACACTCAAATGAACATTAAGATTCAGTAAGTATATCAACGTAGTTTAGAATGAAAGAAAAATATTGTAAAAGAAAATCATAATTTTAAAGATCTGCAAATAAAAAAAGGGAGATTTTAAAAGGGAAAATAAATAAAATACCAGCCGACATGGGTTCAAGGGAAGAATTTAGAGATCTGCGTGGGACCTCGGCCTGGCCCAAAACCCAAGCCAGATTTATTTTATTGGACTCGATCCTGACTTCATTATTCCCGGACTGTGTAAGGTAGGGATGCACAACCTGTGGCCCGCGAATTTCGTCAATTTTTAACGGGGGAAAATATTGTAATTTTTGTCCATAGGTCACAGGAAAAAAATGATGAATTTCGTCAATTTGCCGCGGAAAAAATAGAAAATTTCGTCACGCGTTTAAAAATCGTGAATTTTATCGATCAGGAGTGCAAAAATCGCAAATTTCTTTGATCGGGCACGAAAAAATCGTGCATTTTGTCGATGAGTCGCGGAAAAAATTGTAAATTTCGCCGATCGGCCACGAGTTTTGTCAGTTGGGCTCGGAAATATCGTGAGTTTCGTCAGTCGCAAAGAAAAAACCCCGAATGTCGACAATTTGCCGCAAGAAAAAATTTCGAATTTCGTCAGTCAGTTGAGAATCGCGAATTTCGTCGATCAGGTGCGGAAAAATCTCGAATTTTGCCTATTAGGAGAGGAATAACCTCAAACTTCGTTGATCGGCTGCGAAAAAATCGCGTGTTCGTCTGTTTATCGCAAGATAAAATCACGACTTTCGTCAATTTGCCGCGGGAAAAACTTGCAAAGTTAATTAAGGTCGCGAATTTCGTTGATCGGACGCGGAAAAATCGTAAATTTCGTCGATCAGGCTCGGAAAAATTGCTAATCCGTCGATCGGGCACGGAAAAATCACGAGTTTTGTCGATCGGGATCCGAAAAATCGAGAATTTCGTTGGTCGGGCACAAAAAACGCGAATTTTGTCGATCAGGCGTGGAAAATCGCAAATTTTTTTGATTGGGCATGGGAAAATCGCGAATTTTGTCGATGATCTTCGGAAAAATTGAAAATTTTGTTGATCGGCAGCGGAAAAATCTTGAGTTTCGTCAGTTAATCTCGAGACAAAAACGGGTATTTTGTCAATTTGCAGCGGGAAAAAATTGCAAATTTCGTCAGTTAGTTAAGAATCGCTGATTTCGTTGATCGGGCGCGTAAAAATCACCAATTTCTTCGACCAGGGACGGAAAAATCGCAAATTTTGTCGATCGTGCACGAAAAAATCGCGAGTTTTGTTGATCAGGCTCCGAAAAAACCGTGGATTTCGTTTGTCGGGCACGAAAAAAATCGCGAATTTTGGCGATCAGGCGCGGAAAAATCGAAAATTTCGCCTATCACTCGCGGAAAAATAGCAAATTTCGTCGATCAGGCGCGGAATAATAGCGAATTTTGTCGAACAAGTGCGTAAAAGTAGCAAATTTCGCCGATTGGCCATGGAAAAATCGAAGTTTTGTCGATCGGACTCTGAAAAAACGCGCATTTTGTCGGTTGAGCTGGGAAAAATTGTGAATTTTGTCGGTTGGGCTCGGAAAACTCGCGAATTTCGTTGCTCAGGCACGAAAAAATAACGAATTTTGTCGATCAGGCTCGGAAAAATAGCAAATTTCGTTGATCGGGTACGTAAAAATCGTCAATTTTGTTGATGATGCGAGAAAAAATTGCAAATTTTGTTTGTCGGCTGCGGGAAAAAATTGCAAATTTGGTCAGTCTATTGAGAATCGCGAATTTTGTGGATTGGGTGCGGAAAATCGCGATTTTGTCGATTAGGAGCGGAAAATCTCAAATTTCGTCAATTTGCCGCGGTAAAAAATCATAAATTTCGTCAGAGCAGTTAAGAATCGCGAATTTCGTTGATCGAGCGCTGAAAACGCGCAAATTCGTCGATCGGGCACGGAAAAATCGAAGTTCTGTCGATCGAGCTGCGAAAAATCGCGAATTTCGTTTGTGGGACACGAAAAAATTGCGAATTTTGTCGATCAGGCACGTAACAATCGCAAATTTCGTTGATCGGACACCGAAAAATCACAAATTTTGTCGATGATGCTCAGAAAAATTAAAAATTTCGTTGATCGACAGCAGAAAGATCGTGAGTTCCGTCAGTTTATCGGGAGAAAAAAACGCGATTGTCAATTTGCCGCGGGAAAAAATTACAAATTTCGTGAGATAGTCAGCCAAGAATCGCGGATTCCATTGATCGCACCAGGGTGAATTTCGTCGGCCAGGGGCGGAAAAATCTCAAATTTCGTCGATCGGGTACGGGAAAATCGCGAGATTTGTCAACCGGACTCTGAAAAATCGCAAATTTCGTTGGTCGGACTCGAAAAGTCGCGAACTTTTTCAATCAGGTGCGGAAAACTCGAAAATTTCGCCTATCAGGCGCGAAAAAATAGCGAATTTTGTCGATCGGGTGGGGAAAAATCGCGAGCTTTGTTGATCGGCTTCGGAAAAATCGCGAATTTTATTGATCAGACGTGGAAAAATCTCAAATTTCGTTGATTGACTTCTTCTCTCCTCTTCGTTCATAAAATTCGCATTTTTTTCGGCACTAGCCACTTTCATGCCTATACTTGTGTTTTAGCACTTATAACAAAACAAAATTTACTCCCCCGAATAGTCAAGGAATATTATCACTCCTTGAAAACAATCCTTCCTATATCTGTGTTAGATATACAAACGTAAACTGTTGATGTATCCTTGCCAACTAAATTGGATATGTTGACTGGCTAGGGAAACCTTGAGGGGTAAAACTCCCCCTTTCTGAAACCATATTTTTTATCTGATTGTAGGCCACAGATCACCTCCCCGAAGTAGAATTCTCTCCGTGTTACTGGTGTGGCCCTCGAAAACCCAGACATTATTGTAAGTGGCCCTTCTCTAAAAAAGGTTGTGCAGCCCTAGTGTAAAGTATCAGTACAGTATGCATCTATACTGTAAAAATAGAAGGTAAAAATTAGCGATATTCTATAATTTTTAACGAAACTGTTGGATAACAGTATACTCTGCTATACTTAAATTTAATTTGGTTTAATAAATTACAGGGACAATTTTTTATTTACTTTATCTATGTACAGTTTTAAGATTATGATATTTTAAAATCATGTTTGTAATAAATAAAATTTATTCTTTCTAATTGACATAAAATAATTAAATACTAAAAGAAACAAGAACTGAAAATGTTTCGACATGGGGCTCTGCGCCCTGAACCTGTTGAAGACAATTTTTCATTATTTTATTTATTTATTTATTTATTTATTTTTTTCCTTTTATGTGTATCAAATTCATATTAATCTGGGGCTTTAAAGTTCCAAGGTTTCTGAAGAGGCAACATTCTTAATTGTTTTGTATAGACTTTTACGCCGATATTTTCGATCTGACAAAAATACTCCGGCTTTTTTTTTTTTTTGTCATGTTTATATTCTTCATTTTTTAAAAAAGCGACGTGGTCTGCGAAGTTACAAGCACATCCGTTGCAAAATACGTCCCCTCCCTACATTTCTTTCGGCCAATGTAAATTTTTAATGACTTTCCATTTGTATGTAAAGGAATGAGTTGATGGAGCTAATTTTTTTAGCTTAGAAATGTATGTACTATTCTTTAAAAATATATGTATTTTTTAAAAAAAAATTGTTCCGCAAGGACTCTTTATTGATTTTTGCATAGGACAGGCCGGGCCAACGATATTCACGCGGGCTGGTTCGGAACAGAGCATGAAAACTTCGGCCCGTTACGTTCAAGACAGGACCCAGTGTTGAATTCAGACACTTTTCCCCGGGAGGGATCTTTGAGGCTCGGGGGGGGGGGGCGGATTATATACTTCTGAGGGGGATTGCAGTTTTTGACCCCTAAAAACACAAAATCTCAAATCTTTCGGGGGGAACATCATATTGCTCCGGGAGAATGTGCCCCGCCCCCGGGCCACCGCCTGAATTCAACACTGTCCGGACCGGCGCGGAATGAATGAAGACAAGGCCAGGCCCAAATTCCTTTTTCACAGGTTCTACTGTGCAGAACTATTTCGATTCATGTAACTATGTATCATCTCTTCCAAAATGAATCTCTGGATCCGCCCCTGGTTTATCTCAATGTTTCTGTGTGAAGTCCTTTTCAGAGTGACTGGAAAACAAAACTCACGTCTTTCTGCCATATGTCATGCAATATTTTAAAAAAATAAGAATTCAGCAGACTCCTGCCAATGGTTGGTAATAAATAAGATATTTGCTATTTTAGACAGATTTTCAGGGACATAATAAAAATCACGAATCGTCTTCGTGGGGAAAAATTTAGGATTAATACTCATTCCTTCACAAGAAAAGATTTTTAAATGAGAAAATGAATCTTGAAGCAATTTAAAAATATTTATTAACAATTTTCTACAGCGAACTTTCGGTATCGGGCTCGGGTTCCGGCAACACAAGATTTTTCAGACTCCGATTTCAAATTGTTGCGTTAGGCCTCCTATTCGATACTTTTACTACAGAATCGAAGCATCTTTTAATATTTCCCAATTTATCAATACTGTCGCGAAAAAGAAAAGAGGGGGGACGACAAATAGTTTAGAAATTCTGAGACTACTCATTTTATTATTATTAAGAAAATTTTAAAGAGGACGCGTTCCTTTAAGGCTCCTGTCCCTGCCGGCGAAGACACTCACGAGCTAATGCTAATCCTATGGGAGAGATTTTTTTAATATCTCGTTTGCATTTCGACATTTTTATTTTTATTTATTTTTTTTTTTCTTTTATTTATTTATTTTGCATTGGATAGCCGAGGTCCGTCTCTACGTCGCACCTTTGTTACTTATTGGTTATATTTTTTATAAAGTTACTTTCACTTTCAAAACTGGTTCTGAAAATGAAAGTGTTATTCTAAAAAATATCCGCGACCAAAATCGAAAAAGTAAAAAAGGTGCGATGTAGAAACGAACCTCGGCTATACAATGCAAAAGAAAAACTATTTAAAAATGTCGAAATGCAAACAAGATATTAGAAAAATCCCTCCCCATAGGATTAGCATTAGCTCGTGAGTCCCTTCGCCGGCAGGGACAGGAGCCTTCAGGCAGCAAAAGATGAAATTCTAAATTTTAATATTTGACAGTATTTTAATTCGACAGTATCCATGATGTTGGGATATTTCCTAACAGTCCGGGAGCCGTTGACATCAAAATCCCCTTGATCGCGGAACTGAAATTTTTGTGTAAATCGATAATAAAAAGTTATACGAACAAAATAAGCTAGGTATGACTAGCATACCTGCCAACATGTCAATTTTGAAATCCTTACAATTTTTATGACGTATTCAGTATTCTTACGTGCTTAAAAATGCATAACATATGCACATGCTATGAAAAAAGTAATATTTCATAACATTTTCTAGGCTACATTCATATATAGTCTTTTTTTTCCGAAATAAAAATATAAGATTTCATAAGAAAATTTTTTTGCAGGGGTAATTCTAAGTAAAAAAAAAATAAATAAATCTGAAATTCACTGGAAATTTTCTGAAAAGTTACAGCAGAGGGATTTGGGGGGAGGGGGGATCCCTGCCGGTGCTAATTGTGGGGGTTTTTTTAGACCTTTTGACAAAATTTGCGTTTTTTCCCTCGATCTTTTGCGAAATTTGCGTTTTTTCCGCGATCTTTTGACAAAATTTGCGTGCTTTTCGCGATCCTTAGAGAAAATTAGTGTTTTTTCTGCGAACTTCGACGAAATACGCATTTTTCTCGCGATCTTTTGACGAAATTAGGGTTTCTTTCGCGATACCTTGACGAAAATCGCTTTTTTTACGCGATCTTTGACGATATCTGCTTTTTTTTCGCGATTTATTGACGAAATTAGTTTTTTTTTTTTTTTTTTTCGCGATCCTTTGACGAAATTGGCGTTTTTTCCCACGAACTTTGACAAAATTCGCGTTCTTTTCACGATCCGTTTACGAAATTAGTGTTTTTTCCCTGGGTCTTTGAAGAAATTCGCGTTTTTTCCCGATCCTTCGATGAAATTAGAGTTTTTCCGCGATTTTTAACGAAATTCGCGATCCTTTGACAAAATTAGCGTTTTTTTAAGACATCTGACAAAAATTACGTCTTTTTTCGTGATCATTTGACAAAATTAGCGGTTTTTTTTCGCGATCCTTTGAAGAAATTACCGTTTTTTACGCAATCTTTGACGAAATTCGCATTTTTCCGTGATCCTTCGTGATCATATTTTTCCTCGCAAAACCGTACAATCGTACTGTTCATCCGTATAACCGTACACTTAGAACGAAATCCGTACATTGTACGGCCAATCCGTACAAGTTGGCAAGTATAGACTAGGTTTGACAAGCCAGCCGAAAATATGTTAAATTAAATTAATTATTAAAAAGCTATAATGTTTTACCGTTATCGCGGATATTGATAACTCTTAGATCATTTCCTCGAAAATTTTGTACTTTTTCAGAAAAACTTGGTATGACAAACTTTTTTGAACACCGCCGGAATTCGTGGAGCAGGCGGACGCGCGTCCGTAATAGACCCCTTGCATTGACGTCACGTTGCTATTAGCAACGACTGATGCTATAGCTTCTGGAGCACACACGTGGAGCACAGAACTCCCCGTTTGCCGTTAAAAGCACGTGTTATCTATCTTTTTCTTTAATTTAGAGCTTCCTTATTTTAATTATTATGGTGCAAATAAGTCTAAAAAATCAAATGGCGAGCACCAAATTCGCCTTATATTTGGGCGCCATAGGAAGCGATTTCAGACATGTGACGTCATGTGCAACCCGTCTATACGCCTTTGGCCACACTGGACCAGCGTTCAGACGCGAAATAAAGACGCCACCTGTAGAAATTCAAAGCGAAATAACAGTAAAATTTTATCACTGGCCGCCTCCTTAAAATAGGTATGGAAGATTTTTCCGGCTGAATAAAGTTTGTCAAACCAGGTTTTTC
Source organism: Maratus speciosus (assembly GCA_963932465.1). NCBI lineage: Eukaryota > Metazoa > Arthropoda > Arachnida > Araneae > Salticidae > Maratus > Maratus speciosus. The sequence goes on from OZ010788.1 coordinate 632,850,675, forward strand.
TGAAAGAGCACAGAATTTTGAACAAAATGCTCTAAGAGTGATCAATATCGCGATCACGGTAAAAAATTATAGCTTTTTAAATAATAGGTAATTTAATTAAACGTACAGTAAACGCTCTGTAAGCCGGACTCTGTGTAAGACGAAAATCTGTCTAACTCGGAAAGATTTTCAAGTCCCAGCGAATTCATAGACATAGAGTAACATTTGTCCAAGGCGAAATATTGTCTACAACGGAAAAACATTTCGGTCCAGATCGATTCCATCTTAGACAAAATTTACTGTATTTTCGTCTTGTCAAACCTAGTCATACCTAGTTCATTTTGTTCGCATGACTTTTTACTATCGATTTACATAAAAAAAAAAATTTTGATTCGGCGATCACGGGGATTTCAATGTCACCGGCTTTCTACCTATTAACCCTTTGAGGGGCAAGTAATTGAGTTTCTGTAATGTTGAATTCACACCGGAATTTTCGAAATAGTTTATTTAAAAATAAGGAAAAGCAATTTTGCAAGTTTTTTATACCAAAGTTATAAAAGTAAAAATTAAAAGTTTCTGGTGCTAATCTTGATAAAAATTAGGTGGGATATATCATATCCCACAGCCCCTCAAGGGGTTAAGACGGTTGGTCACGGGTCAGTCAATTCCTCAATTATCTTCGCTCATGTTAACCGATGGGCGTAAAATGCATTCGTATTTTAAAATATTTCCCCAGGAAATCAATAATTTTAACTCTTTTTTTTTTCTGTGTACTCTTTTTTTCTTCTTGAAAGATGTCTTTTTCTTTTCTTTTTTTTTCTTTAGTTGGCAAAATATTTCTAAAAATTACGCTTAATTTAATATTTTATGTATTAAAAGCTGACGAGCTATGGGTGAGATTTTAATATTTCACATACAATTCGACCCAAACCGTGGTTCGGTGTAGATTTTTTTTCTATGCTCGTCGGGTTGACTATTTGTTTGGGGACTCTATTTTTATATCTACGCGTCGGGTTAACCCTTTTTTTTTTTTTAAAGAAAGTCTGGAATATTGTTTCAGAGTAAAATTTATTTATTTCAGCAAGATTGTAGACTATTTTTATATAATTGTATTAAGTAATAGATCCCAGTAGCAGAATTTTCAGTGTCCAAATGCAGCAAGTCAAAAATTATTTGCGACCCAAGAACGCTGAACCAAGCTATTATCATAAATACTTATAGTAACCCATTCCCCTTTAAGACCGGACTGCTTTTTGAGTTTTTTTTTTTTTTTTTAAACAATGATATAACTGAAATTTGTAACTGATAATTCATTATCTGTTGATAAAATTCATATAATATGGTTTCTGTTAACCAGCACAATCACTCGATTCCGGCATTTATGGAATAGATAACCCAAGGAAGGTAGAATTTTAGTTAATGCCTAACCCGCACGATCGTGCAGGTCCGGTCTTAAAGGGATAAAATAAGCAAAAATTGCATTTTACAAAGAAAATGTAATAAGAAACGCAATAATTCTTAAAACAAAGTAAATTTTTAGTGAATTTTTTTGTCCAGTATTTATTTTTAGCTGGTAAATTAATCTGCAAGGTCTAAAAAAAATCTGCAGCGCTGGTGCCATGCTACACAGTTTCTGCTACAGGGTAATATATTATCCTTTGATTTCGGGTACGGCTTGAAGTAATTCTGGCTCAGTTGGGAGTTTCGGGCTCGAACGAATTTTTTTTTTTTAATCGAGTTCGGGGCGGGTTTCAAGTCAAAGATTTTTTTTTTTTTTCGGGTTGACTTATCGCAGAATTTTCGAATTCAGAACGGGTACAACCAAGCGGCGCAGAACTCTACTGCACATGCTTAAAATTATTTAAGTTCCCAAGAATTGAACGCCTTTATTTAATTTTTCTTTAAAAGAATTCGTTCAGAAAATTGTATTAAAAGAGAATTTTCGGGACATGATAAATGCCAAAAAAGTTTTCTTCTGTAGCAATCGACTTTCATTAAAGATATATATCCTATAACAGTGTTCGATTTTTGAAAACATCGGTGCCCACAGACTGACGCGAAAGTTTTCTTCTTTTAAAAAAATCGAAAAAATTTCACTTTCCAAACTTTTAACACATCGTTCAAAAAAAAAAGAGTAAAAAAGTATTCATGGAAAAAAAAAAGAGAAAGTCTTCCCGATAAACAGGCATAAATAAATATAGAGATAGATAATGGCGCTTTGTCCAATTTTTTATTTTTCCCATTCAGAGATAAATTTGTTGTTTATTAAGTGCCTCAGAATTCCAGTTCAAGGTGACGACGCCAGAGCGCATGCGCTCTACCTCTACGCCGTATCGCGCGCGCAAACGAAAAAGTGGGTCACCCACTTTTCCGGAACGATCTTGAACTGAATGCGCGCGGCCCACACAAATACTGACCGCTACACGCAACATGCGATCGGAAACACGACTAAAAAGGGCCGGACATACATACCGTAAGAAAATTAATTAATTAAAAAGAAATAGCTTTGGTCAGAGTGCGTGCAAAATTTTTCACTCAACTTAGCGAAAGCCCGCGCTGCTTTTCTCCAGAAAGGCAATTTTTAACATTTCGGGTTTTAAAAAAATATTAGCTATGTAATATATTTTTTAAACAAAGTTTTTTTTTTTTTTTTTTTTTTTTTTTTTAACCCTTTTAGGGGCAGGTAACCGTGTTTCTGTAATGTTAATTCACAGCGAATTTTTTGAAAAAATAAAGGCGAAGCAATTTTTCAATTTTTTTCCACCGAAGTTAAAAACGTAAAATTTAATAAAAAGTTTCTGGTGCAAAAATCTCGTTTAAATTAGGTAGGAAATAATATATTCCACGGCCCCTCAAGGAGTTATAGGAAAGGAAGGGGGTTAAAAAAAACTTGAACTAGGATTGCCAAGTACCTTTTCTATCTGTATATCTCAAGTATGTATCTTATGTGATTCGACGCGAATTTAATATCCCTTTTAAAAAAATTGATGCAAAATTAATTTAATACAAAATACAGTAAAAACTCAATAACGGACACTTCCGAACAGAGGAAACCTCTATTTAGCGGACAGTTTTCAATTCCCAACACCAAACACTTGTAGGTTTTTACCTCCGCAAAAAGAGCAATTTCCGTGCTCCGTGTAATTACCAGGACTGCGGAATCGGAGCCCATTTTTGAGCGAAAGAGTCGGAGTCGGATTTGATAAAATTCCCGGAGTCGGAGTCGTCCATTTTACAAGCAGGGCTGCGTTGTCGGACTCGGAGTCTGGTCCATTTTTGAGCGAAAGAGTCGGAGTCGTCCATTTTTCCCACAGACTCCGCAGCTCTGGTAATTACACGTAAAGGTTTTCTATTTGTTTCAAAATGTCGATTTACCGATATTACTTACCAAACAAAACTTTTATCTTTAGAAAATAAAACTGCCCAAATTTTCTTTGCCACATATGCATTATTGCTGCCGTAAAAGTGATTTTACAGGCATTTGTGAGTAATGTAATAAAAGCATATTATAATAGAGCACCGGATGGGATCGGATTATCCGATAATGCGCGATTCAATTTATGTCGGATTAATGCCAATTTTTAACAGCGGCTCAGATTGATTTTTATAGTTTCAGATTAGTTTTCGACACTTGCGGGTCTTGTTCGTACAATGTAAAAAAAAATAATAATAATAATAAATACCGTATATAACTTGTGTATAAGTCGACCCCCCAATTCAAGCAAAATTTTGAAAAAGATTGAATTTTCGGGTACAAGTCGAACCACATTTCTGGTAATATGTTGAAAAATGATTTGTAATCGAGGATAAAAAGCAATAATAAATTTTCATAAAATTAGTAAACATTTTTTTTTTCTAATCAGACTATTTTTTTTTTTTTTTTTTTTTAAATTCAACGTTTTAAAACTGTATATAATTATGTACAAACTAGGAAGCTTAAACTATTTTGAAACGTATTCAAATGAATTTAATGATACTTAAAAAGAAAAAATTCTTTCAAAAATCTATCCAAGCCTTATTTACAAAGGTAAACAAATTCTCAAGTTAAACTCTTTTTAAAAAGGGGATTAAAATGTTGAAAGGAATGAGTTTTTTTTTTTTTTTTTGCGATCCTTTGACAGAAAGTGTTTTTTTCCGCGATCATTTGACAAAATTCGCATTTTTTCCTGTGATCCTTTGACATAATTCGCGCTTTGTCTGCGATCCTTTGACATAATTCGCGTTTTTCCCGCGATCTTTTGACGAAATTCGCGCTTTTTCTGCGTTCCTTTGACGAAATTAGCATTTTTTTCGCGATCATTTGACGAAATTCGCGTTGAAACACACCTCATAACCAGAATGATTTAATACATTTTCAATTCTTTGCTTTGCGTTACACTGCATTGAAGGTTACTTATTTTTAATCAAGTTATTTTTAATATTACTTACTTGTAACCAGTTAAATTTATCCAAAAATGATTTTTAAAAAGAGAACCAAAATAGCGCATATATGATTTGGAAATTCCCCCACACCCCTCCGAGATTTCCGAGGGGAGGGAGCAAGAGGGGAAGTACTGTTAATGTTTCAGAGTTGTGGAAAGAAACAAACTGGAGAAGACAAATAATTGTTTGCAGCTTGACATTTATTGAGATCAAAAGCAAACAGCTTACATATTTAATTTTTTAACTAATTTTTTTTATATATATATTCAATCCATCATAAAAAAATCCGTAAATTGTGAAGTTATGTTACAGTTTTGAGAAAAACTTTTTCTGAAAGCACATTTTTTCTTCTATTCTGCGCTCTAATGACAAGCTATGCGATATTTAGGAACAAGGAGGCGGATAGTAAAAAAAAATTACCTGATGCAAAAATCAGTGAAATATCCCATAAAGTCTATATTTAAACATTCTAAATAGAATTTTCTAAAATTCTCTTCGTTGTATGCGGATAAGGGGGGGGGGGGGGAGGGGGGAGGGAATACCTCCGTGTCCTATGTCATAGCGTTGGCATCACCCTACACAGCGTAAGCGTTTACACAGACTCAAAGAAATTTTGTTATAGAATAGATTAAAAAGTCTTATCAGTAGAACCTCGATTAATCGAGGTTTCTGTTATCCGAGCCGATAACAAATTCTGATTTTTTTTTTTTCTTTTGAATGAGCCTTGAAAATGACCACGCTTTTTAGTTCACTGTCCGTGCTATACAGGCTCTTCTGCCCCCAAAAACACTCAACTTCCAAGAAACATTGGACCCTGAGAAGTCAACAGCGAACAATGCTTTGATTCCAGTGGCCGTGTGAACTTTCGTAAATTTTTCAATTTGCTTTTTAAATTTTACTACTAGTAGTTGATTTCCTTTTTAAATTTGTTAAGCTGTGAAACAGAACGTTACATATATTTATTTTTATAATTTAAAAAACGTTCGATTTTTTTTTTTTTTTTAAGAGATGTTAAATTCGAAAGCACGGCGAGTTTTTACGCACAGTTTCTATTAACCGAGATTTCCGATATCCGATGTACTAACAGTCCCAATTAGCTCGGATAATCGAGGTTACACTGTATATAGATTTTGTATGTACTCGTAATGTTGGAAAAGCATTCATAATCTATGCATGGCACGTGGTTTTCTTTTCTGGTTTCCATCTGTTGCAAGGTGGGTGAAAATGTGCAAAAGATCGAAAAATCGCAAAGAAGTCGTCAAGTGACACAAAATGTTATCTTTTGTCGTCTTTCGAGGAGGAAAAAAAAACGCAAGCGAATCTGGCACCAAGGTCGCTAGGGAAGAAAAGTGGGTCAAACCTTTGGTCTTTTGTTGCCACTTTCACTTTCAGTGTACCTTTCTTTCTTTCTTTTTTTTTTTTTTATTGTTGTTGTGTCCAGCCTCACTCTCGCAATGACCCACTTGACCAACCGGGCGGATCGCTCTCGCTCGTGGGCAGAGCAATGGAGGAGCTTCAAATTAAGCTGGGAACGCACAACATTCTGCAAACGCTCGTCAGAACAAGGGCCTGATTAAAGCATAGGCCAACTGGGCCATGTCGCCAGGTCCACTGTCACAAAAAATGGGACACGGCCTTTTAAATCGAGGCATAAAAATACAGTAAATACTACGAACAAGGAACCTCTCTATAACGGAAGCATGTTTTAAACGGAACAAATTCATGTTTCCTGCGGAAGAAATACTATGCAATTATACCTTATAAGGCGGAAATCTGTCTAATATTTCTCCGGTCACTTGAAATTCCGTCTTGGTAGATTTTGCTATATTAAATAAACCGAATAATTATAATACACGAACAAGGGCCTCATTAAAGCATAGGCCAACTGGGCCATGACTAGTATTGCCAGGTTCACTGTCACAAAAAACGGGATACGGCTTTCTAAATCGAGACATAAAAATACAATAAATACTATGAACAAGGAACCTGTCTATAACGGAATTCTGTTTTAAACGGAACAAATTCAAGTTCGCTGCGGAAGAAATACCATACAATTACACCTGCAAAGACGGAAATCTGTCTAAAACGGAATTTTTCTCAGCTTACTTGAAATGCCGTCTTGGTAGGTTTTACTATACAAAATAAACAGAATCTTATACAGTAGAATCTAGGAAATCGGAATCGCTATAAATCGAAACAAATTCAGTTTTAAAAAGGTTTCTGATTGTACACTTATAGTTGTGTGGTATCCTTCCATAAGGGACTATGAAATTTTTACGTTTAAGACATGATTTCGTTATAAAGAAGTTCCGTTTTCAAAGGTTTTACTAAACAAAGTGCAATAAAAACTGCAGAAACAGAATAGGGTAAATATTCCGTATTAGACAAGTTCAAGTACGGTATTCTTTTTCACGGAATCCTAAAAAAATTAGTTATTGAAAGGTTTTGTTTTCACAGGTTTTACATGCGTTAGTTTCCACTCGCTGCAGACTAAGGAATAGCATAAGCCAGAAAAGTAATTTTAAAGAATTTGTGCATCATGAAAAATCGGGATTTGTGGAGTCCCGCGCAGTGGCTCGCGGGACGGGTCTTGGAACTCCTGAAAATCGGGACACTAGTGTTGCCAGGTATCCCGTTTTAAGCGGGATGTCCCGATTTTTAGCCGTTCCAAGACCAGTCCCGCGTAACCACTGAACCGGGACGCCACAAATCCCGATTTTTCATGATGCACACATTCTTTAAAATTTCCTTTAGCACATACTATTATTAGTCTGCATCTACTGAAATTGAATGCAATAAAATTTTTGTGAAAATAGAAACAGTCGTTAAGGGGCTACTTCAGTCACCTGTCTCGCACAGACTGCTCGCTAATGCTAATCCTAATGGAAGAAATTTTTTAAGGTATCTCGTTTGCATATTAATATTTTTAAATGATTCTTTTCTTCTCTTTTTTGCATGGATAGCTGAGATGGATCCCTACATCTGCACTTTTTTAGTTTTTCGATTTTGTTTGCAGATTGTTTTCAAGAGCATGCTTTCACTTTCAAAACCGGTTCCGAAAATGAAAGTGTCCTCATTAAATATATTTGTAAACAAAATAGAAAAAGTAATAAACGTACTTTGTACAGATTGATCTCAGCTAGCCAATGCAAAAAGAATTGTTTAAAAATACTGAAATGCAAAAGAGATATCTTTAAAATTTTCTTCCATAGGATTAGCATAAGTGAGAGTGTCAGTTTTCAGGTGATTGAAGTAGCCTCTTAACAGAATTATTTTATGGATCGGCTGAAAGAAACACCGTACAAATCTATCTGCTAAGACAGAAACCTGTCTAAAACGGATTATTTTCCTGTTCCATAGAGATTTTGTTATCATATGTTTCAATGTACTTACTTTGTTCAGTAAAATCAGTGAAAATATAGAGCTTGTTCATAACGGAATTCTGTGTTAAACATAAAATTCCATATTCTCCATATTAACAGTTATTGTGTTTATCGAGTACAATAAAACAGACAGACGAAACCTAAAACGACCGAAGAAATATTCCGTTTAATACAGGTTTCCGTCTTAACAGGTATAATTGTCATGGTATTCCATTAATATGTGGACAAATGATTTTTTTAAAGATAGGATTCCGTTATAGACAGGTTCAGCTCTCTTAAGATTTGCCATATTTTTATGAGGGGACCATGATTTTTTTTATTTTAAAGATAGGATTCCGTTATAGACAGGTTCAGTTCTCGTAAGATTTGCCATATTTTTATGTCGCGATTTAGAAGTCGTTGTCCGTTTTTTCTGTATCACAAAAAGCACGACAGGGATATGGCAACACTAGCCATAACTCTGGGGCCCCACTGAGTTTGGAGTGCCTAAATTTGGTATGCAACGTTAGTAAAGCTTACGTTTTAAATCTATTTTGATCTTCTACTGATTACAATCACAGAGTGGAATAAGATTTAAAAATCTAAATATGCACAAATATTCATATATCTGAGTATAGAGAAACTTTTAATTTTTGCAACACTATAGGTAGGGGAGACCCGAATAAATAACAGCTCGTCAGCCTCTTTGGTTTGATCGGGTCCTGCTCAGAACCAGGGTTGGCAAAGTGAGAAAAAACCACAGAAAGAGAAAAAACCAGTCCAGAAAACCACACCCGGGTTAACCCAACCGGGTTTTTCCGGGCGGGTCCACCAACAAAAACCCAGGCACCAACAAAAACCCGCCAGGGTTTTTGTTAAAAGTGGGTTTTTGCTAAAAAAAAAAAAAAAAAATCATTTCTGAATCTGCAAATCCCCCTTATAGTATTTAGAAATACAAAATACAAGTTTACCTTCTAAGCACAAAAACCTAGGTGGTTTCTTTTATCAAAATTACATAAAAATAAATAAATAAAAATCAGTCGTATTTGTGGTAATCAGGTGGTAGTTTATTTCAGAACATTTACTTTTTTTTAAATTTATTTATTTTTTAAAAATATATTTCAAATAATTTACGCAATGTAATATATTTAAAATAATTATAATTGGTCCTTTTTTATAGTTTACACATCAAAATCACATACACTTTGATTTTTATGGTAATATTTATAAATCTTTAGTAGTTTTTCACACTGCTCTGAGGCTAGCCTGTTCCGCAATTTGATTCTACACTTTTCTAAATTTTGCCGACACCTCTCATGTGATATCGTTGGAAAGGCCTGTGACCACTTAATTATTCTATGCATCTCCAGTGGTCAACCCCCCCCACTTTGTCCCTTCCAAGGGAGACAGCTTTCTAAGTTTTACCGACAACCCTCATGTGATATATCGTTGGAAAGTCCTGTAACCGCTTAATCATATTATGCAACCCTGGTGTCCATCCTCCACCTTGACCCCCCAAGGGGACACTTTTATAAATTTTGCAGACACACCGCATGTGGTTTATCGTTAGAAAGGACTGTGACCGCTTAATCATATTATGTTTTATATTTACACAGTATAACTTTTTAATTTGACAATTTATATTGATCATGTATAATGAAAATTTTATTTGAAATTAACTAACACTTTTTTTCCCGTTAACTTTCATACCCCGAATGGGTTTTATCTACCCATTTTTATATAAGAGACTAATTTAGGAATCATGTTAAAAAAATGTATGCTGTATCAGTAAGTACAAAAAGTATCTGTAATAAGCTAACATAATCTGTTAAATTTAAAATTTATCTATTTAAAATTGTTTTAATACAGCTGTACAAGCAAATTCAATTTTTTTTTATTATTATCATAATTGGAAGTTTAACATTTATTTCTTGCTACATAAAAAAATATTTCTTTCAATAATATTTTGAATTATATCTATAAAGAACATAAATATATGATTGATTAGATATAGATGTATTATATGTATAAAATATTTAATTCGTATATGTTGCAATTGCAATACTTAAAGGGTTTTTTTTAGTAAAATACGCTTAAAAGTTAAATATAATTTAAATGATTTTTTTAAGTGTGTTACGATTTCGTATTAAATAATGAAAGAAATGTAAGTACTAAATTCTTTTAATTAGTATGCATTTACGTTTTAAATATTTTTTTCAAGAATAGCATTGTACTGTTTATATTTGCCTTAAAAAACAGTTAAAATGTATAAATGTAGATTGTTATGCAGAAATAATAATAATTCAGCATTCTCAGGTGATAGTCTTTTTTTTTTTTTTTTTTTTTTTTTTCGTAAATGCTACCTGCTTCTGAAAATAATCTCTCACTATATATGGTACTTCCTGGTGCAGAAAGGTACTTTTTGGCTAATTGTGAAAGGTTTGGAAAGTCTTCTGAATTTTTCACCCACAATGACACTGTTGTCTTTCTAGTAGTGGCTGGGAAAGAAAATTACTAATTTCTTTTACTTCTTCACATTGAAAGGAACTTTCTATAGAACTTCACTCTGCGATTGGCTTGCAATTTCATTAAAGCAAGTCCACAAAGAATTTAGAACTTGTGAAGATGACTTCAGAAATTAATGATCTCGATGTGGCAATTTGTTTTGTTATTTCTTCAAATGGTAGTAATAGATTGAGCAATTTTTCTAAAATAATCCACTGGTTTGCTGTCAGATTATTTATTTCTCCAAATTTAGTTGCATATAAAGGAAGTGCACTTTTTTGTTCCAGTAATGTCTCCAACATATATAGTAGGTGCTATTCCAGCGTGTTGCTACACTAATTTCTTCTTAGGAATTTTTAACTCATTAATTTGTATTTCAGTTAATCTTGAACATGCTAATGGCGAATGATAAAAATGTGTAAACGATTTTTTTACCTACAACAATTAAATCATTTATTGATCTTTGGTATGTTAGAGCATCAGATACTGTTAAATGCAATGAATGTAATTTGCTTTTCCTTACAGATATTTCCTTCCTCTGAATCTGAAAACATTCACTATACACTTCTTAATAGTGCTATCTGCTGACAACAAAGAAAAAAAATAATAATGATAATAATAATGATAAAAATATTTTTGTTAATTGTGAGCTTTGTAAAGTCTACAATGATCTCTTTCCACCATTTTAGAGGATATTCCTTTCATCCTTTCTATCAGTGGTTTTTCTTAAGATATTAAGATTTCTTAATTTTTATTTTATTTCATCTGAAAGCTGAAACTTATGTTTCCTAGTGTGCTTTTAAAATTTTGTCATTATTTTAAAATGTAACAACAACGCACATAATATCTATTAAAATGTAACTAGACAGTACCTGGTGAGGAACTTTTGCTAAGAATTTCTTTTTCTGGCTGAATTATATTATAGAGGCAATTTTTAGGCCGAACGCAGCCGAATATTTTTTCAGAGTAAAATAATGCTTTCAAAAATTAAAAATGTGTATATAAATAATTTTTTAAAAGAAAACAATACATTTTAATTGTGAAATATACAAGAATTGTGCATATAGTGCATACTATATTTTGTTTTTAGGCAAAAATAAGTTCATTATTCGGCGGCCGAATAGGCCGAATATTCGACTGTAACTTGGCCGAATATTCGGTATTCGGTTATTCGGCCAAACCATTATTCGTTGCATCACTACTCAGAACCCATGTATATTAACAACGAACCGCAAAGACACTTACTTACCTAGGACGGCTTTAAAAAAGAATTATATAACAAGAAAGAGGTGCACCCAACAGGGTGCATATCGAGCTAGGCGGTTAACACTTATTAAGGTAGGCTGCATAAAATTTAAATATACGGCTAAAAGCCAGTACTTGTGAAAAGATTAAAATTTTTTGTCGCGAATACTTTTTCCTCTTCCTCACTCAATGTTTAAAATTTCGCACAGATGAAGGAGAACAATTATGTCATCTTAGTAAAAAATAAAATAAAAAACAATAAAGACTTGTTATGTTTTAAATTTATTTCCCCCCCCCCCACCCCCCTATTTAAAATTTCGCACAGATGAGAAAAAACAATTATTTCATCTTAGTAAAAAATAAGATAAAAAAACAATAAAAGCAGGTGAATAATTCAATAAATGAATAAAATATACAAAGCCATTTTTAGTTAACTTAATCGACAAGTATTAGTTTATGACTGTCAAAATTGATACGATTAAAAAAAAAAAAAAAAAAAAAAAAAAAAAAGAGAGAGAGAAAGAAAGAAAAAGGAAACACCCAACTCACAGTTTTGCCGATACTGACCCAATTTGCGATGAGGATTTTTTAAGTTTAGAGCAAGCCAGCTCAACGGATTCCTAATTTGTGATAAGTTTCGGCGGAAATTCCAGCGATCGATCCCAGTTTCGAATAAGTTCTTGAAGGAGAAATTCGAAAATAGTTCATTCAGAAGAGACCGGATGAAGAGGGTGGCGTACAGGAGAACAATTATTTCATCCAGTGAAGAATGTATGTATTCCAATGTATCAAGAAGGTGGCGATATTTTAAAATAATTTTTGAAAAAAAAAAAAAAAAGACATTTAAAACAATATATTGATAAATTTACAGTGCGTCTCATAAATATAAAGACACTGATATTTTCGAAATAATATTTCAATAATTCAGTATTCAAAATTATATTTATTCATATAACGAAAAGTATGTGCCAAGAAAAGATTTTACAGTAAATTAAATTAGAATTAAATAATTTCAACTCGAAAATTGATAAATGTAAATAAATTTGCTGTCTCATAAATATAAAGACATTTTACATACTTTTGAATTACCGTCCAATAAATAATACATTCTTATTAATGACAGAAAATATTCTAGCTGGAATGCTTTTTATTAAGTTGTATAACTATTTTGGCTTTATATCAAACCAACTTCGTTCGATTCCTTTTTTCAACTCAAGGTCGTTTGAAAATTGTCTTCCAGATGCATATACACTGCGAACAAGAACGCCACAAAGATTCTTAACTGGATTTAAATCAGGGTTACGTGCGGGCCACACCGTGACATGAACACTGCGATCGGCAAACCATTTTTTAGTGAGTCTTGATGTGTGAATCGATGCATTATCCTGATGGTACAAATAATTCCAACCACCAAGAGTTTCATCAATTCGCAACAACTCACTATCAAGCAGTTCTATATACTCTTTAGATGTCTGTTTACCTTCCAGAAAAGCAATATGCGTAGTTCCATTAAAAGAGAAGGCACCCCACACCATAACAGAACCTCCCCCTTTCTGCCTACTGAAGAGGGTTAGAGATTCACGTCTTAAAATTCCAACCGTCTGGGCCATCCAAGCTAAATCTCTTTTCATCTGAAAAATGTCTTGCATCCATTCGTCTTTCCAGTGCATATGATCTTTAGCCCAGATTAACCTCCGTTCTTTGTGTTCTTTTTTCAGTAAAGGATATCTGCACGTAGCCGGCTTACAATGTTTTTTCTTTCTTTTATACGACGATGTACTGTATCCTTTTGGACTATACCATAAACTCGTTGAGAAACATATCGGAATGACATTTTTTGCGACGAAACAAGTCGCTTGATCTTGCGATCGAGTATTTCCCTAGTTTTTCTCGGTCTGCTAGATCGTTTTCTCGAATATAAATTGTATTTTTGATAAAATTTTATATAGTGCGGCTCTGCTTTTCCCAGTTTTTTTTTTTACATATTTGACAAACTGTTAAGCCATTAGCTTTAAATTCACGTATTTTACAAATTTCAATGTTACACGGCATCTTTGCAATTGAAACAAGTCAAACAACTTTCCTCGTTTAGGTAAGTTAAAGTGTATTTCTGCGCGTGCGCATTAATTCTGTACACGTGCAGTCGAAAAAAAATTGCATATGAAGCAGTTTCAAGTTTGTCTTTATATTTATGAGACAGTGTTAATTTTTTATTTTTTTTATTATTCGAGTCGAAATTATTTTATTTAAATTAAAACCCTTATAAGAGATTCATTTCAGTGCTCTTAATATGAGGTACAAAATTTAATTTCTTGTAACTGAATTAATAAAATGTAATTTCAAAAACATCTATGTCTTTATATTTATGAGACGCACTGTATATACAGTAGAATGCCGCTAATCCGAAATTCCGATGAATCCGAACCGATTTTATTTTCGACTTGATTTATTTCGATTTTATTTTCGTTCTGGACTTTAATTATGCCGGATTACGAAATTTTCCGGATTACAGATTGAATGTCGAGAAAAACGACTAGAAGTTAGAAAGAATTAAACAAAAAAGGCAGTAAAGCATGTTTTTTATTCATTAATGAGCTTGAAGAGAATAAAGAAAATACCCAATAATAAAATACAACATACGTACACGAATATAAAATTAAAGCGTGCACTGTAGGTCTACTCGTAGAAACCACCTTAAAAAAATATCGAAAATCAGTTTGTTTGCCAGTCACTATAAAATTCTTTTCTAAAATGCAAAATGTATTTAATTCAGACGATAATTTTTTTCTTTCAACAGTTTGATTTCTCAAATTGTCAACAGAAATTATTTCCCCCCCTCCCTCGTCGACTTGGTGACTGAGCTATTTATAGATTCGTGATTTTGAAGCGTTTGTAATGGGTAGTTAATTCCTCGTTCTGAAGTTCCATTGGATTTTTATAAACATCAGGAGTGATTAAACAAGGAATAACTATTTTTTTTCCGAAAGTCTTGCCGGATTATCCAGCATGCCGGACATTAGGATGCCGGATTAGAGGATGTTAACTGTACTACTAAGTACTTATAACTTACATTTTATTAGCACGCATCTTTTTCTTTTCTATTTTTATCGGAATTTCGGATGATCCGAATTTTTTGTAATCCGAACAGGCACCGGTCCCAATTAGTTCGGATTATCGGGGTTCTACTGTATAAATTTTCTTCGAAAAAGAATGGAATTTTTATTGTCTTACTCGTTACAACATGGCGAAAGTGATACTCGATATAGCTTATAGGACCCAATCAAAAATTTTAAACTTAAAAAATGAACAGATAATATATCAAAGAGATGATTATAAACAATTTTTTCATAATTGTTTTGAAATAGGGTATTCATTCTCTTTCATTTCGGGTTGTGCTCAGACTTAAATATTTCTGGTTCGAGTCTTGGGTCGCGTTGCGGTTGGCGAAAACTAACTATGTCGAGTAGGAGCAGGGGGCGATGCAAGATTTTTTTCTTGGGGCCCATTTTGTGAAAAGTTAGTTATTTTTGTGAATTTTTTTTATTTTTGGGAAAAATACATTTGATTTCATACTGAAAGATGAAATCCAGTTGCTCAAATTTGAACAAAATATTAATTAATAATAACTTCTTTAAGTTCTCCTGCTAAAGTTTTGCTTTCTGGTGAACTTGTTTTGTTTACATAATGCACATTTTAAAATCTAACAAAAATAAAAATAACGAGTGTGTTTTTATAAAATGGAATTTTGTGAAAGGGGGTATTTTATTAAGAGTAATTTTGTGAAGGAGCCTGTTTCATCAACAGGAATTTTGTGAAGGGGCCTGTTTCATTAAGAGGAATTTTTGAAGGGGCCTGTTTTATTAAGACAAGAGGGATTTTTGAATGGGCCTGTTTTATTAAGAGGAATTTTTGAAGGGGCCTGTTTTATTAAGAGGAATTTTGTAAAGGTTCCCAAAATAGGCCACAAATTTTGCCCGGGTCGAGCCCTGAGGAGTCAGATATATCCAGGCCCGTGCAGGACTATACTAGAAGCAATCACTTTGCTGGATGTAGAGTCCTGCATTGGGACGGGTAACACGATCCGCGGTCAATTTCTTTCGTTGCGGGTCCGGCTGGTTCGAGTTGATTCTAATTGTTTCAGATTTGGGTGGGTTTCGGGCTGGAATTAGATTGATTTTTCAAAAAAGGTCTAGAAAAAGGCTAATTTAAAAAAAAAAGCTGATATAGGATTTTTTTTTTTTTTTTTTTTTGGTCGGGTTTGAGTCGAGCTTCTGGTTGACTTTAATTCAGGGCCGGGTGGGGACAGGTATAACACTGGATGTAACCCGATCCGCGCAAGACTAGCTGGATGCGCCACATAATCCTAAATGAACGACAGGGAGTGTAATAAGTTTATTCACATTTCAAAAATTCAAAAAGTTTTACAAATTGTCGCATCGGAGTGCGATTTGCACCAACACTTGGCATTTGTTGTGGGAACAAAAAAAGTTCAAAGAGACCCATAAGTAAATTCAGGCTGCAAAAATTCATACAAATTTAACTAATCATATCGGAGTGCAGTTTGCAGCATAAGATGTGTCAAAAAATGAAATTTTGCGTAGCAAAAGAAAAAAACCATCAATAAATCCCATAATTCCGTTCACATTTTAAAAGCTCATAAAAAGATTAACAAATTGTAGTATCGGGATGTGCTTTGCACCCCAAACCTTGGCAAAAAAGGAAAAAAAAAAAAATCCTTTGGTAAAAATCGCACTCTGCTCTGATATGATATGAATTTTTTTTATTTTTTTTATAAAGTAGAACGAACTTTTGGACGCCCTGTGTATTATAATGCAATGTAATGCATTTCATAGCTGTTTTTCAAACCATTCAATGACGAGTGAAAAGTGAATGTGCATTGCATTTTTTTTTTAATTAACTGTTGCTCAAAACGTGAAAACTGAACTCTATTCCGACGGAATCGATTTCACCTGTGGCCCCCGGGAATCACTAAGTCGCATCCCCCCCTTCAAGTCCGAGCACACCACTGACCCAAATAGTAGCCACAAAATGTGGGTCAGTGGTGCGCGGCCTCACGCGACTCCAGTGTCAGGGCTTCGCGCACGAAAAGGGGGTGAAGGCCGGTATCTCCCCAAACAGGTAGTTAAGAGAGACCGAAAATTAAAAGAGTGGTTCTCACAAATTTATTCCAACAAACGATGCCCACGAAAGCAAAGATGACATAGTGATTCACCTCTTTCATATCTTCGAAAATCAATTTCATTTGTTTGAATCGGGTAACTTCATGAGATAAAAGATGCATTATTTTATTAGTAACTATTTTCCAATGAACATCAACTGAATTCATTAGCTTAGAAATTCTTAAGTCGGTTCTCAAACTTTTCGGCGATTTTAAGCCACACTTAAAAACAATTTTTTTTTTTTTTTTTTTTTTTGGATTGATATAATAAATGCTGTCCTCTTTCCAATAAAGTTGATTCGGAATTCGTACAGCGATTTTTGTAAAGGAGGAGATCCAGCGTGGGTTTCCTAAGTAAACCTTTTTATCACCAAAAAGCTGTTGAGGTCGCATTCTGCGACGCCGACTTCTTTGGTGTAGTGAGGCTTCTGTCGCATGTGCAAGAGAGGGAAGTAGAGAGGGAATTGTATTACCCCCCCCCCCCCCCCGTAATGATATCATTATCAATGTCTAAAAATTGGAATTATTTTATTTTGTTTGGAGTGATATATAAATATGGTTACGCTTATTTTCCGCATACTTTATCGATTCAAGAGAAGTCAATAAAATATAGCTTTATATATGAAATAATTTTACATCAAATAACACTTAAATAGTTCCTGTTTAAAAGTGTTTTCTAATGTAATTTTGTTATATAATGCAATCAACAATAATAATGCCTTCTTGGACTTGCCCCCGCACGGGGGGGGGGGGGCAGATTGAACTTCTTATCAACAAAACGGGTGGACAACATTTTTTCTCTTTTATTTACTAGTAAATACAAGTATAATTTCAAACATACATAGCATATGGTTTCTCGAACAGCGTATTGTATATGCATTCAGATTTGACAAAAGAATAGGAATGCTAGACGTTGAGGTATTCCATGTTTTAGAATTACGTTGTTTTATGATCATTTAATGATTTTAATAATATCTTTGTATTTTCATAAAAATATATAACAGACTAAAAAAAGATAAAATAATTTTTTTATGCTAAAACAAAGTTACAAACAAAAAGAGAAAATTTTGGTTGTATCCCCCTAGAGATATCTTACGATATCTCTAGGGGTATATCTAGAGATATCTTATATACCCTTCCCCCTAAAATGATAAAGTTATATGTGCACAGCCCCTTATTAATGGTCTAGAGGTGCAACTCCCTTCCCCCCGCGACCCCACACGAGTGTTCCCCTCTCCTAACAGCAGAAATTCCACCCGGAGAAAAATGTCTAAATTCAATATTAATTTTATGTATATTTATGATTATTATCCCGGACATTAATAAAGTCTATTAATATGAAAATTTTCATTTTCAAATAACTTTAGAACCAGTGGTTGTTTTGAGACTGGACTATTGTATATTTTACTGATATACCAATTACATGTCACTTTTATTTTTTTTTCTTATATAATATAAAAAATTACTTAAGAGGCTACTTCACTCATGCGAAAACACCCGCTCGTTCATGCTAATCCTATGGGAGAAATGTTTTAAAATAGCTCGTTTGCATTTCAATATTTCTTAAATGATTCCCGCCCCCCCTTACACTGGACAGCTAAGGCCAATGTTTACAAAGCTTTTTTTTTTTTTTTTTTTTTTTTTTTTTGGGGGAGGGGGGTGTTCGTACTTAAAAAGTATAAACGGAACCATTATAAGATCACTCCTGTGTCTGTCTGTCACAGCCATTTTACTCGTAAACTATGGAAAATTCAAATTGTCTGAAATAATAAAGTCTATTGACCCACATATTCGTATAGAATTAACCATTCACAAATACAGTGAGCAAAAAAAGTATTTGCACACCAGGTAAATTTGTTGTAGCATATGTATAAATAAATAAAAAAAAGTAAAATTAAAAATACCAACACTTTTACAAAACAAATAAACATATTTAATATCTGACTTAATAATTATATTTAAAATATGAAAACATAAAAAAGTAGCATTTGTACTGCCAAAAAAATATTTGCACACTAGCAATAAAAATAGTTAGTAATTATAGTTAGGAATTAGTTAAAAACAGTGCTAATATTTAGTATGCATGCCCTTTGCTTCAATTACAGCTTGTAATCGTCTGGGCATTGATTCTATTAATTTGTGACATGTTTCACTACTGATTTGCAGCCATTCTTCTCTAAGAGCTTGCTTAAGTTCTGAATTGTTAGAAATTTTCTTTTTCCTTATTTTCACATCCAAAATATGCCATAAATTTTCAATCGGATTGAGGTCTGGTGATTGTGGTGGCGTTTTCAATTTATTTTTTACATTATAAAGCAACCATAACCTCGTAATATATGCAGTGTGTTTCGGATCGTTATCCTGTTGGAAATAATATGAATTAGGAATTCCTAATTTCAGAGCACTATTAGATAAATGATCTCGCAATTTATTAATATATTGTTTAGCATTCATATTGCCTTCAATAAAGGCCATTTCGACAACTCCGTTAAAAGACATGCATCCCCAAATCATTACATGACCACCGCCATGTTTTACAGTTGGGTTCAAGTTTTTAATTTGAAGAGGAGTATTTGGCTTTCGCCATACAGTTTTCTTACCATCTGAGCCAAAAATATTGAACTTGCTTTCATCGGAAAAAATAACAGGTTTCCAAAACTCTAGTGGTTTGCTGACATAAGCTTTTGCAAATTCAAGTCTTTTTACCCTATTTGTTTCACTAATAAATGGTTTTTTTCGAGGGGCTCTTCCTCGAATATTTGCATTATGAAGAATATTTCTAATTGATTGTGGTGTAACTATTGTTCCCGACGTTCAAACGACATCAACAGCCAATTCTCGAGCACTTAGAAAAGGATTTTTTGAAGATTCTTTTATTGATGGCTCTCCTTTGCCTGGTATTTAGCTTTCTTGGACGCCCAGTTCGCGGCTTATTTATTGTCGAACTAGTTTCTTTTTTCTTCTTAATTACATAACGAACACTAGAAAAGTTCTGATTTAATTTTTTACCTATTCCTTGGTAATCCAGAATTGTGATGAAATATAATCTTCTCACGGGTAGCAACAGACAGTTCACACGTTTTCGGCGCCATTAGAACAAAAACTCCCCAGAATCCCTGCACTAGTTAATATATTACATGACTTTAAAGTGCGGGGCTAATGTACTGCGGGACTGATATGCTAAACATTTGCATAATGTTCACATTTAATGCCTCTTTTAACAGTCAATGCTTCTTGTGCAAATACTTTTTAGGTATGAGAAAATATTAATTTATTTTTTAAAATGTGTAATATTACTGTTTAAGGAAAATGGGTAGTTATTTTTATTTTCTTCTTATTTAAATAAATGAATAATTAAGAGAATAGTATCAAATTTGCTTTCTATGGTTACTTATGCAAAAAATCGTCTACGTGCAAATACTTTTTTTGCTCACTGTATATTTAAGAAAAATGTAAAGGGGCTAATTTAAGTTACTTGAAAAAAAATATATATATATATATATATTTTCCATATCGTGCGAAAGCATTCGTAACGCCGAACTCCGAATTACATTTCTTTTAATTTCAGGTAATATAGTTTCAGGGATATCGTCGAAAAGGTAATGCAAAAATATGTTCCCCTCCCTCTATTTCCGAGTCTACTGAAACTAAAATTATGAAAAATTAGTGCTAGTACAAGTTAATTTAAACCTTGTAGGAAAACTATAGCGATTAACCATAGGTCACCTAGTTTTCGAGAAAATTGCATTTTTCCATTACACACATATTTCGATTTGTGGGCTTTTAGCAAAGGAGTTCAGGAGCGCTGGAGGTACCTATCGACGCAGAAGTATCAAAGAATTGTTGATTATGATTTCCGAAAAAAAAATTGTCGGTAATTAGCCGAGATATCAACCCTTAAAGACACGGACGGTTTCAATATTCATACAGAAACGGACGGCGAACTCTATGCACCATTAGCTTTTAAAGCCTGGATAACAACTTTTAAAGATACATTTGTGTTATGCAATGCCCAGTTACCAATTCATATATTTATTGTACGAAAACCTCTGTTCACGAGTAATACTCGCACTTGACCGGTTATTTTTATAAAGATAGTTTCACTTTCGGAACCGGTTTTGATAGTGAAAGTAACACCTATAAACAAAATCGAAAAAGTAAAAAATGGTCTTTGTAAAGATCAACCTCAAACTAATATCCAATGCCCAAAAAATAAATAAATAAAAAATAAAATTAAAATATTGAAATGCAAACGAGCTATTAAAATAAAAAAAAATCTCCCATTGTAATTTTGGGGGAAAAAAATACCAGAAAAGAAAACTTTAGCAAGACGATTTTAAAAGAAAAGTTAGTATTATAATGAATGCTTAGCTTAAATTAAAGTAAACTGGATTTAATTTTTTGTTACAAAATTTTACTGTCCCAACATAATAATCTCTACAATAATTGTTTCATTCCAAGATCAGGACCAGGGGACGATTTACAAATTTGGGGGCCCCGGGCACAAATGCTCACCCCCCCCCCCCCTCACACCGATGCTTACAGGAGGATTGAGTAAGAAAAAAAAATATTGAAAAAGGTACTCAAGATAAGCACGATTGATTTTAATTATTATTTTAAAATATCCATTAAAAAATTGAATTTGATAACCATTAATTTACTTTTAAATAATTATTTCACAATTATGAAATTTAAATAAGTAGATGTAACAATAAGTTTTCCTTATTGGTGGGTTGCGATGTGTCATTCTTTAACTAAATATAATTTTTAAAATGTATAGTATAATGATAATGTGGAGCTATGTAACGTAGAGTTTCATGGAGGAAAGAGATAGATGGAGATGCAGTATGCCGTAAAAAGGTTTGCAATATGAAACCATTTATCGCTTAAATTTAAACGTCCACAGTAGGCCCAAACAAAACAAGCACCTGGAACAGAGACCGAATTCTTTGACATCAACCGTGCATTTTCTTTCTCTAAATGAAAGTGATCTGCTTATTTTTAAGCATTCTAAAGCAGCATTCCATTGTATTATGAATTAAAAACTGTATTACTACAGGTTTTCTTCTTTTTTTCGTGAAAGAACGTTCTTGTGTTTGGGCACGACTGTAGCTGATTTTAGGGTTACTTTTCTTGGCGTCACCCCCAGCCACCTTACTGCATCTCCATTTATCTTTTTCCTCCCTGGTAGAGTTTCAAAACACCATCTTGGAGCCTAATGTATTCTTCTCAATGTGTATATATACTTTTGTTTTAGACATTTTGCTTTCAAGTAATTTTTGGTGTAAAACATTTATGAGTGCATTAAAAATAAATTAATGCAAGTTTAACGTGAATTAAAAAGAAGCCGCTTTTTTTTTTTTTTTTTTTTTTTTTTTTATGGGCGCGGCTGGCTAAAATTCAGCAACCCTGGTCCTGTTTAAGGCTGTTCTCAAATATAAACTGGCTACTTTCTGAGACATTCGTGAATTAATTTTTGTTCGTAAACGCATAAGATTGGCAGGTGCCCTTATTCAGAAACTATAAAATCGAATGGTGCTTTCCATTTTTCGATACACGCAAACGATTTTTCAGAAAATGCTGTCAAAGTGAGGATTTTAAATCGAATTCTCGGGCACGACACCCCGATAAAAGACCTTATGAGACAACAATGGCTTATAACTCAAGATGCCATTGCATTTATCGAAAACAACAAAATTGTTCGATTCCAAATTGCTAAAATAGTCATGACAGTGAGTGACATGCTACGTTTAAAAATAAGTCCATAAATGTGTCAGAAAGTTTCGCGGGTAAAAGCTTAGAGTCCCATACGACGGTTTATATTTCAAAAACTTGTAAAAATTCAATTCGAGAAACTGTTGTGTATGGGAGTGCGTTTTTCAGCACAAGACTTGGAAAATTTTTGTAGCAAAATATAGATTTAAAATTTTTGAACTTTTTTTTTCTTTTGCCACAAAAAATTCGATAGTACTTTGCAAAGTCTTATGGTGCATACTCTATTCCGATACGACAGTTTGTTGATTTTTTTTTTTTTTTTAATTGGAAAGTTTTCATGGGATTAGACACCTTGTACATTGGCTTTAAATACTCTAGATCAGGACTATCGAAACAAGGCGTCCGCGGGCTCAATAGCGCCCTTTCGAATGATTCTTGTTATGAGGTGTTATTTTAAATAAAAATTTATTTTAAAAGATGCTTCTTTAAAATCATTAGTGTTTCTTTAAAATCATTAGTGTTCCACATGGTTTTTTTATTATGGGTGGGGTTAACTTTTCCGCCCCTTTCTCTACAAAATACGGTGTGTTTCTAAATGAATATGGGGGTTTTAAGGCCCCGCTGCGCTGAAGCTCCCCGATCGCAAAATCCTATGTTAGCCTAAGGGAAAACTTTGAAGCACGATGACTCATTACCTAATATAATTATTAAAATACCGTTTTCACTATCAGAAAGTAGACGTCAGATGCCGATGATGCGCGTTTTTAATAATTATCTCCGTAAATTTTAAGTACATAAAAAATCCCTATAAACTTTGAAATTTCCATTTGATTCAATTTTATCACCTTCTTAAAAATACTTAAAATTTACGTAGACAATTTTTAAAAACGCTCATCATCGGCATCTGACGTCTACTTTCTGATGGTGAAAACGATATTTTAATAATTATATTAGGTAATGAGTCATCGTGCTTCAAAGTTTTCCCATAGGTTAACATGGGATTTCGAGTTCTGGGAGTTTCAGTACAGCGGCTCCTTAACTCTTGGTAGTATTTATTACATAAAACTTAAAATTATAATTAATACATAAAATGAAAGAGCAACTCAAACAGTTTTACCTACAAGCTTACAAGTGTTCAATGTGAGCACCTTACGTCACACGACACACATCAAGTCGGTAGCTCAGTTCTTCCCAAACGTTGATGAGTGTTTGTGGGGTCATTGCTGTGCAACAACTGAAATGGTCAGCTGGTAGTGGAGGCACATACACACGATCCTTTATCAACCCCCACAGGTAGAAATCACTAGACGTCTGATCGGGTGAGCGTCTGAACAGAACTTTTGCTAATCAACGTTTGGGAAGAACTGAGCTATCGACTTGATGTGTGCCGTGTGACGAAAAGTGCTCACATTGAGCACTTTGTAAGCTTGTAGGTAAAACTGTTTGAGTTGCTCTTTCATTTTATATGTATTAATTATAATTTTAAGTTTTATGTAATAAATACTACCAAGCGTTAAAACCCTGATATTCATTTAGAAACACCTCGTATTTTGAAAGGCAGGCCTCTCTCTCTGAGAAAGATGTAATTCTAAATTTACTATGATTTATGCTTTTTTTCCTGCACTGTAAAAAAAACGGACTAAAAAACGGAAATACTACTGGCAATCTAGACGCAAGTACTATTTCCGTTTTTTTACGGGAATTTTTACCCATAAATTACAGAAAAATTTCTGTTTTTAATCAGAAAAACGGAAATTTTTCTGTAATTTATGGGTCAAAATTCCCGTAAAAAAAACGAAAATAGTACTGGCGTCTAGATTCCGTTTTTTTTTTTTTTTTTTTTTTTTTTACAGTGTGCAATCACTTTTCACAAAGAGCTCTGCCTGCATAGTAGGTGTCCTTATGGCTCACACTGTCAGGTGTAACATCACATTGTCAGCATCTTATAAGAAGTCAGCATATCGTTACTCCTTTTACCCGACTGCCAAGAAGGGTTATGCGTTTCACGCGTATCTGGGTAAGTGGATTTCTTTATACCCTCGAAACATCTCAACGGCTGGATGGATTTTAATGAATGAGGTCTCTATCGATTCGTTTTAACCGTCCGATAGTTATAGGATAGGTTTTGTTTGTATAAATTCTAAATGGCGGCCGTAAAATACAAAATGGCGGTAGAGACGGAAAAAATTTACGCACCCTATTGAGTGGCATATCACTGGACAGGTCTTTCAAAATGAAGATGGTGTTTCATTGACTAATTTACGGTCAGAAGCTCCGTTTAAATATTACACAACCTGGAAGTTGTGTAAATAGGAATCTCCAGTTTTACTGCAACTCTAACCTTCATCGACATCTATAGACCTCATCAAAACAGTGTTTTTTACGCAGTCGGGTTTTTAGATTTTTTAAATTTAGTTTTTACTTGTTTATTCAGAAAATCAGACTTCACACCAGAAATTCCACATAGTAATTTTTACTTTATTTAATGACGAGCAGTTTAGGATTACTTAAAATTTAAATTTCTTCTTTTGGAATTTCCGGTATAAATTCGGAATTTCTGAATAAAAAAGGAGTCAATAATGGCGCCCTTCGATGTTTGCCACTGGATGAGGAGCGTCCGCGCTTACTGCAATGTTGAACAGCTCTGCTCTAGATGAAGTGCAAAAACTTAAAAACATTTTCTTAATCATGCTTCACAGAAGACAGAAGTCTAGAATTTCAAACTGAAATTTCATCGGTGCTCCAATTGGCTGCAAAGCAACACTGGCGCATCCGCTCATATAAAACAATCAAACCGGTGGGTGTTCGGTCCATTCAGTAAACGAGCTTATAATGCCCACATTATCCAATTGTGCGGGTTCCGTTGTTCAAAATCTTAATGCGCCTTAGTTCGCCAGTCGACCGCGCGGGGTCGCCAGCGTCCAGCAAGCTTAAAACAAAAAAAGAGAGGTGCTTTTTCCACTTCACGGCTTCGATGGTTGCACAACGGGACGGAGATGTAGAAACCGGTCTTTAAAGGAGTGGGGGAAAAAAAGTGGTCCGCCCATGAAGAAATAAAACGGGCTCAAAATGCTGTTCAAGCTCACTTTTTTTTACTCAACCTAATAACGTTCTTCGGCGAGGCGCCACATTCTTGCCCAAGAAATGGACAAGACGGGTAGTCAGTCAGTCAGACAAGAAAAATTAAATCGAGCGTTACGATCGCTGTTCAGAAATTTTTATGAGAAAAATGGACTCCAGCATAATTTTCAGAAAAAAGAAACTGTTCGATTTAATACACTTTACACAAGAACTTTAAGGCTAAAGACAATAATGGTCACCGGCAATGGAATGAGTAAGGGGCAGGAGAAGTTAAAATTGGTATTTGAGATATAATTGTATCTTTTGCGTTTAAAAATAAATATACTCGTTAATCATGAAACTCGAACAATTACAATCAACCCGAAATAAAACTCACCGCAACGGAAAAAAATTAGCATAAACCCGATTTGAGTCGCGGACGGGTCGGATTCGATTTCCGGTAAAAACGGGTAACCCGACCCGATGTAAGACTCTAGTTCATAGTTCTGCACAATTCCATGCTAATATTTAAATAAGGAACATTTAAATGCGGTCTCAGAGTTTCGTATTAAGTTTCACCTCTCCATTTACGTGTACATATCTATCATTAAATCTGTTCTCAAACACAAAGGAGCTACTTTCTGACACATTTCTGAATTAATTTTTGTTCGGAAACTCATGAAATTCAGAAACAATGTAATCAAATGGCGTTTTCTATTTGTTGGTAAAGGCAGATCTTTCAGAAATTAGCGTCAAGGTGGGTGTTTTGAACAGAATTCCCAACGCGAGAAAAGAGGATAAACGTGTCATGTGACAAAAAGCTTATAACTCGTTATTTTTTTTTTATTATTATTATTTTTTTTTTAATGGAACACTCTATTCGATTCCAAATCGCTTCAACTGCAAAGCCTTCCAATTTTCTGCTTTTAAGTTTAAAAATGACTCTTGTTGGGCAGGAAATTAGAGAACCACTTTAAAATGCGGTGAAAATTATTTTACATATGATTTTTAGTGTGTTTCTAATTAATGGGAAACACAGTCCGTTTTATAACTATCCGTTCAACGCTGAATTAAAAAGTGGAATATAGTGGTGAGAAGATTAAATAATAAATTAAGTAGTAAGACATTGTAAAATGGTAATTGAATAAATAAGCCTTCCATCTAAGAGAGGATTGCATAACTTTATAAAACGTTTATTGAATATTAATGCGGATTTCCACACAGCAAAATGTGTGTTACTCCGTGACATTTGACAATTCAAAAGAATTTCCGCCCTTTCCGCAGAGAACCACTATTGGGTTGGATCTAACCAAAGACAACCTATCTGGTGTATCAGACAAGACATACTCATTAAAGCTTACTTTTCTTATAGTTTCTTATATAACTAGCCGCCCATGGCGACCAGTTTGGTCCCCCTTAAAACTTATGCTTGGGAAAGCATGCTAAGCATTGTTGCCTATATTATATATATCGCCAAGTTGGCGACAGAACAGGGTCCCCTATGGTAAACACCCCCCTTATAGGTATGGCGATGCATTAAATGCTGTTCAATATCCAATGAGATGCGTTTCATTCGGTCGTTGCCATTAAACATTAACAAATAATCGCGATTTCTGTGCCACATACGATAGCGTAATATACATATAGATGCTTCTAGTGAGATAAACAGAGGAATGGAAATATAACCTTAAGGGTGCTCATCACTCAGTTTGCGAATTCCCCTCGGTAATGTTAAGTCTATGGGTGCTTGATGCATTCTTATATTTAAAATATCTCCTCGGGATATTAATATTTTTATTTCAGTTTTCCGTGTGCTCTTTTTTCGTTAATTGTCAAAGTATTTCTAAAATCTATGCTTAAACTGGGAGTAAAATTTTAACACTTCATAGAAAATTAAGCATACATTTTAGAAATATTTTGAGAACTAAGGAAAAAAAGAAAAAAGACATCCTTTAAGAAGAGTACACAGAAAAAAAAAAGTTAAAAATATTACCTTCCCGAGAAGAAATTTTAAATATACATCAAATGCATACATACAATGCAGATACATTAAATGCATCAAATGCCCATAGACTTAACATTACCCAGGGGAATTCGGAAACTGAGCAACGAGCAGCCTTAATATGCTGCAGTAAATAACTGATACTCAACAATATCTCAACAAATATTTCAATACATAAAACTTACAGGCAATTTCTATACATGTGCTAAGATTAATATAGACTACAAAACTTATCCTAAGATCAATTCCAGTACTACAGGGTTTCCAGGATAACATGTTTGGCAATTTCCCTGGCTAAATCTCAAAAATTCCATGACCAAATGGGTATACAACAAAATTTGCTACATATTTCCGCAATACTTTGACAAAATAGACTTTTTTCAGCGATCGCTCTTCGAATTTCTCTAATTTCTTTTGCGGTTGTTTGATGAATTTCGCGATTTTTTTCAGAGACCATTTGATGATTTTCGCGTCATTTTTCAAATTATTCCCACAGACTTTTTAGAAAATATTTGTAAATTCCCTGACTTTTCCTATATATATTAAAATTTTCCTGACACTCCCTATATATTTTTAAATTTCCCTGACACTTCTTACATATTTTAAAATTTCCCTGACACTTCCTATATATTTTAAAATTTCCCTGACACTTCCTACATATTTTAAAATTTCCCTGACACTTCCTATGTATTTTAAAATTTCGCTGACTACTTTGAAAATACCTGAATTTCCAGATTTTCCATGTCGCTGAGAACCCTGTACTATATGCAGAGCGATTTTAGTAAGAATGGGCGCCCTGGACGACTTACCGAGCATTTTACGCGTTTATTACGTATATCGTTACTTTATAAGTGCCTCGCCTTTTTAACCCCTCCATTAAAGCAGCCCCTGACTACGCAAAAGCTCTTGAAATTTCCATTTGTTTAAAACGTCATTGTTAATATTATTTATAGCATTATTTTGTGAGGGAAGCTTGCTTATAGTAGCTTTTCGAATCTGACGTCACCCCCTCCCCAAAAAAAGAAAAATCAATTTTATTCCACATGGACAAACAACAAAATTATATCTTTCCTGACATAGCAGCCCGAAATGTAATTTCACAATATTAAATGAATATCTGTGGAGATATGTACCGTTGTAAAAAACACGAAGTGGAATCGGACAAGGAAAATTATTATTATTTTTTTTTTTCCAAACCCGCGGCTAGATGATGCAAGTGATCAGTGTTTGGTACATTCCTGATGAATCTAGCTTGTTACGAAACACAATCGCGCGTAGATGCCTTTTACCAGCGTTAATGATGACTACCTGTTGCCCAACCAGAGAACACAGAAACACAGAGGACGCTTCATTTTCTTTGGCCCAACTGCCTTCAAATATGAACGAGAAAGGAAAAAAAAAATGGCGATGCCGCGGGCCAACTTATTCCAAAGAACTTTATTTTACAGTGTCTTTCTGCAGTTTGTAGTTGTAAACTGAAACTGAAAGCAAATGTCCGCTTAAATCAGCATGGTTGTCCTTTTTTACCCCTCACAGTGGAAAAGGAAACATCGGAAAAAACTGGGCGGAATAGACAAAATACCATTAGTCAATTTAGGAGGTTTACCATGAAAATAATCCTACTTTTAGGTAGATTTCGTAAGAAATACTAACCTATTAAATTCTCCCCTATGTTGGAATTTCTGAAAAGTTTTTGCAGACCTACGTCGACCATAAGCCCTAGAACCCCAAAACACCCCAAGTTCAAAACTTTATCTATCTCTATCTACATATATAATTTTTTTATGGACACTATAACTTCTATAATTCTGCACCAATCTCTTCCAAACTGATACATAACATCAAAGGGGCAGAAAATCTCGATGGGCAAAATCGGAAGGGTTTTCATGAAAACCGAAAAATCCCCATAACTTCTTAATTACAATACATATCAAATCAGTTTAAAGTTATTATTATTTCTAGGAAAAGGTCCAAAAATTTAAATATGACAGAATTTTGATATCATTAAAAATGGACCCAAGGGGCGAAAAAAAGGGGGGGTTAAGAAGAAAAAATTCATAACTTCGTCAATAAATTTATTATAAATCTTCTTAATCTTAATATTAAAGACGTGAATTATCACATTGCTAACTAAGTGTAAACCAACAGAGTGAAAAATATCCAAGCCGGGAATCGAACCCGGGCCCCTGGAATACATTCCCAGTGCTCTACCATTAAGCCACAAGGACGATGCACAGCTTGGCATCTCTCACTCACATTTTTCACGTTGTTGGTTTACGCTTAGTTAGCAATGTGATAATTCACGTCTTTAATATTCAATAATTCCAAGCGTAATTTCACTGCTGAAAAGTAGTTGAAAAAGTAATTTAAATTCTTAATCTTATGCATACATTTTTATATCGACAAGTTTTTGATAGGACCAACTCTTACTGCAATTTTTTAATGGGGGGGGGGGGGTCTTGAAAGAGAAAAAAATTCAT
This sequence comes from Maratus speciosus, assembly GCA_963932465.1. Classification (NCBI taxonomy): domain Eukaryota; kingdom Metazoa; phylum Arthropoda; class Arachnida; order Araneae; family Salticidae; genus Maratus; species Maratus speciosus. The sequence goes on from OZ010788.1 coordinate 632,880,624, forward strand.
AACTTCGTCAATTCACAAGATATCCAATCCGCTTAAATTTATTATTAATTTTTCTTAATATTATAGACAACTTTTATATTGACAAGTTTTCGACAGGACCAACTCTTACAAAAAAGAAAGGAAAAAATATATATTAAACTGGGCTTATCTCTAATCTTGATTTATTTTTTGTTGGTGAAATCAGTACTTAACTTCGAAATCTACCTGTGCATGTAGGTTGAGCCGGCAGGGATTTTTTTCTATACAATCTAACAATGAGATTAATATTCAAAAACTGACTTATTTTGTCAAATTTAATCCATTTTAGAGCAATTCCATAAAATTAATAGTATCACACATAATCCACATATGCTTTGTCGATTTATTAAATTAAGATTAATATGGAAATCACTATCTTTAATTGAATTATTATTTCTAAAAATATATTTTTATTGTTCATAAATATGTAGGAACACAGTTTGTTGGATCATGGCAACAATTTTACGTGCCAAACAAACGCAATTTCATTGGGTTTTAATTTTGTCCATTCTTTCCATTTTGTCTAGATCGGACTGCTTACAGAAAAAAAAAAAAAAAAAAAAAAAAAGAAAAGAAAAAAACCTGCCGGCTCGGCCTACATGCGCAGGTAGATTTCATAACTAAGTACTAATTTCACCAACAAAAACTAAATCAAGATTAGAGATAAACTCAATTTAACAATTTTATCTGGCCGCTTTTGACGAGATTTTAATTTCATTTTTCTGTAATAGCTGGTTTTATGAGAATCATGTGAATACGATATTTTTTTTCTTCAACCGCTGTGTATTCTTAATTTGTATTTGCTGTAAGATTTGGTCTTATCAAAAACTTGTCCATATAAAAGTTGCAGATGAAAGACAATATTAAGAAGATTTATAATAAATTTAAGCGCATTTGATATCTTGTGAATGGACGATGTTATGAAGTTTTTTCTTTTTCCGAATCCGAAACATTTAAAAGTCAAACCGACCCGCAATGGGGGAAAAAAAAAAAATAATAAACTCCAGCGTCAACCCGACCTGGTCCAAGAGTCTGATTCGGGTAGAACTGGGTTACCCTATCCGATGCAGAACTGTAGTCCAGGTACCCACACATACAGAGAGATTCTAACTGTTACCAAAATTTCAAGTGACTGCTTCCTTGTTACAATACTACTATTGCTGGGAAAGTCGTTTTACAGTAATAGAAGAACAACAAGCTAACGGACTACACGAGACCAGTAACTCGATTTCGTCCTAACTCGTTCGAACCGTAGGCCAGTTTTACATTTACTTTTTACCGTGAATCGGCTTCACAGTTTTTTTTTTTATTATTATTATTATTTATTTATTGTGTGCCGGTTTTAGATTAGATCTAAATTGTTGCGAATCGGTTCAAGTTACACCTGAAAAAAAAAATCACATGAACGTAGAGTTCTTGTACATTTATTAAATATCATCTTATATTTAAATACCACTCAAGGAATAATAAAGACAAAACAGAACCTTAAGAACAATTATTTCATACAAATATGTAACGGTTAAAATTTTTAATATCTACAATTAGTGTAGGCTATTTTTAATATATATGCAATTATTAAAGGGATATAGTTCAACATATCCCCTTCTTCATTCTTTTTATTGCAAAATTGTTCTAGTCTTTTCATTGAGTATTATTTTGTCTTAACAATTGTTTTGTTTTTATCTGCATGTAGTGATGATAGTATATCTCTGTCAGTATATTTTCAAAGACATAAAAAATATCCGATATTTTGATGTATATCAGATATATTTTATATATATCGGATGTTTTTTATATGTATAATCGATATTTTTTATATATATATCCAATATTTTGCGTGTGTGTGTGTATATATATATATATATATATATATATCCAATATTTTATATATAGTATATACAATATACAAATTAGGGATGCACCGAATATTCGGTATCTATTCGGTATTCGGCCTATTCGGTCATGTTACCGAATATTCGGTTTGGCCGAATATCAGACTATTCGGTATATCGAATATTCGTCTTGGCCAAATAGCAAACTATTCGGCCTGCCGAATATTCGGTTTAGCCGAATATCAAAACATTCGGCCAACCGAATACATAAAAAAAACTTAACATATTTTTAAAAACCTTATACCACTTATACGTTTAACAGTCAACTTATAAAAATATTCAGAATAATTAGAAATAGAATCATATATTTAAATAAAAGAGAATGTTTTTGCATTATTTATTTGCTGTTTCTTAAGTATTATTTAAGAAAATTCACCAATCACGAGGATTTTCATAGGGATTAATTATGTACAAATGCAAGTTCCTGAACATAGTCCTGTAAATAATCCGTTTCTTGCTAAGATTTTAAGAACAACGTTTACAATCTCTGAAAATGATCGCCCACTCCAGACACCGATCTAGGATGCATTTAAAGACTTCCTTGTTTTAATCAAATGGAGTAGAACAATTATTCTTGCTGAGTTGCCACCATATAAAATTTGAATAGATTGTATTATTTATTTACTTTAGTCTCTTCCTAACAAACAAATAATATATGATCCTGTACAATTTTTTCACAATTTCTCTTTGATTTAAAAATGTTTGTTTTAAAATTTAAGAAAATTTTATTCATTTGTTTTAATTCACAGAAGAAGCCATGAAATTAAAAAAAAAATTTAATTAAAAAAGTTTTATACCTCTTCTTAAATAACTCAAAGCAGATTTTTTTCAGCATAAAGTTTACTTGAAAAAAAGCTTTTGATTATCAAAATGAAAGTTTCTGTTTTAAATATTATGTAAAATTGTTTTAAAATTTAACATTTTAATGCCTTTAAACTTTAAAATATAAAATTATTCGACAAGCCGAATATTCGGTATTCGGCCTAGCAGTTACTATTCGGCTAGCCGAATATTCGGTATTCGGTTCGCCTGTAGGCCGAATATTCGGTATTCGGTTCGCCTGTAGGCCGAATATTCGGTATTCGGCCAAAATCACTATTCGGTGCATCCCTAATACAAATACATATTTTACCTCTATTTTTTTTTTCAATCCTTCTATATATAAAAAAAAGTTTTGATTTGGAAATGGGCCAATGAACATCTGCGTAGATATTCCGGGTAGATCCACATCATATTTGAATGTTTAAGCATGGCCTTCCATCGTTAATATTAAAAAAACTGTTGCATACAAAAATATGAAAATCGGTGGTATTATAGAGAAATGTTTGATAAACACGCTGATGCAGACAGTTTTCAAGTCGAAGAAATATTTTAAGAGATATTTAATGCTAAAGTTGGACAAAATCGCTCCATTAAAAAAGTTTTATTGGAGCAAAAACTATACATGAGAATTTAGTCATTTTTAAATCATTTTATACGTTATAAGTTCCCGATGTGCAGATTGCATTTACTTTTCTTATTTGACTCATTTTTTGAGGTTTTATTTCAATTTTAATTTCAAATTTTCAGCATTTCGAGAGATATTTTTTACAAATTTTAGAAAATGTTATTAATTTAAACTGTTGCCAAGTTGTATAAACAGCGCAAACAATAATGTTTACTTCAAATTAAAAATTTATTTTACACGTGACTATTATAAACAGAAAATATAAAAAGCAGGACCTCATTGAAAATTACGTCATAAAAACTATAATTACACGTGAATTTTAAAAGAGACAGAATATTGTAAGATAATAAATTCATCATGCGTTAGAAGTCTTAAATAGGAGAATTTACGTCACATTACACTTATTATATAAAATGAACAAAAAATAATATTGCAAAACAATTTAAATTTAAAAATTGCTCGAGACATTTATTTGATATTGTAAAATGATCATAATATTTAATTTCTAACAAAGTGAATATTAAAAAGTAAAAGAAAAGTTTGGTGAAAATTACGTCAGATTATAATTCTCAGATTCAAATTATAATTCAGTCTTCCGAAATCTTTCAAAAGCCGATCAAATTATAGTGCTGTTAGAGTCTGCGGTGTCTGAACGAGGGTTGACGAGCGTAGCTCGTAGGGGGCAGAGCCCCCTAGTTATAAATATAAAAAAAGGACACAATTATAGGAATGGAAATCTTACTATTTACTATTGGGACATTCCAGTCTGTCAACAAGGAGCTGTTTGGGGAAAATTTGGAAAAAACGGCGGTGCGACAAATATTTCCCACTTAATTTTAATTACGAAATGCCGCAAAGGCACCAGAATTTTAAAATAAAATATTTCATTTATAATGTACGTAAAGGAAAAGCTTTTACTTATTATGAACGAAAATTGTTCGTAAAACCTCGTGTCATTCAATGATTTCAACATTTTAGCAACTGAAGTACTTTTCCCCGAAAGGGATAAAGGACCCTTCCCAATTTTTTCTCATCTTAAAACAGGACCCTTCCAGGGGTCGATGCAGGTTTTTATTCTTGGGGCCCATTTTGTGAAAAGTAGAAGTTATTTTTGTGAATTTATTACATTTTTGTGAAAAATAACATTTTGTAACGAAAGTTGAAATCCAGTTACTCAAATTCAAACCAAGAATTTATGAACAAAAACATTCTTCAAATCCCCTTGCTAAAGTTTTCGTTTTCTGCGACCTGGTTTTATTTATAAATTATACATTTTAAAACAGTTTTTTATGAAAAAGAATGTTATGTAGGGGGCCTATAAAAGGAATTTTGTGAAGGGGCCCATTTTATTAAAAGGAATTTTGTGAAGGGGCCCATTTTATTAAAAGGAATTTTGTGAAGGGGCCCATTTTATTAATTTTTTTTGTGAAGGTGCCTATTTTATTAAATAGATTTTTGTGAAAGGGCCCTAAAAAGGCCCCAAATTTTGCCTAGATCGACCCCTGCCTTCACAAATATTTTCACCCTAAACTTTTCACAAGTATAAATAATTTTTAAATAAAATCTAATATTCACAAAACATCTGAAATTGCCCAATAATTTATTATCTATATTTTTTACACATAAAAGATCTTGTTAAGTATAGATAAACAGGAACTTGCGTGTAACAGTAATTTCAAATTCGCAAAATTAAGACTTACGTTTTTTATAAATATAAAAAAACGTTTCACAATTTCACAAAAACAGGACCCTGAGAGAAAAATCTAGACAAAACCCTGGTCACACAAGATTATAATAAAAACCATTGCTCATTACAGAATATACATATAACATAAAATAATTTAGTTATTTTAAGAAATAATCAGCCAAAAGGGAAATACGATAAAAATATTTACAAAATGATACATTCACAAAGGACATTTTAGAAAGTTTCGTAAAAACTTTTATATTTTGTAATATTTTGGATTGCTTCATTTTTTTTTTTTTTTTTTTTTTTTTTTTTTTAAATGGAGAGTGGTTCGCTAGGGAAGCATCAAAATATAATATGCATTCGGTAATCGATGTTAAAAACCCCTGCTGACTGACCCACCCTCTTAAGAAGGAAACAAATTCCATAGACGAAATGCACATTATTATAAAAATACATCAAGAATTAAATCTCACTCCAGATGGCATTGTTGGTATCTAATAAACCCAAATCGAATCCTTACATCTGTTACGAACTAGGTACTCCCCCGATCGAAAGATGGGGGAAAGGGAAAAAATATATTGCAAACATATCCTCACAATTGGGTGACCTTGGGCAAAACGCCCCGGAAGTAGTTTAACTACGCTGGAAGTTTTACGTTAGCTTCAAAGGAGCGCTCTTTCATTTTGCGGAAAATGACGAAACTATCGATTTTCTAAATCTTTTAATTGTTGGTTTGTTTTAAATGAATTTAGGCATCTGTAGTACAAAAGATGTTCACATATTTTTGTAACGATTTTGGAAAAAGAAATATATGTTCATCTGGCAGCCCTTTCGTTGAAGTATAGTATTAGATCTTGATTTTTTAAAAAAGTTTTCTTAACCCTTTATGTCCCAAATTATGAATTCATGAAAATTTCACCTTCTAAAGCCTTTTTCATGAATTTTTGAAACTACGTTAGAAAAGTTACACTATCGTTTAATAATCTTTAGAAGGATTTTGCTAATTAAGGGTTAAAATACCAATGTTGTTTTTGTTCCTATATAACAATCTTCCAGAGTCCATTTAATGTTTTGGGACACCACTTATAAAAAGCTTGTTAAGTCCAAATACGTAATATTTCATAGGAGACATGTCGCGGGACTTGGGTGGGATACATTTAAATAGAATAATTTCGGTTTCATTTCTCATTTTTTTTTCTAAACATATAGCAGTAGATTCAGTAGAGATACACCCTGTTTTAGAGGTAAATACGGAGAACATTATGTTTTTAGGTGCGTTCGTAATTATATAAATACGCAGCACCTATAGTCGTCGTTCGGTCCGTCTATCTGTCCGCATATACCAGAGCAAAAACTATCCAACCGAATGGTCTGAAATTTTAAATATATAATTGTTTCAAAATTTTGTCTAGTCATTTCAAATTTTATGGAAATCGGATGTATAGTTTAATGACAGGGACAGTCAAAAGTTTTCCGTTACATGACGGCCAATCGAAAAAAAAAAATTCCAAGTACATTTTAATGATGTTACCGAACAGAATGAAATAGATATGCACTTATGAAGTGCACTAAAATATACATTCAGTACGATGTGCGGTGCAAAAAATATCTATTAAAATAGTTATAGTACGAACGCACCACGTTTGACGTGCAATTTCCAATTTGTTTTAATTTCGATTAGCTTTAAGACAGATTTTATTATTTCATTTACAGTTCCTATTAGAGATGTTTAAAGATTTTGCGAAAGTTCTTTGGGGGTTGGATTTTTTTTTTTTTAAACATAAGATGCGACTTTAGTTATAATAAACGGTAAACGTACCTTTGTTGGGTATGCCTTTTTTTACCCTTTTCCTAGTCAAATATGAAGTTCGATGTTTCTTTAACTGTATATTAATTGTGTTAAATAATTTAGGGATTGGTAGAAATATTAAATCCATGTTTTCGCACCTTTTTAAAAAATCGAATAAGAGTATTTTTCTTCGGAGAGAGCAAATACACAGCGTTGGATCCATTGCACATTTTTCACCTACATTTTAAAACAAAGAATATTTTTAATGATGCAGACGATGATAACTAAACTCTATTTCGGATTGATGGCATATAGATTTTTTTTAAACTTAAATCACAGAGAAAATAGCTTAATAGCTTATTTTAAATAGTTTTTTTTTTTTTTTTTTTTTTTTTACAAATAAAAATGCTAAATAAATAGCCTCTTTTATTGTATCAGGGTTTCCAGCAAAACATGACTAACAAATTCCGTGACTTTATCTCAAAAAATTCCCTGATTTTCCCTGACCAAACGGGCATACAAAGAAATTTGCTACTTTTTCTGCGATCGTTCCTCATTTTTTTTTTTTCCCCTTGTGATCGTTTGATGAAGTTCATGATTTTTTCCCGAGACTGGTGAATTTCGCGTCATTTTTCATTTTTTCTCCAAGACTTTTTAGAAAATATTTGTAAATTCCCTGACTTTTCCCATATATTTTGAAATTTCCCTGACTACTTTGAAATTCCATGACTTTTTAGATTTTCCCTGACTTTCCATGACTCTGGGAATTTTTACATATGTCACGACGATTTATTTTTTTATATTTTATTATTATTATTATTATATATATATTATTTAAGAATATGATTTTTAGTAGTATAAATAGTTCATCTTTTACAAATAAAAATGTTAAATAAAGAGTCATTATTGCTGTATTTTTAGATATGTCACGACAATTCTTTTTATTATTATTATTATTATTATTATTATTATTAAACTAATTAGCTTTTTAGAAGATGAAAATCTGGCCCTTGGAATTATAGAACACGCTTGTAAGAAAAACACGAAAACCAACTTGCAAAAAGTTCAACATTGTAGTATGAAGATTTCAAAATTTTTCTTTACTTTTTTTTTTCAAATTTTACAACAAGAATTGCATTTTCTTCTCGATTAAATTCTTTTCATTCCTAAATCCACTTCATAATATGTCAAAACCATATTATAAAATACTCAAATAAAAAAAATAAAAAAAAAAGTTCAAATGATCCCCCAGCCACAAGAGAATCTTTCAATTAACTCCTGAATATCTACTACAATGCGCATCGCGCTCTGCCACATGGGGTAAAGAATGTATGTTTACACAAATGAGAATGGGAGAAAAAAAAAATTAAAAGTAGAGGTAAAGCAGGAATAAATAAGGAATTTTTTTGTACGTCAGTTATTGTCATTATTATCCCATCAGTCAGGAAGTATGAATGTAACCCTTCCCCTTCAACAGGATGGAGGGGGGAAATGGGTCAAGGCCGCGTCAAGCAAAAAAAAAGTCGGAGGAGAAAATCCCGGGCTTCCATTACCTGACAACTCTATCACCGACGGAAGATCAAAATAACACGCACACAACTTATAAGTCGAATGTCTGTAATTCGAATTTTCATTGTTTTTATACTGTTTCTGCATTCCTCTCACGTTTTAATTATTTTCTAAAAGTGGAATATTTTTCTTTTTCTAACCATTAGTGATAATTAGGGATGCACCGAATATCCAACTCCTGCCGGATATCCTGCTTATTCGGCGCAGAAACCGAATATTCGGTTTGGCCGAATACTTTAATATCCGGTTGCCGGATGGTGACTCATTTTTTAAATTATATTTTTAATATCAGAAAAAGTTAGTGCAAATTTAATTTTCTCCTCACCAACAATGCCCCATTAAAAGCAATGCTAACAAAAGAAATACTACTCATAATTTCAATGAAATTATATGATGAAAATGAAAATATAGGATTATAATATAAATGTAAATACAATATTTAAAATATAACAACTAAGTGTTTATAATTAAATTTTATTAAAGGCAAGTTATGATATAGGAACATTAGCATTGTCAGGCTGTTAATCCATTATGTTTTTGTTTTTTTTAATCTCAAATATTTCTAAATGTATTATAAAATTGCTCCTGAAAATAAGCATTCACATCTCTTGTGGTCTATATTTCTTGTGTTTTCAACATTTGTAAAGTAAAAATCATATTATTGAATTTCACTGTTTTGTTTATGGAAGATCAACTGTTTAAAATAATACTGATTATGAAAAGAATTGTGCCACATTCTTGAAAAATTCACTGTCCCCTTTGTCCTATACAACAAGATACTTTCAATGTTGATCTTCTCTATTTATTTAAATTCTGTTAGAAGACATTAGTCATAGTCAGGGACCCGGAGCTGGAGCTAGAGCTCGGAGCCGGAGCGCTCAGGAGCTGAAGCTCTAAATTTTCCCCTGCTCCAGGGCTCCTTTAGTTTTTTTTAATATTCTTTTAGATATTTTTTTTTCAGTCTTTTAAATTTCCAGGCTTAAAATATTTTAATTATATCCTTTTTTAGGGGGCCTATTATTATTATTATTATTATTAGAGATGAACAAGAACATAGTAACACTACTTCACTTCTACTTTAGCTAAGTGGCAACATTATTTTAAAACAAATAGGATCGCCTGTTGTTTACATGTGTAGTTGTAAAATTCTGGTTGTTTGAAGAGCGTAGAAGAAATTTAAGATTTTTATGTTTAAAATTCCACCAAACTTTCTTTTAAGATATCAGATTTTCTGAACAAGCATTTCAGGTTTGATGAGAAAAAAAAATATATTTTTTTTGTCAGATCTTTAATGAAGGTAAAGGAAGAATTTGCGAGCAAAAAATTAACTTTGTAAATTAAAATCTGCAACTCAAAAGCGCGAAGTCGGAGCCGAGTTGGAGCGGTTGCCGGACCTACAGATTTTATCTGGAAACGGAGCTGGGGCTGTAGCATCAAAAATTTTTCGGCTGCGGGTTACTGCCATAGCAAAAGTAAGTAATAATATAGACGTAGAAAAAAACAATTAATCTTTTTTTTTATGTACAATGACTCTAAATAAATAAAAAAAAAACTACTTACTAGAATAAACAAAAGACAAAATATGATTAAATTTCAATATTTAGTTACTACAAAGCATTTGTTTTTAATGCAACTTTAACTTAAAAAATGAATTTAAATCTATTAGTATTAATGGTACTTTTCGGTTAGCCGGGCGCCAGTGTTTATATATATATATATATATAATTATATATGTATGTATATCTACAACAATACATATGCATCTATACATATTACATATATGTATGTATGTATATATATATATATGTATGTATATATAACACTGGCTCCCGGCTAACCGAAAAGTACCGTATTAATATTTGAATGACATAAAATTATAATAATTTAAATTTTTTCTTCTCTAAGCAAGCATAAAATAGAAATATTAATATTAAAATTAAAAACGAGAAAGTATTCGGCCGGATACCGAATATTCCGTAAAATTTTTTACCGGATATTCGCAAAAATCCATATCCGGTGCATCTCTAGTGATAATACACTGACGGGAAAAATTAAAGTTTTCACAAAACTTTTCATGCTACAGGACATAAAAGTATGCATAAGCCTAAAAATTTTTATTTTATATTTTATATTTAATAAAAGAAAAAAAAAATGCAACAAAAGCTTTTATTTGTATTTAAAAAAATCGTTTTTTCCCATTTTTTCCAGAAAAAAAAACTGGAAGCAAAAAACTTTTTTCCCAATTTGAAATATCTAATTATATACTCATTAATGTTCAATTGTATAGGGAGATTTTTTGTTTGTTTTATCTGGGAAAATATACTAGATTTTTTTTTTTTTTTTATCGGGTCAACCCCGAAACCCATGATTAAAATAATTGTTGCGAGCGGTCTTATTAAAATGACTTGCGAACGGTCCCACCAGGCCGCTGCTTTTTCCAGTGTTCACAATTTAACTTGTAACTTACAGTTTGACTGTAGATACAAGTGATGTTTTGACCCTTTTACTATAATATCCAGGGTTGCGGAGTCGGACTACAGATATTTTTGTTGGACGTTTTTAAAGTGAAATTAACTAATTATATGTAATTTTAAATCTATAAAATGAATTATTATTGTTATTTATGGACTATATCAGGGCTACTCAAGTTAAAGATGACCGACTTACTGCGGTGTACAAAGTAGATACAGGAGTAGGTACAGAATAAGTACAGGATACTACCCGTGTACAGAGTAGATGAAAACCGTTTTAATTCATAACTGTATTGGATATTTTACATTTAGTATACAAGTATTTCCCCTCGTATTTTTGGGGTTTGTGAATAGAACCCGAGGTACAAAGGTCTAGAAGGACCCAAGGCCCGGGAAATGAAGGCAATTTTTCAAACAGGCAGTGTAAGTAGAATTAAGACTTTATGTTAATCGGCCGGATCAGACTGATAAAAAAAAATTGAACAGGATGACAAGCCCAATATAACAAATTTGAAAGAATCAAACTACGCCTATAAAATAGGCAAAAATTACAATGGGCTTGATTGGGGTGAGAATCAATACAAAAGCACGGGATTAAGTACGGACCTTAAAATTTAGGCTCATGAAGATCTCTTACCGGAGGTAATGCGAAAATTATAATTTCGTGCTATTTTCGGAGGCAAAAGAACTAAGAACACGGTATAGCATTGTAATAGAAGCCTTTTGTCCCCCCCCCCCCCCCTCAAATTATTCCGATCTGTATGACCAAAAGTAAAAATTCTAAAATACAGTCTTTCATTTATTTATTTTTAAGCACAGGAGTCAAAATAAGTTGAAATTGTAATTCTTTATTTCTGAATTGGGGGTACCCAATATAACGAAAAAATAGTGAAATTTCAGTATCTTTCACCTTTTGAATTTCAGATTCTTCAGATCTGCCAGAGCCCGAAATAAAGCCAAAATTGAAAAATTAATTCGAAAAATGTATTTTTTTATTTTTTCATTAGAATGCACAGAATCCGAATTATTTCCAAAATAATAAAATTTTCATCTTTATTTTTCCTCCTTTCCATAGAAATTTTTCTAGTCTGACAAAGCAAAATAACCACTAAATTGTAAAGATTTCGCTTTTTTCTTCTCAGTCCGCAGATCCAAAATAGTAGGGGAAAGTAGGGTAATGACGCTCAGAAAGGTAATCCCGCTCACCTAATATCGCTAAACAGAATAGAATTGAAAACTTGCGATCGGTACCGGCAACTAGGGAACTTCATCCTAAGTCCCCAGTAACGATTTGGGTGTCCGTCGGGAGGAAAGTCTTTTTGTGTCCTTACGTTATTAGTTTGAAGTTGTTTTATTATAAAATTCTACAACATCTAACTTGAAGGTAAGTGACACTCTTATTTTCAAATATTAATTTACTCATTATGTCTACAAAATATATACATTTAGCTGTACTTTCATGCTTTTATTTATTTTTGTAGTGCGTTGTTACGCCAATTATAATGCAATAAAACCCAACATGGCTATAGCGGGTAATGGCGCTCGCGTGGAATTCCAGAAGTGTTGCCAGTGGGCAACTTTTTTAAGATTCAAATTTGTTGATTGACACCACTTTTTTGAAATGGTAAAATTACTCTGTTTTCGCCTTTATTAATATGTCATTAAACAAGGAGAATTTTACGATTTCAAAAAAGTGGTGAAAATTAAAAAACCTAACTATTAAAAAAAAGTAGTCCACTATATGTCTAACACAATATGTGTGTACAATATGTGTAAAGTGGTTGCAAAAAGTCTGCAGTGGTGTGAACAGCCCACATAACTACATATGACTTTTGTCTTACTTAAATGTTGTAAAAACATATATAATGATCACTTATAAACAGATTAAGTAAAATAATGCTATAAAGTGATAAAATATCATTTATTAAGATTGACGATCGTTTCGTCGCACCAACGGCGACATTTTCAAAATCATACACGATAAAAAATATTTTCACATAATTTAAAAATAATAAACATAGTAAACAATGTCACGAGAAATGATGCATAATGAAAAACATTGCAAACATAAAATAAATTAAAATTAAATTAGTTATTTGTGAGCGTGGATTAATTGTCACATAATTTAACAAAACAATAATTGGTAAATAATGTCACGAGACAACATGCATAATGAAAAATATTGCAAAACATAAAATAAAAATTTAAATTAGCTTGGCTATTTGCGAGCGTGGATTAATTACTTTAATATTATTAATTTTAAAAAAAATGGAAAGAGATGCTATGTAATTTTAGTAACAATAGTAAAAATAGTAAATAGTAAAACCACGCTCACAAATAACTAATTTAATTTTAATTTATTTTATGTTTGCAATGTTTTTCATTATGCATCATGTCTCGTGACATTGTTTACTATGTTTATTATTTTTAAATTATGTGAAAATATTTTTTATCGTGTATGATTTTGAAAATGTCGCCGTTGGTGCGACGAAACGATCGTCAACCTTAATAAATGATATTTTATCACTTTATAGCATTTTTTTACTTAAATGTTGTATTCAAAATCTGAGCGCAATTACCCTACCATGTCGGGCATTATCGATGGTTATTTAAATAAAACGATAAAAAAAATTCCTAAAACTTTTATGCAAATTAGTTGATTTCAAACTGTTCCTTATGCTTTGGAGTTATACTTCGTTAATAAAATATTGATTTTTTTTTTTTTTTTTTTTTTGTCTAAATTTGACTAGCTAGTCATGTTTTCCCTTAAGTGAGCGCTATTCCGCTACTTTCCTCTAAAAATTTCCATTTTGTGTTCTTTAGATTTCGATAGTTGGATTTTTCGGGGGGTTTGGGCGCGAAATTGTAAAATATTTTTTTTTATTTTTTATTTTTGAATCCTTAAAAAGATAATCAATGTCGCAATAGTGAGGTTTTAGCCTTATTTTTCTTATATTCCGTAATTATTTTAACCAACAGGCAACACTAGTACCCCAGTTCGGTTACTAGTGTTGCCAGCCCGGAGTCGGGCATTTTTTCCACCGACTCCGCAGCCCTGGTAATATCGCTAGAGACTTCTGAATAGGTGAATATTAATTATAATAATGCTGTACATAAAATATTGGAACAGAAACAGCATCCGATAAGTTAATCGAGCGTTTTATTCATGTTTCGATCAAGCAATCTCTGTGATCGCTCACAGTAGATATGGGACAGTATTTGAAGGTTAAACCGGATAGGTAATTCAGACAGGCAGGACTAAGAACGTGATCATACTCTAAATTTGTCCTGCCAAGATCCTTCATTCAAGCATGGAAAAACGTTCTCCAAGGGAACTTCTGAAACAAAATCCCTTATAAACAGATTGTCATACTTTTCAGAAAATTTTAATTACTTTATTTAATAGACCGGAAGGAGCCTGCACAGAACATCACCTCATCGAGCTGGCGGTTGATATTCCAGGATTAGACAGAACTCGATTAGCATATTAAAATGCAACTGGTCTGCCAAGTCGTATCTTAGTGGAAACCCCCTGCAGACTCGATTTTAGTGGTGCATCGGTAGGTTTATCATTGTGTTTTCCTGCACCCAAAGGGATGAAAACGTGGACGAATGGGAGCAGGAAAACATAATGGTAAACCTACGAGTCAACCACTAAAATCGGGTTTGCAGTGTTTTCCACCAAGATAGGACTTAGCAGCAGTGGTGTAGTCGAGGGGGGGACGCGGGCGGACGGCGTCCCCTCACTTTTTTATTTTATCTCAAACGTCCCCTTGCTTTTTTTTTTCAAGGGGGACGCTAGGAACCTGGAGGATGCAGATTTCCCAAACCTATTATTTTTTAAAGGAAAAGCTCTCTAATAAATTAACAATTTTAAGAATAAAAGCAATGAATTTTTATATCTTTCAACAAAATTGAAAACTTTAATAAATCATAACGTGCTAAATATATCGAAAATGACGTGTGATATTGAGATTCATTACTTGAGTTCTTTGCTAGAATAGTTAAAATCATGATGAAACCGTGATTTTAGAATGTTTCTTTTGTATTTCACCTCTTTAGAATGCGAATCTTTAAAAAACATTCGCATATTGTACTTACATGTTAGACGTAATCTACTTACTAGGGTTTCTAGCCTAAATGTTTCTAGAAAAAACCTGATAAATGTGATTTTTGGAAGTTTAAATTTAATTTAAAGTATGTTTAATTTTTCAGTTACTTTTCTCGGCAATTCAGGATGGAAGACAAGATTTAAAAACAAGTTTGACCCGTGTAACATGACCTTATCCTTATGTTCAGGACTATAAGCGTCCCTCCCACTTTATTTTCCAAGACTACACCACTGCTTAGCAGACCAGTTTCATTTTAATATGCTAATTGAATTTTAACTAATCCTGGACTTTCATCCGTCAACTCGATGAGGTGATGACTTGTTCAACCACCTCTCGGTCTATAGGCGTTTCCAAGATCAGCTAAGAATTATTGATAAGAAAAGAAAGAGCTAAAAGAAAAGAGAAAAAAGACAGAGGGGAACTCTCGTATACCTTATACCAAGCCTTAAAATAAAGTTCAGTTAAAAAAAGATTTTAACCTTTAAGGGGGCTGGTCACTCAGCTTCCGATTTCCCCCTCACTCATATAAAGTCTATGTGGGCATAGGGTGCATTCGTCTATTTAAAATATCTCCTCGGGAAATTAATATTTTTAACTTCTATTTTTTGTGTACACTTCCTAAAAGACGTCTCTTTTTTTCTTAGTTCTCAAAATATTTCTAAAATCTATGCTTAATTTTGTAGGAAGTGTTACAATCTGACTCACAGTTCGCCCGCTTTTAACACATCAAATATTAAATTCAGCACAGATTTTAGAAATATTTTGAAAACTAAGAAAAAAAAAGACAGCCTTTAAGAAGAGTAGGGGAAGACGGGGTACAATGAAACAAAATTTACTAATTTTTTTTTCGTATCCACAATTTTGCATGCACAAAAATATAATTAATGCATATTTTTAATCTTGTATTTTCCCCGTCTAAATAAATTTTTATTAGGTTCTAAACAATATCTTTATGCTTGAAAAATAACAAAAAATAAATGTCTTACAGTGTTTCATTGTACCCCGTATGCCGGGGTACAATGAAACACTCCAAATGATGGAAACAATTTTCACCCAGTATAGTTTATTTTATGAAAAATGAGATAAATACAAAAACAAAACTTGATTAATAAGAAACTTGATAAAAATATTATAGTCTAAGGTGAAAATTAAGAAAATTCTATTAATTTAAGAAATACCTTTCATTTTATATTAAATTGGCTCAAGTCAGATTCAAAAATTAGCATTTCTGCTTATATTTCAGTTGCTCCTGAAGAAATATGAGGTGGTAGTTTCAACACAATGAGCTTTTTTTTTAAATGTAAGTTTCTAAAAAAAAAAAAAAAAAAAAAAAAAAAAAAAAAAAAAGATTAAAACTAGGTTGAGTCTTCTTATATCAAGTACTTCACATTTGACTTCATTTAAATGTATGATTTCTCCAACAATATATATTTCCTTACGTTTCCATTTATACGGGTACTGCTTGTGCCATACATGTTGTGTGTGGATATCTCATTCTTAGTACCTTGATGACCAGCTGGGCCTGGAAAAAAAATCTGGATCATCATCAGAGTCTGTAGCAGGCAGAGTTTGTTTTCAAAACAATCCCTTCTTAGCTTTTTCTCTCTTTCTATTTTTTAATTGCTTAACAAGAGCATTTTTTACTGACCTGGTTAGAACAAAACTTTTTTTTTTCAGTTTTCCTACTCTTACTTCTAATATATTCAATTTACTACTTTTATTACTGTAATAAAACATGTTTCATTGTACCCCGTCTGCAAGTGTTTCATTGTACCCCGCACTGAGGTTACTAAATAAAAATTTATTTTCAAACTTCTAATATTTATTTTTTTTTTTTAGTTTGGTTTTGGAGAAATGAAGACAACAACCCAAAGATACCAATGTATAGAAAAAATAATTATTACATATAACAACAAGGAAAAAAAAAAACAAAATTACTTTTAGTAAATAAAGTTACTTTCAATGGTGTAAAAGCAATAATCTTCTATTGCTACTCTTGTAGAAGTGTGAATGTATCCAAATCACATCAGTAATTGGAACATATAGTTGTATAACATATATATAAACTGCAACTCTCTATGACAAATTTGATTGATTTTACAAGTAATGTTTCATTGTACCCCGTGTTTCATTGTACCCCGTCTTCCCCTACACAGAAAAAAAGATGTTAAAAATAGGAATTTTCCGAGAAGATATTTTAAATAGACGAATGCATCAAATGTCTATAGACTTAACATTACGGAGGAGAATTCCGAAGCTGAGGGACCAGCCCCCTTAACTAGTGTCGCAGAAATTGTTGCACGGCGATCAGGCCGCTTGAACAAAACATGAATAAAAGGCAAAGTTAAACCTTAAGGTACTGTTTCTGTATTAAACTTTATGTACAGGGTTTTTATAAACGAAATTCTCCTACATAGAATTCTCTAGCAATAGTAGTAGAGCTCCAAACGAAAGAAATTTTCACTAGTGTCGACTGACAGGTGTCGATGCAAGTTTTTTTTCTTGGGGTCCATTTTGAGATAAAAGTTATTTTTGTGAAATTTATTTTAATTTTGTGAAAAGTAACTTTTTGTAACGAAATATTAAATTCAGTTATTCATTCAAACAGCATTTATTAATAATAATTTCTTTAACTTCTGCTGAAATTTAACCTTCTGGTGAACTTGTTTTCTTTGTTGCAATTTACACATTTTAAAACCTAACAATATAAAAATAATTAAGGAAGAGGCTTGTTTTATTAATAGGAATTTTGTGAAGGGGTCTGTTTTCAGGGGTGTAGTGGAGGGTATGCGGAGGTATACACCGTATGGATTTTTTCAAGAAGCTCCGTATACCCTCTGTTTCTCAAATAAAGCTATAGCGTATACTCGAGGCATGACGTTAATGACTTTAGCGTATACCCCTGCCTCAAGCGTGTACCCTCTGTTTTTTTTTTTTTTTTTTTTTTACGACAACTCTGTTTTATAAAAAGAAATTTTGAGAAAGGGCCTGTTTTATTAAATGGATTTTTGTGAAGGGGTCCCTAGATGCGCCCCAAATTTTGCCTTGGTTGACCCCTAACTTACACTGTGGAAACTGAAAAAAGCAGCAATCTGTGAGACCACTAACAGCAGTCGAAGCTTGAAAGTAATTTTCATTCTTGTAAATTCTGTCACTTTCAACAACCTTTATCAAGTGTTTTTATGTTTTATTTAAAAGAGATTTTAAAACTTAAATGCCCCCTTCGCCTCTGCAGCTTTGATTCTGAAATATCCTCTGCAAACGTGAACAGAGCAGAGCAGCGGGTAACGGTAGCGCTTGGCTTCCGACATGTCAGGCGGACTGTGAGTCTCAGTCAGGCATCCCCAAACCGGTCCGACTGGATACCTTCTCGCTTACTTTCCACCCTCCGAGATCACGTGGACTTGAACAAGGAAGCTCGCCTCTTTTTTCTTTTTTAATTTCTTTCTTTCTCCACTTGCTTTCTCCTTTCCTTTCTCTGGCGCTTATTTCATTTAATAAAACACAATGGTGGGAAAATCCCGTTACTCTTTCACTCGCTCTCCAAATCGGACGCCAGAGGGCGACAGAAGTCTAAGGCACACTGCCACTGCAACATTGAAAATCGCAGAAGGAACAGTCACATTATTTACAGAGGAGCATTGAAGTAACTAAGTGATATCGAAAATTTATCTATACTCTGTAAAAAATGAAGGAAAAATATACCCCCTCCCTCCCAACAAAAAGGGGGAGGGGTGGTTCTGTCTACGCTCATTAACCTCATCAGAAAATTAACCTAGGCAGAATTCAAACTATGCATCTCGGAAGCACCCTCATGAGTTATTGACAAACCCTCAAGTACAGGCCTGCACGGGCAGAAATTTCCGGGCCCGGGGCCCGGATACAAAAATTAAAAGTTTGTTTTGGTATATTCATTCGTTGGTATATTCATGTTCTTACCTTTTGGTATATTCATTTTGCATGGATCGACACATTTTTCAGTTTAAGACAGGATTCCCTCATAAGCAGGTTCTTTTTCACACGTTTCACTATATTTTAATTTTTAGCCATATTTTAATAAGCGTACAAATCTAAATCTACACTATTCTTTAAAAAGAATAAATTTTAATGCTTAATTATAGAATAATGGCGGTTTAAAAATTATGCATTTTTTGCAAAGATTTTTGGGCCAGGTGTAATTTTTACTGACTTCAGACCAGGCCACGACGAGACAATGATTTTCATACGGGCCAGGTCAAAACCAGGACTGAAAATTTTGGGGCGTGAAGACTAAGGAGGATGAAACCAGTCCCGGCTCTGTACGGAAAAAATAAGTTAAGGCACCGCCTGATCCTTCAGGGAAAAAAGTAAGGCCCGAACCTTCAGAAAAAAGTATGACCCGGCCCGAAGCGAGTGGAAACCAGGCCCGGCCCGAGTGCGGTGATAGAAAATAGGCCCGGCCCGTGTAAATCGCTACCCTCAACCCGCCCCGATCCACCTCCTCCCATAAAAGAAAAAAAATCTGCTTTTCACTTTTAACTTTGCTAAGGTCAAACAACTGATTTGGACAAAGTTCAGTTAATATAACAAAAAACAAAAACGAAAAGTCTTTAGAAGAAATTATTCATAAGTGCAATCAGATGATAGAAGATTCTTAGTAAAATCCCAATTAATATACCCATTGTAGGACTAAAACTAACATCACACTTCGCTTGCGTTGGTGTTCATCGTCTAGCAAGAGGTTCAGATGATTTTTTTTTTTCAAACCTCTACTACGAAAGCAATAAAAATACAATCTGGCCATTCTTTTCCAATCGTTCATTAACAAAAGAAAGGGGTATCTCAACAATCGAAAGAGGGGGAGATGGATTCGTCGGACAAATTTCGAACCGATTTGGATCCTACAAAAGTAATAAAACATGAAAAGCACCGCCAGACCAGAAAAATCGCAGAACATAGGATCTGTCTGTTTGCATCTTAACCTTTAAGGGGGCTGGTCACTCCAGCTTCGATTTCCCCTCACTCATGTAAAGTCTATGCGCATTGGATGCATTCCTATATTTAAAATATCTCCACGGGAAATTAATATTTTTAACTTCTATTTTTTGTGTACACTTCCTAAAAGAGGTCTCTTTTTTTCCTTAGTCCTCAAACTATTTCTAAATTATAGACTTCATTTTATAGCAAGTGTTAAAATCTTACTCACAGTTCGCCCGCTTTTAACACATAAGATATTCAATTCAGCATAGATTTTAGAAATATTTTGAAAACTAAGATAAAAAGAGACATCTTTTAAGAAGAGTACACAAAAGATAGAAGTTAAAAATATGAATTTCCCGAGAAGATATTTTAAATAGACGAATGCATCAAAAGTCCATAGACTTAACATGACGGGGGAGAATTCCGAAGCTGAGTGACCAGCCTCCTTAAATCCAAAATTATGAATTCATGAAAATTTCGTCTTCTAAAGCATTTTTCGTGATTTTTTGAAACTACATTAGAATATTTATACAATCATTTAATAAATTTTAGAAGGATTTTGCTAATTAAAATTAATTAAACTTGAATTTATAGGGTTTTGTGCAATATTTATAACTCCACTCAAATACCTTATTTAAAATATATCTTTTAGTATTTCATAGAATTAGGAAACGTACAAATAGAATGCTCTTACAATAGAAATGTAGAAACATTTCCGAACTGGAACTTTTCCCCCACAATCTTTCAACGTCAAGAAAGATGAAAAGGTGCAAATGAAAAATAAATCATCCTTTTAAATATATTTTTCTTTCTTGTAACCCATAATGCTTTTGGAATAAGATACAGGAAAATATCTATTACTTCAAGCTCATTCTAAACTGTAGTACTACTAATACATGCATTAAATTTATTTGATAACAAGTTATTTTTAGTGGTCTTTAAATTGCCGTCTATGCATAAAGGGTTAAGGGCCGCTTCACTACTGTACACACCCCGATCGCGAAATCCCCTTTTATTTAATATATATGAAAACTTAGAAGCGCTATTACACATTACTTAAATCTATACTATTAAAATACGGTGTTCAACACCCAAAAGTAGACGTCAGATACCATCGATATGCCTTTTTTTAAATTGTCTCCGTGAATGTCAAATATAAGAAAATGATAAAATTTTATCAAATGGAAATTTCAAAGTTTACACTGTAAAAAAAAGAAAAAAAAACCGGACCAAAAAACGGAAATACTACAGACAATCTAGACGCCAGTACTATTTACGTTTTTTACGGGAATTTTTACCCATAAATTACAGAAAATTTTCCGTTTTTAATCAGATAAAAAAACAAATATCAATCAGTAAAAAAACGGAAATAGTACTGGCGTCTAGATTGTCTGTAGTATTTCCGTTTTTTAGTCCGTTTTTTTTTTTTTTTTTTTACAGTGTACAGGGATTTTTTTAAATGCTAAAAATTTAATGAGACAATTTTTAAAAACGCACATTGTAGGCATCTGACGTTTATTTTCCGATAGTGAAAACCGTATTTTAATAATTATATATTAGGCAATAAGTAGTTGCGCTTCTAATTTCCCCTATAGGTTTCCCATAGGATTTCGCTATCGGGGAGTTAAAATGAAACGGACCGTTGAGGTGTGTTTGGTTATACATCAGTGTTGTCCCAAGAGAAATATTTTCAAGGAGGGCTTCTGAAAATAAAATGAATCCTTCGCTTTCTTGCAAGAAGCAATTGAACAAAAGAAGCTATCCCATTCAAGCAGCGAAGAAGTGAACTAGGGACTTTCAGCTCACCAGCCCTCCAAAAATTGTGTCATTATTTAGTTTCAAATCAAGCCCATTTTAATCATGCGTTTTAGCACATATCCAAAGCAATGCTAAAAACAGACTAAAAAGAAGAAAAAATTGACTAAAAGGATGCTATAAAGGTGGTAAATTAGCGATTATTGGCAGGGTTGCCGGCTTTTAGCCAGGCCAAAAAAAGCCGGCCGGCTTTTTTTTGGTTTTAGCCACTTAAAAAAAGCCGGCTTTTATTTTTCAAAAAGGTGGTTTATAGATAATTCATATAAAATTTGGATTAATTTATTTTTAATACATTTATAAATATTTTCTACTAAAAAAATCTAAATTTCTATTAAATTTTGTCAAATAAATAAGTCCTTATAACTGCTAGGATGCAACTGTGAAGGCATTATGTCAGAAAAAATAATTAAAAATATTCAGGAGAATACATTAGACTCCAAAGTATTGGTTTAGAATTCTTTATCATATAGTTCTGACACATACAACACATTTTAAAAATTATATGAAAGAATAAGAAAATATCACACATCAAAATGGAAACATTCTTACATACTGATATTTACTTTTAAAATTGATTAAAACTAAATAGCATATATGTATTTAATAGCTGAAATTATCTTATATAATAATTGAGAACAAACACCCAGTAATAAGCAATTGATATTCTAACTTATAAAAATGATCTAGTAAAAAGTTTATCTGCTACTAAGCTGTTATGTAACTTATTCCAGATATGTCCATACGGACAGATTAAAATAGTAGAATGAACAATGTTGAAAGAGAAATTAGGAAGGATGTAACATTTGAGGAAATTTTAGTACATGTAAGTGTGCATAAAATGAAGAGAACAATTAAAAAAATTCTCCACATAAAACTTGTTGAATTAGAATTTTGAAAAGCTAGTTGCTATTTAAAATAGTGCTTATTCATGCATAAATTAATGCATAGGTTATTCATAATACTGTTTTAATAGAGAGAAATTATGTTTTTATTAAATGACTATGTGTGATTTTAAATGTTTATGAGAAATAAAATAAGACTTGTATATTAATAGCCCTTAAAATTAGGTAATAAAATATATATAAGCAACCATTGTCCTTTTTAATTATATAAAGCAGTAAAAATGAGAAGGTGTTAAGGCCAGTGTAAACCAGAGAAAGCAATTGGAAAAGCCTTTTATTCCACTATTAATGTCTTCATTAATTGTCTTCTTAAAAGCCAATTTTGGGCAAAAAAAGCCGGTTAAAACCAATAAAAGCCACCGGCGTGGCTTTTTTTTTAATTTTAGCCGGCTTTTTTGCAACCCTGATTATTGGGCCAATTTACTTTTTTTTTTCTTTCTCGATCAACTGGCAACGCTGGACTGAGAGTTCTTCTAATGTTTGATAACAAAGAGATAAGTGGTGCGCAACTATAGCGAGAGAGGTATTAGGAGTTAGCCGAGGAGCTCGAGCTTTGGAAAACGGAGCGAGATTGGCCCATAAGCAGCGCTTAATTTGCACCGGAGCTCAGCTCCGGTTCTTATTTGTTTTTAGCAAATAATTACAAATTGAACAGAACGCACAGGAACCAGTAGAACAGCGTTTCAGAAAAACAAAAGCCTAAAGGTTTCCGAACGGCGACGAGGAATGCCAGAATCAGAATTAACCACACCCGTATCTACTGTTTTGCTCGTGGTTGTGCTATGTTTATTCGCTACTTTTTGTCCGTGTCTGTCAAATATTATTACTGATCAACTTTTTACGCTCGACGCGGCGATTCATTTTCGCCAAAACTCGCATAGGAATGCAATTCCAGCACTTCTCTACTTTTAGCAAATATTTAAATATTAGTGAGAAGGAGAACTCACTGGTGCTTATAAATACCGTGCACTAAAGTCCCCCGGAACAGCGCCATGTGTTTTGTTTGATTCAAAGAAATCCTTGGCGAGTAGAACTTCTTTAAACTTCCCCACTCCTGATTTTAATGTTTTTACTCAGTTCATTAATTAGATTTTATTATACAAAAATGCATCTAGATATAGTCAAAAATTAAAAAATGTATTTTGCCGAAGACGGAATTGCTTTAAATTTTGCAAATAATGTATGAAATATAAATATGAGGGTGGAAGAGAAGGGGTGGTACACGAGGGAACGAGAGATGTTATTAGAGATCCGGTACTTTTTTTCTTAGAAATTAAGCTCTGCTCGTCTAGAGTTGCCAGATTTATTTCAGAAA
This sequence comes from Maratus speciosus, assembly GCA_963932465.1. NCBI lineage: Eukaryota > Metazoa > Arthropoda > Arachnida > Araneae > Salticidae > Maratus > Maratus speciosus. The sequence goes on from OZ010788.1 coordinate 632,904,603, forward strand.
AAAAAAAAACCCGGAAGATTTAGTACTTGACACTTGTTAATTTTGGTTTTATCGCGCTATCATCCTTTTTATAACCATACTAAACGGTGTTGAATGTCTCATTAATTTTTTCGGTGACAAAATTGTTTAAAAAGAGGTTATTAATTAATCGGTTTAATCATTATTTTCCAACTATATTTGTATTACATTATTATTAACACTGCTTAACTAATTTTGCAATCAGCTATATATCCCATTATGAATGAAAAATTAATTGAATTGCACCAAAGAACAAAAATAAATCAAAACATCACACAAATCAATGATAATCATAGAAATTTAGTAATAGACACCCTACCAAAAAAAAGAAAAAGAAAAAAAAAAAAAAAAAAAAAGGTGTTTGTATTTCAGTGTAAACGAAGATAATAAATCAAACAAAATACAGAATCCTCCCCCCCCCCCACACACACACACCTCAATATTTTCTTTTACATTTGAAAACGTATAAGGTCAACCGATCCAAAAAATGTTTCTTAGATTCGGGTCTCTTTACAGAAGAAGACCGTAGAAACAAAACCATTTTAGGAATCGTAAATGCGCTTTACATGAGGTCTACGATTTCTTCCACACACGCTAACTATGCTTTAATAAACTAGTCCAATTATATTAAATTGTTATTTATCCCATTTTATTAAATTAATTTAAATTACAATAAAGTACAGATGTTAACGGGCCAGTTCATAAAAATAAGTATTGAAAAATCAATTTATGATGGAGTTTTTTTTTTTCCTTAATCTCTAAACATATTACACCTTAAGGCTGCTAGTCACTCAGCTTCCAAATTCTCCTCGGTAATGTTAAGTCTATGGGCATTTGATGCATTCTTATATTTAAAATATCGCCTCATATTTTTAACTTCTTTTTTCAGTATTCTCTTCTTAAAAGATGTCTCTTTTTTTTCTTAGTTTTCAAAATATTTCTAAAATCGAGGCTTAATTTAATATTTTGTGTGTTAAAAACTGACGGACGGGGAGTAAAATTTTATCACTTTACATAAAATTGAGCGTAGATTTTAGAAATATTTTGAAAACTAAGAAAAAAAAGAGACATCTTTTAAGAAGAGAACACAGAAAAAAAAGTTTAAAATATTAATTTCCTGGGGAGATATTTTGAATGTAAAAATTTATTTGTTTTGTATAAATTTGGTTTATTTTAGCCTCTTTGAATTTAGTTTCTTAAATGACAACAGTTTTTTCTGTACTGAGTGCAGGATGGACGTGTGTTCAGAAACCTGCAGACTTTTAACAGTGGGGGTGGAGTTAGGTCTGTCTGTCCTCCCACTGATGAAGAACAGGCTGTTATTTGCCTGTGTTTTTGTTTGTTTTTTTACCTGTATTTTTGAAAGTTTATGAGTTTTTTTATAGTTAAATATTGCAGATATACACTTTCTTTTCGGAGTTATGGTGTTTTTGCATTTTAAAGTAGTGATGAAATACATTTTGTTGCATTTGGCATGAGCTGCTATTAGCGCCAGTTGTGGAATAATTTTTCATTATATATATATATATATATATATATATATATTTATATATATATATATATATATATATATATATATATATATATATATATATATATATATATGTGTGTGTGTGTGTGTGTGTGTGTTTAAGCCTTCCGAATTAGACCCATCAAAAATATTCAGAGCCCCCCCCCCCCCCTGCCCCTTAGCTTCGCTGTTTGATTGCAGCTTTGTTCATGTCAATAGAAAAATTATATGCGCGGGCTCGACCCGTCTCGTCCATTTCGAATGAAATGTAAGAAAATTGGACCGAGTTCGGCCGGTGCGTCGTGCAGGATCAGATCTGGGCACATGTAAAGCTCTAAAATATGCTAGCCCCCTCCAAGGCTTAATCCTGGATGCGCCACTGATTGTAAGGACACGTACCGCATGAGCTATACATTATACAGCTCTAATAATAAAGTCAGCATTAAAATAAAAATAATTTCAGAGCGTTTACATTTGACATTTTCCGAAAGGAAAATGGCAAACTCTTCAGAAGAACTGGGATAGGCTACATCAACTAAAACGATTCCCAAGCCCGTGAATGAATTGCTTGTTTTGATAAACAAACTAGAAAAAAGAACTCTGGCGAAAGTATAAATTTGCCACTGTCTGTACCGTTTTTCTGGAGCGAACAGGGCACCGATGCACAAAATTCAATGCTTTTAAACTGCGGATACAAGACGCCTCGGAATCTTGAAACATCCAACTTGAACAAGAGAGAGGAAAAACGACTCGGTTACATCATGCGGTTATAAAGATACGTCATCCGATGACGTACCTCATTCCAAATGGAATGAAACCATGAGAAAGATATTTCTGCAGAGACAGTGTTGGTCATCAGATTTACTCTCTGTCTTTTAGAAGACGGTAGGTAGAGTATCAGCAATCTCCACAGAGAGAATCTGAGGGCACCAGTATTGACTTGAATATGCGTGACAAAGTGTGATTAAAAAAAGTAAAATAGTTTAATAATGGCTTAAAGTAATGCACAATATTTCCTTAACATTTAAACAGAGCTACATTAACCCTGCATTAAAAAAAAAAAAAAAAAAAAAAAACGCGTCCGCGATCAAAATTCATTCGATCGTATACTAACATTAGATGATGGAAAGCCGACTCAAGTTGAAGGCTTGTGGCTTTCCGATAGCTTAGTCACCACTGCTGATTATTTATTAGCATATGTTTTTGTTTTAATTAGTTTTTCTTTCTTTTTAGCACTGTGTAATAACATTAACATGTGCAATAATTCAAGTTCTAAGTTTTACATTTTTTATTAATCAGTTATTCTAACTTTAAATCTTTTAATTTAAAAAAATGTCCAAGTCTTTTTATTTTAACGCGCGTTTAAGATAATTTTTTTAAAATATAAAAAGGAAAACAAAACAAGAAAAGTCGAAGGGTTCAACCTCCACTTGGCGAAAAATCCTTATTTCCCTTTTCTCTTAATGCTTAATTATTTTAAATCATTTGAGAAGAATGTGTTATTTTTTATTTCGAAATCATGAGAGAAACAGAAAATTTAGCTAATTAAATTTAAAAAGGCAGAGAGCCCCCAACACATACCTCCTGTTACAGGACAGGCAGCTTTAATCTCGAAGATCAGATTTCATTACATGAGAGCAATTATTTTTTTTAAATAGTTAATTACGGGGCAAAGGGGTCATCTCGAAAACATCTGTTCCCCCTTGGGGACATTGGCGCAGGTGGGCCACTCTTGCTAGAAGTGGACCATGACAGGGTCTCATCACCTGCGGAGAGATGACGATGCTTCCTGCACTGATTTTTACATCCTAAGAGTTTTCAGCGATGCGGAACGTGTTTCATATTACAATTCAATTATTTTAACCCCGGACTTTCTAAAATAAAAGTAAAATTAACTAACCAGCACTTGCGCAGATGAGATAAAACTACCTAAAGATGAGACAAGGCAAACATAACCTAAATCAAAATATCAGCTATTAGGACATCACAAAAGAAAAAAAATCTATTACGCATCACGGCTTTTAAAAAATACTTCTATCATGTCGTATGCCAAACATAATCGCAAAGCAAAGCAGTAGCGTAACGGTTGCGCTTCTTTGCAACTCATTGCGTCCCTTAACTTTAAAATTACGTACAGGATCCCTATTACATAGCAGCCAAACTTTTTTTTTTTTTAACCAGAAATTTAACTAAACAAAAGAAGTTAATAATTAATTACATACAAATAAGAAACATAATTTTTATGGTTTAAAATTTGACGAAAAAATGTAGGCTGGCAGCTATGCTGTTATAGCACATTTCGCTGTGGCGCCGATTTTTTGAAATTTCAAAGAGGTAGGCACAAACGATCATAAAGGTAGCAAATCACATGGTAAACGAAGATTATTTCATATTTTCAAGAAAAGAAACGTTCTTTCTGAAAATTTTCAGAAGGGAATTTGGGACATAATCGGCACCAATGATATTCGGCCAGTTGTCGATTCAGGAATTTTGTCTTGGGGCCGAAAAGTAAATTATTTTTGCGAAAAGTAAAAGTTATTTTTGTGAAATTTATTTTAGTTTTGTGAAAAGTAACATTTTGTAACGAAACAGCAAAGATCGATCTGCATACAGGCCGTTTTTTACTTTTTCGATTTTTATTACAGATTTTTTTTTATGAGGATGTTTTCACTTTCGAAACCGGTTCCAAAAATGAAAGTGTCCCCATAAAAAATATCTGTAAACAAAATCGAAAAAGTAAAAAACAACCTTTGTACAGATCGATCTCAGCTGCCTAATGCAAAAAAAAAATCATATAAAAATACTGAAATGCAATCGAAATATCTTTATAAATTGCTTCCATAGGATTAGCATTAGCGAACAGGTCTTTTCGCCTGACTGAAGTAGCGTCTTAAGAGAAATTTTGTGAAGGAGCCTGTTTCATTAAGAGATCTCAGGACTCTTAAAATTGGAAAAAATGAAAAAAGACCATTTTCAATATTTAATATCTTAAAATGTATTTGATTTTAAGAAACTTACAAGTATGTGATTTTATTTCCTGTATTTAAAAAATTGCGAGATGCAGAATTAGCATTTACATCGGGGCTCCAAACTGTTAGAGATTTGTTGAGCAGAAAATTATTGGTAAGGTTTGTTAGGGTAAATGGGCCACAGGCTATTTTATAAAAAAACTGTTGGTGTTTTTTACGTTTTAGCTTTTGTGAGCAATGCCCCTTTATCTCTACTTCTTAAAACAACGTGTATCAACTCAATCATAACTCTCACTTTGCTGTGATAGGTTGTCAAAAATTTACGTTTCTTTTTTTAAAAACAACGTCAATATGGTTGAACTTCCTCGAATTTTTATTAAAATACTGTAAGTACTTTTATTAAACAATCATTTTTTTTTTTTAAAGATTAGACTTATAACTACATTCATATTATTAGGTATTACATATTTACTTAATGTACTTGTTTTAAATGTAAGCCCGGTGTCCCAGTTACCCCATAAATGTTTCAAGAATGGGGTAACTGGGACATGTATCCGGGGTAACTAGGTCATGCTGGATCCAGTTACCCCAATAGTTATAAATATATTTTTTTTTGTGTTTCTCTTACTACGGTAAATAAATTTCTCCATTGGTTTTTGCTCACAATAAAGAAAATGATAGAATACCTTATTAAAATAACGTAATGAAATTTAAAAAAAAAAAAGCATATTGAGTGATATCAAACCAAATTTCTCGACCCCTTGAGAGGCGGTGATGCCGTTATGGTACCTGAATTTTATAATTAAAATTTAACCTTTATTAAGTATGCGAAAATATACTTTTACATGTTTTCAGATAGATTCTCTTGTAAATATTGGTGTCATTAAATTATTTCAACATTTTACGAATGCAAGTACCTTGCCCCTGAAAGCCAGATAGCCAGACCTTGAAATTGTACTATACACAGGGGGTCGCATTCTATAGGCATAGCTGCCAATTTTTACGCTTTCTTGCTACCACTAAAATTTAATAGAGATTTTCGTTTTGTTTAATCATAAGATTTCGACGATTAAATAGGACAACATTTACCATAATATTTTAGTGGTAAGAGGAAAGCGTAAAAGTTGGCAGCTATGCTATAGGGAATCTTTTATCGTCCCTACCACTATTTTGAAAATAATATCTTCATCGCACCTTTCTTTAAGGAACAATAAAATTTTCCCTATATAATGCGACCCCTGGATAAAGTACTTACGTAGCCTTTAGTTCAGAGATTTATCTTTCTATTTTTTCCTTAAAATACCCATGTGACTTTTATACTTATTATCTATACTAAAGTACATAAGTACTTACTTAAGTTTTATATTTTTGGTATAAATAAATCTAATATTTTCACTTTTAATGCTCTTTTTAGGCACACTGACAGCAAATGTTTTCCTTACAACGCTGTTTATTGACATATTTACATGATCTGCCTGGTTTAAATTTTTTTAAGTTGTTTACACTTTTTCAAACAGGACCTGATATCTGATATGAAAAAATATAAACGCGTGTGGAACATAGACCCCCACCCCCTGGTCCAGTTACCCCATTTTTGGGGGCAACTGGACCCACGAGGAAAGAAAGACGAAATATGCATATTTTTATATTTTTAAATATTAAAATGTAATTTTGAGCATTTCTGTCTGATAGAGGGAACCTAACTGAACACATTTACAGAAGTTCAGACTTTAATTAAAATGAACATTAGCTTTTTTGTAGCTGAATTGCCAGAAGCTCCAGAGTCACATTGTAAAATCATGTCCCAGTTGCTCCAACTAACCTTATAACAGATTACGCGCAGGATTACAAAATAAATTTTGCAACTAGAATGAACATTTTGGAGCCTACTTCAAATTGTAATAATTACCCTAAACCTAAATAAATTTATATTTAAACCATTTTTATATTTTTAATACAAAGTTGTATTTAGCTAATGCAAAATTTAGAACATTTCAACAGTATAATCAACTAAAAAAATATATATATATATTTTTTTTTTTTTTTTTTTTTTTTTTAATACAATAAAAAGAAAATTTTAGGTTCAGTTTATACAGACTAATATGATAATATGAAACATATGTTTTGAAAATTTCATGAAAAAATATTCATAAGTTTTTGAGATATCGTGCGCGTTATGCTCAAAAACGCCATTTGGAGGAAAATGAGTGGTTTCCGTTCGATTTCATTTAATCTTAATTTTAGGGGCTATGCATATATAACGTCATTTTTATCAAATGTTACATTAATTGTTTTTGTTCCAGTTGCTGAGGATAACATGACGAAAACTACTTCTTGTAATATTTACAATTGGTTCATTGTTTAACTGTTTAAAAAAACATTTGTTTATCGAGTTTGCAGTGTTAATTCATTAGCAGATCCTATTTCAAGGGTGTTTCAATAGTCCAACACATGAAATGTATTCAATTTACATGAAACTAAGTGAAGTGACCAAAGAAGCCCCCGGCAGGGGCGACTTTGTTCCAAAACTTTAAAGATAGTTTTAAAAAAATTGCCTCTTTAAAGCTATACAGTTTGCTTCATTGTTTCGTGTTAATTGTTTACAACTCAATTTCGACGTTAAAGAGTCATATATAATATTTTTTAATAATGTAAATGTTAGTGGAACCAGGAAAAAGTGGCCCAAAGTATCTTAATAAGTAAATAAGGTTGATGGTATCTTTAAAAAAAAAAAAAAAAAAAAAAAAGTTCAGTAATACAAGAAAGTTTCGCAAATTCCTCTAAATGTACGTCCTTTTTAAAAAATTTCACACTGCGCACCTTAACGCCTTGCGCCCTAAAAAGTCTGCGGGTCTTTTGTTACGCCACCGACTCAGAATGGCAATAAATGATAGATGAAATATACACAAAACGTACGTTGCCTGTGTCAAATGTATTCATACATTAGTTTAACTTGGAAAATGTATGTTATTTTCGCAAATTTACTAACAATAATCATCCTTAAAAACACCAGTTATTTTATTACCTATTATAAATTAAAAAATGGTTGGTTCTAATTCACTGGTAACAAAAATATTCATAAGTCGTTTGGAAAATTGTATCAGTTATAGTTAAAAATATCGCTTAATAGCTTGATTTTATTATTACAAGCAATTTCTGTTTGGTAATTTTGATATGTATATCCTCTTTCTACATCATTACCCACATTTGATTTATAAACAGTAAAAAGTTTAAGTAAACTTTGCATTATATAATTATTTTTTAAATAAATGCTTACTTTTATGTGTATATAACATTAAATGTATTTACCAACATTAGTAAGTCAGCAGCAATGGTCTTAACTTTAAAAAAAGAATTAAAAACCCAAGCAATGGCAAGAACTCTGGTCGCATCATTGTATACCATTAACCAAAATTAATCAATCCATTAGAAATAAAATTGTAGCGGATTTTTACACAATTGCATTAAAATACAGATTCATTTTATTTCAGTTCGGATTTGAATAGTTCGGGCTGTCGGGTTTCGGAATGACTTAGGGGTCCTGTCCCTGCCGGCGAAGACACTCACGAGCTAATGCTAATCTTATGGGGAGGGATTTTTCTAATATCTCGTTTGCATTTCGACATTTTTAAATAATTTTTTTTTGAATTGGATAGCCGAGGTCCGCCTCTACAGCGCACCTTTTTTACTTTTTCGATTTTGGTTGCAGATATTTTTTAGAATGACACTTTCATTTTCAGAACCGGTTTTGAAAATAAAAGTAACTTTATTAAAAATATCTGCGACCAAAAACGAAAAAGTAAAAAAGACGAGATATTAGAAAAATCCCTCCCCATAAGATTAGCATTATCTCGTGAGTGCCTTCGCCGGCAGGGACAGGACCCTTAAGCAGGATTTTCGGGTTCGGTTAGGGTACAACACGACCCGTGCAGGTCCCTCATGCTATGCACTCATCCGTATTACTTTTTCTGTGTTTATTTAAAGAACAAATTGCTGCATTAATGTCATAACTATATTTCTATAAAGATAATTAGTAAAAAACAATGTATTATCAATATAATAGGATACTCAGTGACATGCATGGCTTAATTTGCGCCGGAGCCCACCGGAGCCTGGCTCCGGTACTTCTCTGTTTTTAGTAAATATTTAAATATTGGTCGGAATTCACCGGAGCTCATAAATACAGGGCTCCGGAGCCCAGTGCGATAGTGCTTCCGAAAATCCGAAGCCTAAATTACCTTTCCCTTTCCTTTCCATCTCCTAGCTTTTGCATTCTTTTTTATCAAAACACTTACATGTGATGTAATGTGTCGCACACGTGGGAGATGGAGATAAAACGGACTCAATTTTTCTTTATTTTGTATTATGAACGGTACCCATGCTAAGGCTCTGTTCTGCACATTTACGAAGTCACTTTCATTTGTAAGCAGATATAATTGACATGTATTGTTATTCTAATAGAAAACAATCGAGCAGTGTTTCCCCTTTTTCTATACAAGCATCGATTCTTTTCGATAATGGTGTCAAAGTTTTAATTTAATCTGATTTTCAGGAACTCACCACAAAAGATGATTATGTGGAAGGAATCGATTATAGTTTGATACGTACCTTTTATAGGAAATTGTAAAACATTGTTCCATTCTTCAGCATATAAATATTTATTTCTGTAAATTTCATTAATTTTTTCATTAAAATGCATAGCTACGAACTATCCATTTTTTTGCGTTAAAACTATTTTCTAATCATAATCCTTACCATATTAAATCGCAGAATTCTGCAATTAATTAACATTAAAATTAGGCAAAGATTACTATTCAGAAGGAGTGATAACTAAAAAGTGGAATAGTTGACAGATAAGTATATGCTGATAGACATATTTAAAATTTTTATTTTGCTAAAGAAAAAAAAAAAATGCTTTAAATTTTGAAAATAATGTACAAAATATAAATATGCAGATTGGGGTGACAGGAGGAGAGGGGGAACGGTACGGTTATTGTACAGGTACCGCAGAATATTAGGGCTCCGGTACTTTTTTTGTTAGAAATTAAGCCCTGGTGACATGAAAAGCAAACAATGCCCCCCCCCCCCCTAATGTTCTTGGGCCACAGCAAAATTATGACACGTTATTATACGTCAAACGGCAGAGAAAGAAGAAAAAAATGTTGAGAAATGGTCAAAAATCTTACTGAACCTTAATGGGAAAAAAAGGCAAGATAAATTAAGCTAGAAATCGTTTTAGAAAGAGAAAAAAAAAAAAAAAAAAAAAAAGGCCTCCTAAAAGTAGGGTGGGGGAGGGGAGGTTCAGTGACCGTCGCCCCCTGAAGTGGCCCCATAAGAAAAGTGTGTCACGATGAGAACGCGGACATGGATGCAAGCATCTAAGGGAGGGCCCGATAGGGGAGCCGATGCAAGATGGATGACGAGATAGAGGAACTACTGGGCCTCTCCGATTCTTTTTCCCTGTCGAGAGAGCGAGAAAACGAGGATACTTTCACCCGGTGCACACCGATTCAGTTTCAATACAGAGTATTGTATTTTCAGATGACCGTATTTTACGGCGCACAGTGGGGTATTCGAGGCAAAATCCAGTCCAAAATTATTTTTCATGTGTTTTAAAGTTAAGACCATTGCTGATGACTTTAACAATTCAGTTGGGGGCATTTATTATGGGGGCTTCTTTATTTTTCAGAAATTTCAAATTCATACCTGCAATTCCAAAAGAAAAAGTTTAAGTAATCCCAAAATGTCTGCCATAAAATAATTGAATTCGGATGTTCCGAATAAAAAAGGATCCCGTAATTGAGAAACCTGATAGGGAGTAACGATATACAGATGTCTTATAAAATGCACAGAACCCTCACAATGTGAACCATAAGCAGTGGTAGAATTGATAAAAAAAAAAAGTCACTGGTCCGCAGACATCGTCACTGGCCCGCTACATAAAATTCTATTAAGTACCTTTAATGATCCTTTGAATGCCCCCCCCCCCCTCCTCCTCCTCCTAGAATATAAACCAAACTTCCTTTCAGTTACCCAAAATTTTCGGCATAATAAAATGTAAAATTATAATTTGCTAAAAATTAAATAAACAGACATGAACAAAAACTATAAAATTATTAATTATGTATTTTATTTCTGATTATTTATTTCAACTAAGTTTTAATGCAATTTTTTATTTATTTTTTTAAATAAAATAAAATTTTGTGGTTTGTGTTTGGTTGCGGTTATCTCAGGGACGGGAAAATTAACATTTACCTGTCAGAGAGAGGAAAAAAGTTACTAGTCCTTTGGACCACTAAATTTTTTTAATTAGTGGTCCGATTGAATATTTAGTGGTCTCGGACCAGCGGACCACCAAGGATTTCGAACGCTGAAAGGCTCCCAACTATGCACAGCTGAATGTGAAAAATAACTGCAATAAAAAGCAGAAATTATAGTAAATTTAGAATTATATTTCCTGAGAGAGATCAAAATATTTTATAGAGAAAGGAGCCAAAAATTTAACATCGCTTCTAATAAGGAACGCTAAAGATTTTAAAGAAGCCTCTTTTAAAATGGTTTTATATATTTATAAAAAAAAAAAAAAAAATCCTAAAGTAACAGGAATCATTTGAAGAGCGCCGTGAAAAACTCCAAAGAAGCGCCATGGAGCCCGCGGTCACCGCGTTGGACAGCCCTGATCTACGGTATCATTTTTTTTTTTTTTTTGTATTGTCTCAGGAGATTATGAAATACCATTTATTACAGAGCAGACTAACCAAAGAATTACTACATTGGTATGGCAAGCTGGAAATTTAAATATAGAAAAAAAAGGTGCACGTAGCTGATGTTAAATATAATAGAAAAACTACAGCCCTATCAAGAGTATATCAAGAAGAAACCATCGAAATAAATTTCAACGCCAGTAAGATAATTTTTCTTTCCAGTCTATACCATCCATCCATCCATTATGAGAGAAAGCCTAGAAATTATAACACGCAAAAATTCAATATGTAACGAAACAGCATCATTCAATATACCAAAATGATGGCTCGAGATACACAATAGTTACGAAAATAAAATAAGCATCCAAGTAAAGTCAAAATAACGTGCATAATACGAAAGAAGAATGACGGCGCGTCATAGACCGCGCAATTTTAGAACATTTTCGGGTAGAGTTGAAACATGTAAACAGCCAAAATAAACGTATTTGGATTGGTTTTAATGTTTTAATTTACACCTTTTAGCAATTGAAATTAATATAATATTACAAGGCGTTCATTGGCTATATATTTTCATTTTGTTTGTGCAAAAGTAAATGAATGTGTATCTGTAGTATTATTTTAACTTCAGGTTTAGAAAAGTTCCGAATGTAAAAGACACCTTTTTTTTCTTTGTTCAGCAGTACTCTTCTCTTTTCCAATCTTAGGGTAGAGGGATATACCGTATATACTCGTGTATAAGTTCGAAGAATTTTAGACAAAATTTGGGTGTTGAGATTGAGGGGTCGACTTATACACGAGTTAGTAAAATAATAAAAAAAAAAATCGCAGATAATCGGCGAATGGGTAAGTCTTAAGTAATCCCATATGGGTGTAGGTTGGAGAGAGAGAGAGAAAAAAGTGGACAGTATGCTCATTTTCCTGTGATTGACGGAAAAAGCTCCACAATAAGTCCCTGTAATTGTTTTGCATCCATTTTCTCTCGGGATAGATTTCCCTTCAATACAGGGGTTTTTCTTTCTTTTTTTCAACATTTTAATCCCCTTTTAAAAAAGAGTTCAACTTGAGAATGTTTCTAGACATCTCTCCTAAAAGTCCTATAATGCAAAGAAGTACTATATTTTAGCAGTCTAAGAAATTGTTTACCCTTGAAAATAAGGTTTGTATAGATTTTTTTAAAGTTTTATTCTTTTTAAGTATCATTAAATGGATGGGAATAGATTTCAAAATAGTTTAAACTTCTTCAGTTTTACATAATTATACAGTTTTAAAACGTTGAATTAAAAGAAAAAAAAAAGTCTGGTTAGAAACAAAAAAAAAGTTTACTAATTTAATGAAAATTACATTTTTTGTATACTCGATTACAAATCCTTTTTCAACATACTACCAGAAATATGATTCGACTCATACACGAAAATTACTTTTTTTTTTTAAATTTTGCTTAGGAATTAGGGGGTCGACTTCTACACGAGTATATACGGTATATTTTTTTTTTTCAATGACTCTAACAGCGGATTAACAACAACAAAATACAAACAATTCTATGAAAAAAACTACTTATTATTACACTTGCAGATAATAAAAAACACACAGATTCGTCAAGAGGAATCACTCTTCAACCCTCTCTTTAATTAAAAAAAAAAAAAAAAAAAAAAAAAAAAAAAAAAAGTTTGGAGTGTGAGAAAAGCACTTATTCATTGGATAGGCAGAAAGAAAAAAAAAACCGGCCTTGGATTTCAAACTAACCGAATACATAAGCCGAAATTTACGATGGCTTTACTTAATACAATGCATTAAACTCTAGTCTGCGACAATAAAAACAGTAGAGTAATAATAATACTTCTTTATCGGGATATTTAACTTTATTATCTATATATACAGTAAAACCTCGATTATCCGAAAGAATTGGGACCGATCCTCTTTCGGATAATTGAGAATGCTTCCATTGTACGATTAAGGAGAATTATGTGCGCTATTTCTCATTATATTAACAAGCGATTAATAAAAATAAAGCAATGGCAAAATAGAAACAAAAATGAATTACCAGAAATTTTATTTTGAAATTAAGTACCTTTTAGATATTTCACAAGGGTTTGAAACAATGTTTAATTTGTCACAGTTTCGATTGTCTTTGCTTTGAAGCTCTATCACGAAGTTTTTAAATACTATTAGTCGCAGTCTTTCTGCGGCTCCAACCATGCCAAACCTTTTGCAAAACATTCAAAAGCTTCCGAATTGCTAATTTGTTCGTTTTCTTCGTTCCACTTCGCAGCTTACGGGAGCTCGAGTTAAATTAAAAGGAATTCTAAGAAAGGGGATTGGAAATATATATATATGTAGTCACGGTTCGGAAAGGGCCGCTTACACTAATGGAATGTGACAGTTTAAAAAAAAATCTTTCAAAATGGATTTTGCGCATAAGGAATATAATAGTAAAAAAAGCTTTAAAAATGGATTTCGGTTAATCGAGAGTTTCGGATAAGAGAGGTTCTACTGTATTGTACGGTAACAACATAAGTGACATAACACTGACGTTCTAGCGACGATAGACAATCCATTTTCCTTTTTTCTCAAATTGAATGACTTCTAAACATAGCACAATTTCACCGTCGAGGGGGGGGGGGGGGGGTGAACTCCTAATGCAATTTGTTTGAAAACCGTATCTTAATCTACTGATTGTTTTTAGATTTAAGGGTTGTATTCCAATCTAAACTGCTTATTTTCCGATTTATTTTTAAATTCATTTTTGTTCTCAAACGCATCAAACTGGCAAATTCTCTTATTTAGAAACTACATAATGTGCCGTGCTTGTCCATTTTTTGATAAATGCAGAAAATATTGTAAAAAATGCTGACGTTTTGAAACAATTTTCCCGAAGCCGGAGATCTGGGAATGAAAAAAATGATCCTACTGAGAAAATATTTGTTTAAAAATCAAATTCTAATGAATTGAGCGAAAAATGAAATCACACGGCTTCTTATACATCTCTTCAAAAATCACCTCAGCAAATTTCATGTTTTCACTTTTAAAAATGAGCCTGAAAATGTCTCAGAAAATTTCGAGCTGTTGAGGGTGGAAAAATATTTTTTCGAATACACCCTTAAAAGGGAGGGGATTTTCTTTTTTTCGGTTGAAAAAAAAATCGCTATTTTCACATTTTTCTATGCCTATATAGTCTGTAGATTATGTAAAGGTCAAAATTAGCACTAGCCACCGGCCACAGGGCCAGTAAATGAAAAAAAGTGGCTAGTGAAAAATTGTCTATCAGCGGCCACTTTTTTTACAAAGAGATAATAAAATTTTCTTGCATTTCATCAAGGATTCTACTTTTTTTGGTTCCAATATATTTATATTAACATATTTATTTGGGCTACTCAGTTTTAGATTAATACTTATAGAAATTTTACTGTTTAGCATTTTGAAATAAAAAAGTGGCCGCTAGTTTAAAGAAAGTGGCCACTTAAAAGATTATTCCTTCCGGCCAGTGGCCGCTAATGAAATTTCCCAATTTTGACCTATAAGATTATGCCTCTGGAACAATTTGGTCGAATTCTAAGTTTTATCGTAGTTATTGAGTGCTTTAGCACAACGCGTCCGTAAGCTTCCACTGTTTTGGAGCACTGCAAGTACATTTTACTCAAAATGACCTTTTTTTTCAAACTGTGTGGGAACAGAAAGCAAAAACCATTAAACCGATCTTTCTATTTTTTTTTCCCAAAAAACATTAAAAGTAATATAATTTATTGGAGTTTGGACCACTTTCAGCCATTTTTATATTTAAAAAAACAAAAAAAAAAAAAAAAGCACGCCAAAGTGCAAAGAAAAGGTCAGAAACAGACCTTTTTTCAAATGGCTTGCCACTTTATTGATTTTCAACTTTTTGACCTCAAAGTGCTTGAAGCTCCAGACAATAAATCTTATCTATTTTCATTATCCATAAGGATGCTGGTCACTCAGCTTCCGATTTCTCCTCACTCATGTAAAGTCTATGGGCATTCGATGCATTCGTATACTTAAAATATCTCCTCGGGAAATTAATATTTATAACTTCTATTTTTTGTGCACACTTCCTAAAAGATGTCCCTTTTTTTCCTTAGTTCTAAAACTATTTCTAAAGTATAGACTTCATTTTATAGGAAGTGTTAAAATCTTACTCACAGTTCGCCCGCTTTAAACACATAAAATATTAAATTCAGCATAGATTTTAGAAATAGTTTGAAAAGTAAAAAAAAAAAAGAGGCATCCTATAAGAAGAGTACACATAAAAAAAGATGCTAAAAATATGAATTTCCCGAGAAGATATTTTAAATAGACGAATGCATCAAAAGTCCATAGACTTAACATTGCGGAGGAGAATTCCGAAGTTGAGTGACCAGCCCCCTTAACGAAAATGGATGGCAAATGACTCTGGTGATCTATCGGATCTCACCCGATTGGAAGTGCACGGCACGCACGCTAAGATATCTACTCACGCAACTCAAGACACGTAATTTTTTTATAAAAATTTTTTGAAATGTTCTTCAAATGATACTAATATGTGAAAAAAAACGGCGTTAAAAACTTGATTCCTTTTACACGAAAAAAAAAAAAGGGCGGGAGGTTAAAAACGCCTTTTTTCGGCCTTCTAGGAGCAAATCCCCCCTCCCCTTAAATAATTTTCAAGAATGAAATTTTAGAAACTTCACTATCGCGTGCAGCTCTATTATAGAAGATTAACTCGTTTATTCAAAACAATATAAATGCATATTAGATGTAAATTTCCAACTGGGCGAAAAATGTCCGAACCAGGGACCTCCTGGCTGAAGCCGCCAGTGCGCTACCATCTGAGCTAATCGCGGACGAATCTGGTGGAACTTTTTCACCCAGCTAACCTTAATGATTATTATCATTATCCCTGGGTTCGAATCCTGGTACGGACATTTTTCGCCCAGTTGGAAATTTACATCTAATACGATTTATTTACCAATTAGAATAATTGTGTTAAAATTAATCTAGAATATACAGTTCAACGTTTCTTTCCGGGTGATATTTCATAACGAAATTAACCGTTGAACAGTAAACAAATAAAATAATATGTATAAACGAAACACAAATTTAACAGATAGGTATGTAATCTTACACTAATATGTAATCTCTGAGAGTGAACACTGAAATAATCAATATAAGAAAAGTTGCTAAGAACAGTGAAATTTTTGGCGATTTCTTTGCCTTAAGCGGCTAATACGAAAGAACAGTTTTAATAAAATTCAAAACTTTATTTGAATATATAATTCATTTTTTTTATATAAAATGCTTTGAGGTGTTGTTAGAGAGGAATCTATATATCTTTATTAAATGTGAAAAAAAATACATTAGAATTTTCAATTAAAAGTGATTTGCACTTATGTTCTATACACCGAGGAGATCCTCTGTTTATTTTATTCGAAACACAGATAGTTCAAATCCTTATCCCTTTCCCCACGATTTCCCCTCAGAACCTTTTAAAACATTTGGAAGCCCTGGGCTCGATGACTTTGATGTCCCATCTGTGCACTCATCTGTATTTCCTTAATTTATTTATCTGAAATAGTACTGGGAAAACACTTTCCACTATTTTTCTTTTAAAGTATAGTCACTATGTTTATTTTAAAGAATAAATAAATTTCTTGAAAAAAAAAACAATTTAAATTTTTATGCAGCTCCTAGATTTTACACGTATGCACTCATTTGTATTTCTTTAATTTATTTATCTGAAATCGTGCTGGGAAAACACTTTCCACTATTTTTCTTACGGAATCGAACTAATGATATTCTAAATAGATATAGACTACAATATATATTCACTATCTATATCATAGCTAATAATTACCTTCGCAACTGTTAATTGCATAAATATGTTTATGTTCAAAGTGTTTTGAAGTAGTAAAAATTTAATTTAGAAGCCTAAAAAGAATAGAATAAATAAACAAATTTCTTGGTAAAGGAAAAACTCCTTTCATCCGAGACCAGTATCCGAGTCGAACCGAAAATTCTACTTGAAGTCAACCCGAAACCCGACAAAAATATTGTTGTTGATCCGAACCAGTCAATTCAACTCAAAACCCAAAACGACAGAAACATTATCCATATATTAATGCAATCATAGAAAACAGTCTATAATTACACTGATTTCCAGGAGTCAATGCAGTTGTTGTTGTTTTACTAGGGTCCCATTTTGTTAAAATTAAAAGTTACTTTTGTGAAATCCATTATATTTTTGTGAAAAATAACATTCTGTAATGAAACATGAAATCAAGTTGGTCAAATTCGAACCGAACATCTATTAATAACTTTTTTAAGCCTTTCTGCTAAAGTTTTCCTTTTTGGTGAGCTTGTTTTGTTTGCAAATTATACATCTTAAAACCTAACAATATAAAAATAATTAATGAAGAGTGTGTTTTTATGGAATGGAATTTTATGAAGGGGGAATTCCTCTTAATAAAAGGAATTTTGTGGAGGAAAGAATTTTGCGATGGGCTCTCTTTTAATAATAGAAATTACAGTTAGGAGCCTGTTTTAATAAGAGGAAATTTATGAAGGGGCCTGTTTTATAAAAAAAGGAATTTTGTGAAGGGGCCTGTTTTATTAAAAGGAATTTTGTGAAGGGGTCTGTTTTATTGAAAGGAATTTTGTGAAGGGCCTGTTTTATTGAAAGGAATTTTGTGAAGGGCCTGTTTTATTAAAAGGAATTTTGTGAGGGGGGCCTCTTAAGAAAAATTTTGTGGAAGAGCCTGTTTTATTAAAAGGAATTTTGTGAAGGGGCATACATAGGCCTAAAATTTTTCGTGGATTGACTTGTGATTTTTAAGATATCAATTTTATCGTTTATGTAAAAGAATGAACACAGGTAAACTTATTTATATCAAAATCTATACTTTTTCATCTGAAACATTATTTTGGAACTCTCGTTTTAAAAATCGGGTTTACTTGAAACCGAACCACATGAGTCAAAACCCGACCCGAAACAAAAACAATTAGCTTGGTTCAGGTAACCTGGTCCGATGCAGAACTCTATACTGGGTTAAGGCTCTGGGCCCGAATCCGCTGGCCCATTAAGCCCTCCCCCCCCCCCCCTTCCCCTTCCTCAAGTCAAAAAAGAAAGAAAGAGAAATTGCAGACTGTGCTGCAAAATAAAAATCAGCTAACCGTTAAAAAAGTTATTACACAAGTCTGGATGCATTGCATGTTGATATAATCTTCACGCTCATCACTCTCAATATTCAAAGTTTCAACTGCTTTTAAAGATTTATTTTATTTTTAGGTTTGGGGAGTAGGCAAAAGAGGTGAGGAGGAGGGGAGGTGTCTAATAGGAAGCGATCTTTCAATTCCGGTACTTGGGATGGATGGGAATGGGGGGAAATGAGGTCCGCACTTTTCTCCCTGCCTCAATGTCAGAAGGGACACACATGGTCGCTCTTATAAAGAGAGTATTAAAAAAAAAGAAAAAAAAAACTCTATAAAATTCTTTTCAACAGTTAACGGACGGAACTGGGCCAAACGAAATATCCGAACAGTTTCATCTTCGAAGGGAGTTTCTAACTAAAACATTAATAGAAATCTCGAATGTCGAGAGGAAAGAAAAATAGTAGAGATAAAGCTTCTTCGTTCCAAATGGAAGGCAATACGAAACAGGATAATGTTCAATGTTAATTCTTAACCTTTATATCATGCCTAGGGATGTACCGAATAGTGATTTTGGCCGAATACCGAATATTCGGCCAACAGGTAAACCAGACGACGATTATAGGTGCTACGCATTTATATAATTTCGCGTCTAAAAACTCAATAATAATAATAATAATAATAATAAAGAGGGAGAGAGATTTGTACAACCACTTTCCGAATTTTATCGTACACTATTTTCGATAAATAGGACAAAATATACTTTAAAAAAAAAATTACTCTCATTTCTAAAATCCGAAATGAAACATTTTATATACTCATTAAATCAGCTTCTGCTCCATAGATTTAAAAAACGACGTGAAGTTCTGAAATTTTGTGAAAGAAGAAAAAGGATCAGGACTATGATTAAAATCTTTATGATTATTTTTTTTATTATAATCAATAAAATACACCAGAAGCTTTTAAAAAAATTTTTAACGTGACACCCCGCAAATAATCCCCTCTTCCCTCGCTAAAGTGAAATCTATGGGTCTGTGATGCATTCGTCTATTTAACCCTTTATCTACTTACGGTACTCATAAGTACCATTAAAATAACTTGTTATAAAATTCATTTACGACATGGATTAGTAGTAATACAGTTTAGAGCGAGTTATAGATGCTTTACTTTATCTTGTTCCAAACGCATGATTGGCTACACAAAACAAACATATCTTTAAAAGGATGAATTCTTTTGCCTTTGCATCTTTTCAGCTTTCTTGGCACTGGGGCGGAGGAGATTTTTCAATTCGGAAATATTTCTATATTTTTATTGTAAGAACATTATATTGGTACATTTCACAATTCTGCAAAATACTAAGGGAAATATTTAAAATAAGGGATTTGAGTGGGGTTTATAAATATTGCACAAAATCCCTATAAATTCAAGTTTAATGAATCCTTTTAAAATGTATTAAATGATTATGTAAATCTTCTAATGTAGTTTTAACAATTCACGAAAAACGCTTTAGAAGATAAAATTTTTATGAATTCATAATTCAGTACATAAAGGGTTAAAATATCTCCTGCGGAATCAATATTTTAAACTTGTTTTTCCTGTGTACTCTTCTTAAAGGATCTCTCTTTATTCCTTAGTTGTCAAAATATTTCTAAAATATAGACTTAATTTTATGTGAAGTGTTAAAATCTTACTCACAACTGTGAGTAAGATTTTGTCATCTTTTAACACATAAAATACAGTCGGACCTCTATTTAACGAACCTCTATTTTGCGAACTTTTACTTGGAACGAAGAACATTTTGCAAATTTCTTCGTAAAATAACCTCCAAATAGCGAAGTGCATTCTCTATTTAACGAACTTTTTCTTGGGATCTAAATTTTTTTCTCCCTATTTCGCAAAATATTACTAGACATTTCAAACTTATTCTTTCTTTTAACACATTTTATGATGATCATTGATCAAGACCAGGCCTTACCAGGCACCTAACTCATCGAGAACAGTAAAATCGCTGTGATTCTTTGCTTTTCATCCAAAAGAAGTGCAAACTTTCAATATCCCTTTTTAACCCTCAATGGAGCTGCCTCGTGTCCTTAGAATCTCCCGTTTTCTAGATTGTTGATCATGATCAGTCGTGATGGTAATTTCGGTTCTTGTAGCTCGAAAATGTCAAAGCGAAAGTGCTTGAGCATCAAAGAAAAAAATATACTCTTGATGAGATGGATAAAGGCGTGAAGAAAAAGAATACTGCATTAAAATTTGATATTCCTCCAAACAGCTTATCAACCAAAATAAAAAATCGTGATTTTAATGTAAGATCATTTTTTAACTGAAAATACAATGTATTTCCAGGCAATGTTTTGTTTCATTCTTATTTCTCTTGCAGATTTCTTTTTGATGGGTAAAATAAATAAAACAAATAGATATAATTTATAAAAAAAAAAAAAAGTGGGGTTAATTACTTTTTAAAATTATATTTAGTGTTTATGGACATGTTTTATGTAGTTTAAAGTGTCCTAAAAGGTCACTCTCTATTTAACGAATTTTCCATATAATGAACTTTTTTTCGGGATTTAGCGACTTCGTTAAATAGAGGTCCGACTGTATTAAATTAAGCCTATACTTTAGAAATATTTTGAGAAAAAAAAATCTTTTAAGAATGGAGTACAAATAAAAAAGGAGTTTAAAATGTGAATTTCCCAAGGAGATATTTTAAATATACGAATGAATTCTACGCTTGTAGACTTAACATTAGCGAGGGGAATTCGGAAATTGACTAACAGCAAACGCAGAGAAGAAAAATTTAAAGGATGATGAATGCTTTCTCCATCATCTTGCTTCAATGAAAACAAGTGCTGGTCCTTATAAGTGCTATTTGGCATGACTTTTTGAGGAGCATTATATCATTAGCAATCACGAGTGCTTTTCAGAAAAAAGGAAAGGTTTAAGAATGCTTTCAAATGCCTCTTTTTTCTACCAGTTCGTTTGAAATAAACCAATTTCTGTAATGAAATGCTGATCTTTAAAGACGCTATGTTAATTTTGTAAAATCTGGCAAAAAAATTATAATTATTATAAACAGGAATAGAAAAAGTACCATTTAAGAGTTTCTTCCAGGCAGTTTCGGGAGGTTGCTGCCCCATGTCTGTCTTTGGCTAATAAAATAGTACCCTTCATCTAAAAAAATAGCGCCCTTTTGTCCCTTAGTACAAAAAACAAAATGTGCCCTTTCTGCCTTTTGTACTAAAAACTGCTTGCATAGTCAAAACGAAATTGTAATGTCTTGAAAAGAGTGCCCTAACATTTAAATATCAAAAATTAAAACAGTAACCGTAAGTATCTAAAATATGCCTTTTTCCCCATTAACAGTACTCTGCCCTCCAAAAAATAGTACCGTTCTTGCCCCCCCCCCCCCCACCACCAATTAACAAAATTGTGTCCTTACTGCCTTTTGTACTAAAAAACTTGCTTGTATATCAAAAACTGACTTACTGTAGTCTTGGAAAAAAATACCGTATTTTTAAAAAATTGAAAGAATTCGCCTTTAAAAATCAAAAGATTTAATTTTTAAATTTAAGAAAAAATGTGCCCATTAGAATTTTAAAAAGTGCCCTTTACAAAATCCAAATAATGCCCCTTTCCCATAAGCAGCACCCTGCCTCTTTTTAAATCTGGGAGAAATACTGTGGTATCGATTGTAGGAAAAGATAACTATGAGAATCACTGAAACATTTAATTCAATTAAAAATAACCGATTTTGAAATTTTATATCATGAAATGTTCTGTAGGTGGTCACCATCTGTATCTAAACTAAAATACTGAAGTAGTTCAGAATGCAACTGACAGAATCACTGACAAAGTTACTGTTCGCTCACAGCACTTCTAGCGATTAGTCACCCCATTGAAAGCGAGGCGTGTGTCGTCTGTTGAAAATTTCGTTACAGTATCTTAAAGACAATTTGCGAATGAAAATCTGGGTTCAGATTTTATAATAACCAAGTGATCGATCCCGGGTTACAAAATATGTGAAAACCATTATTATTATTATTATTGAAAACTAATAGACTTTTCATTTTTACATTCATTTATAATTTTATTGTTCATTTATTTTTTGGATTTCTCACAAACGACACCAAAAAACCTTTTTATCTTTGAAATTTATTAAAAGGATAGTTTCACATTGGTCTCCTGCCAGAAGTCAATAGCCGAAGACATTGCCAAAGATTTCGCTACCTTTTTGATTCTGATATTTTTTGTGGTTTAAGCTAAATTTGAGTTTTATTTATATTAATTTATTAATTTATTGATGAAGTTTTAATTTTGTTGTGGAATAATAGTTGGAACAAATGCTGTACTATTTATAGTATTATAAGCGCAAACAGATTAATCTTTCAAAATCATCTGCACGTGTCCGATAATTTAAAAAAAGAAAAAAAAATGCTTGAAAATTATTTTTAAAACCTTTAAAAATTTGTAAATTGAGATAGTATTCAAACAAATTGCCTTTGTAAAAACATCTTTTCTCCTATTCGACGATGTAAAAATTGAACAACTTTTGATGATTGTAAATATTTTCAGATTCAGACCCAATATCAATTAGAAACAAACATATTACAATTAGCATAAAAACCTAATAAAACAATATTCTAAGCACATTTTCCTTTCTTTCTTTCTTTCTTTTTCTTTTTTTTTTTACTTAACAGAATTTAAGATCAACTAATTGAAAACACACAATTTGCTCTTTACACTCCCAAAAAACAAACTACAGGATTTACTATCAAGTTTTTAAAAAATTATGTTTTATATGACAAAATTTTAAATATAAAATATTTTTTTATTATGTAAATTTTGAATATAAATGTAAGCTTGTCTGCTTTTTCATTCTCTAACCCATTGCGCAGCTTAAATTGAACAAAACTAGAAAAGCTTCTTTTTAATGAAGCTATAAATAAACTATTATTTAAATTTGACAGTTTATCTTTCAATACTTGTTCAAAACAAATATATCCACATAATTATTGGTTCTAATTTTTAAAATTCAGCTTCAAAGTTTTTTTTTTTTTTTTAGATGGAAGGGGGGGGGGGGGGGGACTAAAAATGTCACTGCCAGTATAAAGTTCTTTATCT
The DNA here is from genome assembly GCA_963932465.1 of Maratus speciosus. Classification (NCBI taxonomy): domain Eukaryota; kingdom Metazoa; phylum Arthropoda; class Arachnida; order Araneae; family Salticidae; genus Maratus; species Maratus speciosus. The sequence goes on from OZ010788.1 coordinate 632,928,065, forward strand.
ACAAAACGACAAAGTCAATAACAGTTAAATAATTCATTTACATTTGCTTTGACTGGTGAAAATATCAAAAGAAAATATCAAAAATATTACACACAATATTTTGAAAATAAACATTGGATATATATCAAGATTAATGAAAATATAAGAGGTTTTTTTATAAGGTTAATATTACAATATATGTTTTTTACTTATATTCCAGGAGGCAGATTCACATTTTGGCAGTCAATTTTAGCGCCAATGATTTTGGCATATATCGATGACGAAACTGCCAAGTCAGTTGGTGCACCAGCGGGAGTACCATAGCCACACCAGACGCACACACCCAGCTGAAATGTGAAATGATTGGCAACCTAACAATTACTGATGATGTCTCCTAGTCGGAATAATTTCTGTCATCAGAATGCAATTCATTTCACATTATACAAAGCTGTGCAAAAAAATGTAATGCCATAACTGACCATAAGGGTTTTCCCTTATCTCTCGAGTATCACAACCAGTGACAAAGAGGCAGGTTAGAGCCAAAAATCACGAAATTTGCTAATAGATGATCCATTACATGTTATTAGAAAGATTCCAGATGAATTAATCAAATACTAACTTCCTATGCTAGGCTAGCTGTGAAAAAAAAAAAAAAGAGTAATGTCATAACTGACCACAAAGGATCTCTCGAGTATCACAACATGTGACAAGCCAAAGAGGCAGTGGAAGCCAAAAATCACAAAATTTGCTAATAGACGATCCATTACATGTTATTAGAAAGATTACAGATGAATTAATGGAATGATAACTTCCTGTGCTAGTTTATATTCTCTGATTTTAAATAGCAGATCATGTACGTCCCAAGTCCCAAAACTAATGTTTCTGAGATTCTGCGTTTGCATGTGTGAGGTATGGGTTATATGTCATATAAACCCACTTTACATAAAATTTATATTCATCAAATGCTTTTTATAGACACTCCCTGCTAGAGTGGGAGTGCAGTAACATTTGAGTCATCAGGAATCTCATTATTAGCAGCTCCAGAAAAAAGGCGGCATAGCACATTTATATACAAATTTAATATAGTATTAGTTGCAGTTAGAAAATATTGGTTGTAAAAGACCTTTACATCACTGAAAACGAGGATACAAAAGATGAATAAATGAAAAGTAGTGTACAAGGGAAGTAATAATAAAAATAAAACATTCATTAACCCCTTCAGGACCATGGGTACATATATGCATCTTCAAAAGATGCTTACAGCACTTGTTTTAGATACCACTAAAAAATAAAAGTAAAATTTTCCTTATTTAAGACATTTTCTTGATTGATAAACCAAATTGAATTATTTGACAAAAAGTGGTGTCAACCAAATAAAATGCATGCAAAAGATGCTGGTCCCGAACAGGTTAAGTGATGGCAGATGACACTGTATCTTATAAAATATGGAATCATCCATTAATTTAACCACACTTCAAGAGGGGTTGAAATGGGTCTAGATAATGTGAGAGGGGGAGGGGACCGGTTAACAAAGTGTGACATCACATCTAAAATAAAATAATTGAATAGGTATTAATGGCAGTAAACATAAATGGTTCATAAGGAAAAATAAGTATTTTTACTTGAACTATATATTTTTTTATTTTTTGTGAATTGAAGCAGCTTGCAGTTTAAAAGCATCAAGATATTGTAAAGCAAGGTGGTTTATAGTGTTTATATATCACTACAGATATCTATCCAGACTTTTTTCATGATGTCCTGTTTTGTGAAATTGTGAACAGATTTTTATATTTGTGAAAAATCTAGTTATAATTTCGTAAATTTGAAATTTTCATTATATTCAGACTTCTGTTTGCATATTTTTAATAAGATCCATTATATTTATAAAAGCTAGATAATAAGGTTTCTTGGCAACTTCAGCTGCATTGTGATAGGTCAGATTTTACTTTTTAAAATTAATTTTGAGAAAGGATCAATTTGAGGATGGAATAGTTTTATGAAAGATATTTTTAAGTCAAAGAATTTTGAGCAGGATCCTGTTTTAAGGTGAAAATTTTTGTGCAGGGTCCTGTTACAAGGTGGAAAACTTTGTACACATGGTACTTTAAATGACCCAAGTTTTTCCTAAACATATCCCTGCATTAGGTGTAATAGATCATATATAACCTTTATTTTTTACATATAATTAGCGCTCAAGCATGACAACCTATGACATAGGGAAAGGTTAAAAAAAAAAAAAAAAAAAAGACATTTGCATGATGTAAATTATGGATGACCCCCTAATGCTGAAATGATTTTATTCTGCATGTTGACCGATAATGTATTTTGAAACAATATCCAGTGCATTTAAGCTTCCTTAATGCTGCAGCTCCTGTTATATACATCTCCAGACACATTTAATTCATACAGAAAAGGCTCATAGAATGGCTAAATTTTCATCAAAATTCTTAGATTCCATGGGTTGATCCAGGAAAATTGGGGTCTCTTTCCACAAAATTATTTTTAATAAAAAAACAAAATTTCATTACATAACACAAGCTCTTCATAATTTTTATTTTGGTTTAGGACTTCAAATGTGGAATTGGCAAACAAATCAAGTTCACAAAAAAAAAAGGGAAAAACTTTAGAAGGAGGATATTAAAAAAAAACCTTTCCTCACAAAATAAAAATGCCCAACCCCTTTCCAAAAAAAAAAAAAAAAAGTAAAGAATGAAAGAAAAAGAACTGTATCAACCCTTGGATTCTTCACAAGTAAATTTGCAAACAAATTGCTCCATGCAATAACATCAACCTCTTTACTTCTGTTTGGGCAGCAAGACTGTTTGGGATAGAAAAGTCAGTTTTGGTAAAAACCAGGGGTTGTCTTGTAGTAAAGGGTATAAGGTGGCATATGCTATATACCCTCTAGATTTTTTTTAAAGCTTTGTGTACACCCTGTTACTCATGTAAAACTATAGCATAACATGCTATCGCATACCCTCTAGTTAAAGGTCAAAATTAGCACTAGCCACCGGCCACAGGGCCAGTAAATGAAAAAAAGTGGCTAGTGAAAAATTGTCTATCAGTGGCCACCTTCCGGCCACTTTTTTACAAGGAGATAATAAAATTTGCTTGCATTTCATCAAGGGTTCTACTTTTTTTGGTTCCAATATATTTATATTAACATATTTATTTGGGCTACTCAGTTTTAGATTAATACTTATAGAAATTTTACTGTTTAACATTTTGAAATAAAAAAGTGGCCACTTAAAAAATTACTCCTACCGGCCAGTGGCCGCAAATGAAATTTCCCAATTTTGACCTATACCTCTAGTTTTTTTTTTTAATAACTACAGCAGTAGTAAAAACTATACTGTTACTTGTTTGATAGCTATACCATACAGCTAAAAGTTAGGTGCAGTTACATGCAAAACAATACTGTCTTTATGGTTTTAACTGTGCTGACATTTGTTAGAACATTAATTTTATTTATTATATATAAGTATCTTCATTGTAAAGTTATACATTATAGTACTTGTGTTTCAGCACATCTTTTTTACTTTATGCAAATTAATAAATAATTAAGTGTCTTGGTATAAATACTATGCACATAAAAAGACCAAAAAAGTACTAAATGTGTATTATTATTTTACGCAAAGACTGCCTTCTAAATACAAAAGATAAAAGAAATGTGAGGGCAAGACGACGCAAAAAGAATAAAAAAGGTAGGGGAGAAGGGGGCATACAATTGCTTAATTTCCCATAACTGATCAGGGAATAGGACTCCATGAAAAGTAACCTATCATCAAACATCGCAACTTCTAAGTTCACAATGTATTTTCAGTGGTTATGTTTTTTATTTTTGCGGTTTACTGTGAGATATGAAAATAATTACAAAATTTTTAAAACAGGTAAGAAAGGTTTTTTGCTTGTTTGTTTCAGTTACTTTTTGAATAAGTTACATTTTGGTGAAATTAATTGATTTGATGAATTTAAATACACACACCAAACAAACAATTAGGACCCTCAGATTAATGATAATGGGTAAGTTTTGCAGCAGTCCAAAAAATTTATAAACAGATCGAGAAGGGCATAAAAATTATAGTGATAGTCGCAGTGATATTGATGATTGTTGCTCTTTTGAATGTTGGAAGATGTGTCGAAATGAAGATGCAACCGACGGGCAGCAAGGACTAATTGCTTTCGGTTGTTCAAAAAGGCATGATAAAGAAGAAATGACAAAATTTGCTAGGGTATCACACAAAAGAAATAGAGTGAAATGTGTTTTTATATAAAGGAAAGATATACAGCCGACCTCAACACCGAATCAATGTGCAAAGTGCTTTTGAAAGAAAATACCTATAAAAATCGCCAAAAGGTTGTCATATCAAATGCTGACAAACAAACCGATTCGCAACAATGTGGATATTGCTGAAAAATATTAATGCTTGACCATGACCACACGTTATAGGTCAAAATTGGGAAATTTTATTAGCAGCCACTGGCCGGTAGGATTAATTTTTAAAGTGGCCACTTTCTTTAAACTAGCGGCCACTTTTTTATTTCAAAATGCTAAACAGTAAATTTTCCATAAGTATTAATCTAAAACTGAGTAGTCCAAATAAATATGTTAATATAAATATATCGGAACCAAAAAAAGTAGAATCCTTGATGAAATGCCAGAAAATTATATTATCGCCTTGTAAAAAAGTGGCCAGAAGGTGGCTGCTGATAGACAATTTTTCCCTAGCCACTTTTTTTCATTTACTGGCCATGTGGCCGGTGGCTAGTGCTAATTTTGACCTTTACCACACATTCGACCTTATGAGCAAACTTTGGGAAGGGAACTTCTTGATACCAATATAAGAGGTACACTAACATATTCACATAAAAAGAAACATCTACAATGGGCTAATTTTGATAAAAATTGGATTGTAGAGGAATAAAAATATGTCATCTGCTCTGATATGTATCATTTTCAACTCTACAGCAGTCGTTCCCAACTTGGAGTACACAGCCTGTTTGGGATACATGGAAATAAGAATGGTAATGGCAAAAATCACAAAAACGATTCAATTGGAAACACATAAACAAAGTTGATAGTTTTGGATTACAAAGTTAGTCTCATATGTAAATCCAGTGTGTAACTCTGTGTCTCATGTGTTTCAAAATGAGGGAAAATGCCCACTAGATCTAGTAATTTATTGATATCTCAATGTCATTAGCTTTGACCCCCTCTAATAATATTGCATGATTACTTATGTTTTCCCGCAATCTTCGCAAAAATTTAAAAGAACCAAGAATAGGCGATAAAACATTAAAATATCTGTTGCCTTTCACAAATACAGAAATTGTCAAAAGAGTATTTTCATCCAAGGCAGATCACACACTGAGCAGACAAGCAGACAAAAACGTGCGACTTGCGACAAATTGTAGCGTTCAAACCGGTTTCTTCTTTGTTAACAGGGGTGAAATGTCTCTTGACTCACGCTTTAATGTAACTTGTCCGTTCAGTGAGTGATCTGCCTTATGCATACATTACGAAAAATTTTTGCAATAAGCATGCTGCTCCTGACTTGAGATTATATGAGTCTTCATTTGAACCACATTTAAAAAAACTTAGATTACTTATGTTTGAAGCCTTGAAACAAGCTAGGGAACTACAAACTCAATGCACTAAAAAAATAAATAAATAAAACCACCTTGAAACAAGCTCAAGGACTCCTATTGGAGTAATTAAAAGACATGTTGGCTACAATATCATGATGCAAAATTGCCATTAACTATCATCATAAATAAGGATCAACCAAAACAGTTTTTTAAAGCTGAAACCTAAAAAAAAAAAAAAAAAAAAAAAAAAAAAATTAAAGTACCATGTTTACTTGCATAATAGCCTCGCATAATAGTTGCACCCCTGTTTTGAAACAGAAAAAATCATCAAAATATTTTCTTTGCATAAAAGCCGCAGTCGTGTATTTGACCATCTAGAAAATTATCAGCTGTACTCTTCCCAGAGATAGTACTCATAATGGATTCATCTGGTCTGTCACTCCCATTGGCATACCCACTGGTCACTCCATTCTTTAGACACATTTACAATAGGGATACAGATACCTTCAGAGAAAGTGATTTCTAATTTAATTTTGCAAAAATTTTCACAAAGATTATTTGTAAATTTTATGTCTATAAAAATATTACCACAAAAAGAAAAATGGTATTTAATAAACAGCACATAATTTTGAAACATTTTACTAATTTTGTGTTTTTTTTTAATACCAGTAATGTGTTAGCACAACAGTGTACAATATTGTGTAGTTGATTTTTCCGCATAATAGTCGCACATAGACTTTCACAATGAAAAATTGTCAAAAAAAATGTGCGTCTATTATGTGAGTAAACACAGTAATTAAATTGTATATATTAAAGTAATTAATAGATACATGTACATAATAAATTATACGTATTTATTAAATATACATAATTATTAATTAACCACTTCACCGTTTGCCCCAAGATAGCCAAGTGTAAAAGCACTGTTTCCCCATACCTGTCGCCAGTGAAGTGGTAAATTATGAGTATTTATTAAATATACATAATTATTAATTAATTATACGTGTGGCCCAAATTGGCTCTCTGTGCTAGACCCAAAACTTTTTATTTTCATATAAAATGAAATGTAATCAATTCATCAACAACAAAGATTTCCCAACTATACAAATTTCATTTAATTAAAAATATTTTAGTTTTATGTATACACATCTCGATTTATCTATTATAATGATTGCTGTAAATGATCATCTGTTATATTAGAACTTTCTCAAAGAGTATTTCGAAACACTTCTGCAGTTTCAAACTGAAAATTTTCTATTACTTATGTCTGCAGCTTTTTATGATCACGTGGAAAAGTTTAGCTATATATTTATTGCTTGCTTTATAATTTGCATTCATGTCTTGAGTCAGTCATGACTGATAATTATAAACAACGAAGTTCGTAGCAATAAATAGTCTCATTTGAGCCGATAAAGCTCAGATCGATGAGTCATGTTGACAATTTCTGAAAGAAGAAATAAGATTTTTGGAATACTGATAGTTTCGGTCTGGCCGAATTTTCAGTCGATCTCTAATCGTAAATTATTTAAAAATTCAGTACTTCTCCATTATCTCATCGACCACTTTCCATTTAAAAAAAAACTAACAACAGGGTTTGTATAAAAAGTAATGAGACAAAATTTTTTTTTTTCTGGTGCAACGGTGTGCTGTAGCGCACATGCTCCATGCAGGTTCAATGGAGGTGTCAGCTACACATGCCAAGCTCAGTCACCTAAGAGCTTATGTGCAGTTTATATTGTGGTTTTAATGGACCCCTGTTTCTAGGCTCAGTTGAAGCTTAAAAATACAACATTCTATCAAACAACACTACAGCATTAGATTCTGCTGAAAATATTAAAGGGAAGGGTCAATCGAGTGAGGTCAGACATTGTCGCCTACTGGATGAATGCATCATGACAATGTACCAAGACACCTGCTTTGGGAATTTTAACAGATTCGACTCCGACTCTTTCACTCAAAAATGGGCCGTCTCCGACAACGCAGACCTGCTTGTAAAATAGACAACTCTGGGAATTTTAACATATCCGACTCAGACTCTTTCGCTCAAAAATGAGCCCGACTCTGACTCCGCAGCCCTGCTTGGAACAGCATCACAACACTTTCCCAGCACCACTTACAGTTCTGATCTTGCTCCGGTGGACTTTTTCCTGTTCCCCCGAGTGAAGACAGCCCTCAAAGGACATCGATAGCAGGGGTCAAAGCGGCTTCGATGTACTGCTTCAAAAACATTCTGGAAAAGGAATTCTAGGCATGGACAACACATTGGCAGAAGTGTATTGGCATTCAAGAATTTTATTTTGAAGAATTTCAATCATTTGAAGCATTATCCTTAATACATATTTTCCTCCGAATTTGGTCTTTTAACTTTTTATAGAAACCCCTTAATGCATGATCATTTACATCACATTCATTGGACGTCAGATGCGTTACATGCATTTGTTACGTCATCAAATAATTTATTTGATATTTGTCAATTTTTAATGATGTTTTACCGATCTATTAGTTATTTCTTTAATTAAAATAACAATTACAATGCCATTAAATGGCGATGTCATTATATATTAAAAAGAGAAAAAGCATTGAAAAATGTTGCAATGCATAGTTACATCATACAATACATCAGTTTCAACGAACATTTTTCCACCAGCCGAGAGGGATAATTAAGAAAATTAATGTAAGTAAATAAATATCCAGGATTTTCTTTTTCTGTTTTCATTAATACAGTAGACTCCCTCAAATCCGCACAGCTTGAGACCAGAGGTTGTGTGGATTTTAGAATTTTGTGGATTTCTGGTCATTGCTTTGTTTACATTTTTAAAACAGTAATTTGAATGTAATAATGCAATCAAAATTATAAAGAATCAACGCAAGGTAGTAAAATATTAAAATAAGTAAAGTAAAAAGAAACTAAAATGAAAAGAAGTAAAATAATTTAAAAAATGACTAAATTAAAAGTAAAGGTCAAGTAAATAATTAAATCTGCATAATAAAGATAAGATGCATTTCCCTTGAATTATTGAATGAAACTTCCCTCATAATGGTATTAATTCACATCAAAATCATAAAGTAAGGAAGTTTTATTTCAGGTTTAGCCAGTCTTAATAACCAAAAAATCTCGATTAATACATAAAAAAAATTTGGTAAAAAGATTGTGATTACCAAAGATATCAGCAATATCGTTATTTTTTTTTTTTTTTTTTCAGAAATAAATTGTACTTTCTTCATGAAAAACTATGAGTTTAGTCATATTATACAGAATTAATTACATATTAAAATACAAACTATATAAAACTAAAAAATTCTTTAATTTTGCCCCTACATCTGAGCTGAAAATTTCATTGTTTACATCTGCAATGATGAGCAGATTTTAGGGTTGCGGATTGTCTACTGTATATTGTAAATCTTATTGATTGTATCTTATTGTAAATTTGATCTTATTGTAAATCTTATAAATTATAAGACAAACTTGGGAACCACTACTCTGAAGTAATGATAGGACACATAGGGTGCATCACATGATAAATGAGGCTTTTTATGAGAACTGTGTTCAACGTGTGGTACAAGTACAAGATGAGCCTGAAATATTCTATGTTTCACATACAGTAAAACCTTGATTATCCGACGCTTGTTTAACCGAAACTCTCAGTAAACCGACATCGATTTCTTGACTTTTTTATTTTTAACTTTTAGATTCCTTGTGCATGCAAGTGGTCCTTTCCGAACTACAAGTACAGATAAATATTTTGGTTCCCTTTCTTATAATTCATTGGAAATTAGGTTGAGCTCCCTAAGCTCCGATTTCAGTATACCTGTACTCTACCCCTCGCAACCCCCTGTGACACATAGTTGTACTAAACAATAACATTCCTCATTTCAAAATTTGGAAGACTGTACATCCAAGGGCCACAACATTTAATGTTATTGCAACCTCTGATCGTAAGCAAATGCAGGAAACAAAATCCCTTTTGTCATCTTTTCATGAACAGAAATTTTCATAGCTGTAGAATTTCAAAAGGGGGAGGAGAAATCAATGCCATATTTTCGCTATCACAAGTTTTTGTTTCAAATTAAATATATTTTCATATATAATTTGAATTTAGATATTTATTAAGCAGTTTAAAAATAGTCATAATTGCAATTTGATGACGATGTTACATATTAAACTAGATGATTATTGATAAATTCTCAAATATCTGGTAATTTTGATTATCCAATGTAGGTTTGGTCGCAATTATGCCAAATAATCAAGTTTCTACTGTACTTTGAATTGGGTACCCTTTACCCTTATAGAATCATATTGAACAAAAATCACTTATTGTTAAAATCAAATACATACGCTAAAAGGGTTTACAACAATAAACTAGTGTTGACTCTAAGCCACTTTAGCAGGGCGCAGCGCCCGGTGGCCCTTAATTATTTTTTTTTTTTTGCACCCGGCGTTTCTTTTAAATCTTTCCGATGCACCCGGCTGCCCTTTATAACACTTCCTATGCGCCCCATGGCAATTCAATTGATCCTGGGAGAATATCGCAAATTCTAAAGACTCTAAACAAACCAGTTCAAAATATTTTTTGTGAACAAGGTAAAAGTGTACCCTTTTTGAAGGATAGTGTTCCCTTTTTTGAAATAAAGTACCATTTTTTAGGATAGTATTCCCTTTTTGAAAAACGTACCCTTTTTTTAGAATAGTGTTCCCTTTTTGAAAAATTCCCACCCGGCATCCCTTTTTTTCCCTAGAGTCAACACTAAATAAACTAATTGCTTAAAAACCTTTTAATAAACAAACTTGCCCAGTTTCGCACACACAATAACTGACATTTTCAAGATCTCTAACGATGGACTATTTTTACAGAAAGTTTCAAATACGTACTTAATAAACAGGTAATGTTTCATTATCAGGTCATTAATGTAAACTTTTTTTTTTAAATGGCAGAATCGTATAATCTTGAAAATACTTCAGTGCATCCATATCTATAAATGAAAGGCTTCGTAATTTTTTCAAAATGCAAAAGAAAAACAGAGAAATAGCAGTTAACCCTTCAAAATACAAAAATTAAACCGATTTATCCAAAAATAGTGACAAACAGCAAGGCAGTAAACATGACTGCTGAAGCCAGTTCTAGACATACGAGTTTCATTTTAGAAGAATAATAATGATTAGTTATAATCCAAATACCATTTCAGGCTTTCGATGCAATTTAACTTCTTCACGCCCTTGGCTACATATGTGGACATTTATTTTTTTATAATTATAATTACTGTCAACAATAAAAAGAACACAAATTTGATAATAGCTTATTCCCTTCAGAATCCCTCAACAAGAAGTAAAACTTTTAGGGTTTAGCTGCACCAATGTACAGTGAAAGATATAAAAAAATGCATGAAATAATTTTTCGGCCATCAGTGTTGTTGTATTATTCGAACAAAATGTTAATACAGTCGAACCTCGTTATCCAGACACTCTAAAGACCAGAAAAAAGTGTCGTCATAAGTGGAGTGTCGTGGTAACTGGAGTTGGAGAAAAATACGTAATTCATAACTGTTTTTGCAGTTTCAAGCAATAAAACATTATTATTAAACAAAATAAACACAAAAACAAAATTGAAAATAATAAAAATCAGATTTATGATAACTTGATTTTTTATTGTTACATGAAATATTGACGAATTAAGGCTTGCTTAGCCCTGGATGTGCTTCCTATAATTCTTTTTTCAATATTATACAATGAATTGTAATCAATATTTGTTGTTTCATAAATGGATGTTAGATAATTTCTGATCATTTCAATGCAATGCTTCGGTTTTAGTTGGATGAAAAACATTGTGTAACCACAAGAAAGCGCTGACTGACTAGAACAACAAGACCATGAGTAGACTGATATGTCTATCTAAAGTTAAAGTGGGTCATTTTTTGTGTGTAGGTTTATTTATTCAGACAAAGGATTTAAAATTTCTCATTTATCTCAATGGGTATTTTAGACACTTTTGTGAAAAGTTTGGCTAAAATATTTCTTACCGCTTAATTTCCTTGCTTATAAGATGGATTAGGAAAAATGGACAATTTTCCTGAACCGTCGGGATATCCGGAGTTAAAAATTATTCAACGACGTAAAATCCAGAGTTTATTTACATTAAAATCACATACAGAAAATCGGGACTTTGAAAAACTGACATGATAAGCGAAGTGACGTGAAAACCGGGTGTCGGGATAACGAGGTTTGACTGTATTGGATAAAAAGGAACAGATGTCGTATCTTCCTGCAAGCTGCCATCTTAGATTTTTTTTCTTGGCGTGAAATCTGTACCGAATGGAATTCCAATCAAATAACTTAATTAAACAAGTATACTACTTTTATGGATTATTGAAAGAAAAAATATAATTTCATAAACCAAAAATTTTTGTTGCACAAAAGTATTAGAAAAAAATACATACAAAACAAATAACATAAAATTCCTTACAGACTGTTAAAAAAAAAAAAAAAAAAAAAAAAAAAAAGATAACTTAATATATATTTCAAAATGTTGTGCCCCCCACCCTCCCTGAAAACACCTGCAATGCATATACCAAAAAAGTAATAAAAACCAAATTTTACAACACAAAATAGGATTAAGAATCCAAGATGGCGGCTTGCGGGAAGATGCGACATCTGTTCCAATACAAATAATATCAGACATATTAAATATATTAAGTTTTATTAATTTATAGAAATGTAAGAAAGAAATTTAGTGTTAGTTGTTTGTTTTATAAGAAGTTAACAAACATACACATATGTGTACAGTTATCGTCCAAGGTGATGCTTTTACTTAAATACAATCATAAGTATAATTTAACATTTTGTATAAGTATTGGGCTGCTAGGGCAAGAACCAAATTAAGCTTAGAAGCCACAACTACTTAAAGAAGAGTTTTGATGATTGGTGTACTACACATTTATGCAGAAATAAATCAAAGTATACTTGAAACTTTATTAACGCTATGCGGCCACAAATGTGGACGTTATTTTATTTTGTGAATTTTTATTGTTTTTCCTTTTTTTCCCCCACTTCTTATTAATATAAAACAAAAAAATAGCAATAAGAAAAAAAAAAAAAGTTATTATTTTTCTCACCATAAAAAAGTTGTCTCTGAAGAAGCTAATGTAAAAAAATGTTATTCATGTTCAAAAACTTTTGTAACATGCACTTAAAATTAAAAATAATGAATTCTATAATTTAAAAAATACAATAAAACCCTTGATAATGCAAGCCTCATTAAAACGAAGTATTGGGTAAATCAAATTTTTTTTTTTAATTTGTTGCAAATCGCAGCATGTTTTAAGAAAACTGGTTATAAAGAATTTCGTCTAATAATAACATTCCTTTCAGTTGCATTATAAGCGGCTTCCCCATTCTATAAACTTTATTTAAAATATAAACAAAGAAAGCACCCACAAATGACAACATATTCCAAATTTTAATTGGGTATACAGAAATTTTTTTACTTTGTGTAGTTTTTTTAAGGAAAATTAACAAAATAAAATTTTATCCAAATTATAAAATTCTACGCTTATGAGAAAATATAAGTCAGTTCTTGATATAATTCATTTATTAAATTATTCGATAAATATGCCATAATGCTTTCAGTATTTTAGAAATCAGGTGGTCGAAATCTTTTACCATTTGTTTTAAGCAGAGACCTGGAGCTGGAACTCTAAATTTTCCCCTGCACCAGGGCTCCTTTAGTTTTTAATATTCTTTTAAATCTTTTTTTTTTTCTCCAGTCTTTTAAATTTCCAGGCTTAAAATATTTTAATTACATCATTATTCAGTATTTTGATTACATCATTTTTTAGGGTTTTTTTTTTTTTTTTTTTTTTTTAAATTAAAGATGGAAAACTTCTCAAAACATGGTAACACTACTTTACTTCTACTTGAGCTAAGTGACAACACTATTTGAAAACAAATATGGCTGCCTGTTGTTTACATGTGTAGTTGTACAATTTTGGTTGTTTGAAAAGTGTAGAAGAAATTTAAGAATTTTGTGTTTAAAATTCCACCAAACTTTCTATTTTAAAAGTAAAAGCTAAAAGATGTCAGACTTTCTGAACAAGCATTTCAAGTTTGATGAGAAGAAAAATGCATTTTGTCAGACCTTTAATGAAGGTAAAGTAAGAAAGAATTTGTGAGCAAAAAAATTAAATGTGTAAATTAAAATCTGCAACTCAAAAGTGCGAAGTCGGAGCCACAGTATTTTATCTAGGAGTGGAGCTGGAGCATCAAAAATTTTTCGGCTCCAGGTCACTGGTTCCAAGTAATTCTGGAAAACAAACCCCCTAATAGCTAAAGTAAATCTCTCGCATAAAATTGCATAATTAAACAGACATGTTAAATATCAAATCTCTGTATTTAAAAGAAATAATAATTGATAAAAAATAATAATAATAAAAGTGTGCTTACTGACACTGAGGAATTATAAATAAATATACACTGAGGAAAGTATAAATAAACATCAAATTTTTCGTTTGATGTGTGATCATATGAATAAAATACATATACAACATGAACAAAAATAATAATGGAAGGATGGAGGATCTATAAAAACAAAATGTAGATATTTACATCATAAAATTAAGAAGACTGAAAATTTTTTAAAAAATGTGATAAGACTCATCTTTATAAACAGTCATTTTTTACCACTGTTATTAAGTATCAATACTTATATAAATGACATTATTACTTCCTATTTACACATAAATTAACATGTATTTAATCAGCCTATTAAGTAACAGATTATAAACACAAAAGGGTATATTTCAATTATAATTTAAAATGATACTTAACTCAAAGAATCCTAAATTTTGAATTTAACACTTTAATGAACTGTCCCGCTGCTGAAAAGCAGCTGAGTCACATTTAATTTGAATGACCGAATAAATAAACAATAACAAACTGTTCATAAAAATATGAAGCAGATATGCAAGTGCATGGTGCACACTATATAAAATTGTAATTTGTATGCTTAACTGTTTATGAATTTTCAGAGTTGATCATTTCATATAATAGATATTATATAATCATAGCATATTTCATAAAATTAAAACTTTAGAGATTATTTTATTTTTATTACATATAAATATTGAAACATTTTAAAATTCACAATATAATACTGGAAAAGGGAATAATGAAAAAATAAAGGGCTAAAAAGTGCTTTTTTGGCAAACTCACTTATTTACTCAAATATTGAGCTTATATTTAAAAAAATAATAATAAAGTCATAATTTATAATGAGCTTAAAAATTTTTTTGAAAGCTTTAATAATATGTTAATTCCTTCTATGAAGCTTACTAATGTATATACCTATATTTAATAGATTATTAAAACAATGCACTTAACGAACATTATATATTAGTACATATTCAAGCCTTTTAACTTATGTTAAAATATTGCATCAGGAAGTTATTGTTGTTGTATGTTATTATTATGATGGAAAAAGCTTAAATATGGGGAGAAATATTAAAGAAAATTTCATTTAATTCTATTTGATGACTCTGCCCTTGAAAAAGTAACGGCATGCTACAGTTACCAAATAAAGGTAAACAATTAAATTTTTGCGAGTGTAAATTCAGAAAAAAAATGAGTGGTACGATTTAAAGTTATTTAATTTAATAAACTGAAATAACGTATGATTTAAAAGAATGAAACGTAGTAGTGTTTTGAAATGGACTAAGAAAACCGGTAAACAATGTGCTCTACTGAGGCCGGTAAACAAATGCGGCATGGAAGGGAAAAAGCATGCAGATTTTTCATGGCTGATTTCACATGCAAATGCGCCGCATTTTAGCATAACTTTAGAGTTATTGTTTTTTCATCGCTTTCTAAAAGATGCGATTAATGAAATTACCAAACAGAGGTAAATGAATACATTTTTGTTAGCATAAATTCAGAAAAGTTTGTAGTCAGGATGGTAGAAAGTTTAATAATTCGGCGATATTACTTAAAACAATGAAACGTAATGTTTGTATCTTGACAGAACCCGATTAAAACGTGGGCCAACTCCTGGCATTGGTCAAGGGGCTGGCTTCCGGACCCCCCAATTTTTGTAAATCTGGCATTTTAAATAATAATGTTACACCTGTTTTCCATCGTTAGATACGATTAAATTAAAAATAAAATATATATTTATATAAATTTGTATTTATATATCCATGTCTGTATTTCAAGGATGGAAAATGTTTAATTTTTCAGGCTTCAACAGGGAAGGGGGATGAATATCATACCAATCCTGAGGAAACCGGTAAACAAATGCGGCAAGGCAGTGAAAAAGCATGCAAGCTTTCAAAGCTGAATTCACAAGCAAATGGTTGCTTTTTAGCCGACTCTGCATTTATTGTTTTTGATTTTTTATTATTATTATTATTATTAACAAAAATCTCTAACTATAGAGATGATCTAAAGAAAAATAATTTTTTGTGAGCATAAATTCAAAAACGTTCGTGGGGAGGATGGTATAATGTTGTTTTATAATGTCAAATAAATTCAACTTTGAAACATATAATCGTAAAAGCAAATATAGCCTTGAAATCGACTGAGGAAACCGATAAACGAATGCGACATGGCAGTGAAAAAGCACGCAGGCTTTCAAAGCTGAATTCACAAGCAAATGGTCGCTTTTTAGCCGACTCTGCATTTATTGTTTTTGATTTTTTTTTTATTATTATTAACAAAAATCTCCAACTACAGAGGTGATCTAAAAAAAATATTTTTTGTGAGCATAAATTCAGAAAAGTTCGTGTGGAGGATGGTACAATGTTGTTTTATAATTTAGTCAAATAACTTCAACTTTGAAACTACGAAGCGCAAATAAAATCGTCTTGAAATCGACTGAGGACACCGGTAAACAAAAGCGGCATGGCAGTGAAAAGCATGCAGATTTTCAAGGCTGAATTCGCAAGCAAATGCGCTGCGCTCTAGCATACTTTGCATTTATCGGTTTTTACGAGATCCTATTTTTAGGAGATATTAACTTAAACAAACAAACAAAAAATCACTAACCTGTGATGTCGATAGTCTCCTCTTGCGGCTGCGGTGTAACTGTCGTCACCGTTGAATCGCTACTCATGTCGGCTGATTCGTTACTCGGTCCATCCACCAGCATAGTATCTCCCGGCGAGGAGTCCAGCGTGTTACGTCCTCAAAATTAGGGTCCGATTCGCGGCAGGGGGTCACAAGAATCCAAGAAGAAGCAACAGATGAAAATTCCAAACCATAACATCAACATTAATACACAACACAACACAAGATCACCACCTTACTGGACAACCTTGGCCACAAGGGGAAAAAAAAAGTTTTTTGTCGAAGTTGTCCCGTCACAAGAATTATCAAGGGCAAGGCTTTTTAGTCTCTTCTCTGTTTCTACTGGCAATAGAACGCAACTTCACTTTCGGACGCAGTGAGCACGCGCGGAAAGTGGGTTACGAAGCGAAGTGACGCACGCACGCACAACGGACGAAAAATCGTCGGGAAAAGTGGGTCACTGGTGTTGCTTTGCTGCAGCAAGGCAGGGTGGTGGTGGTAGCTCGGCGCGAAATGGAAAGTGAAGCAACAACTTACGACGCCATCATTATGTAACAGCGTTTCTCTTCTCTACACCACTTTTACCTGATGAGAAACTCTTCTCGAAATATTATTCTAGGACGGACACGAGTTCTGAAAACGGACGTCGAAAAGAAACATGTCCTAGTGCCTCACAATCCGCCGACACAATAAACACAAGAGTCACGTGATCGCGCCAGAGTGCCACCACTTGGCTGCAAAAGTTCGGCTCGGAAGGGAGACTTCGCACAGATTTTTGGATGTAGCGCCTTTTTTAATCGCACAAAAGTAGAGGTTACCACATAGGGGAGGATAGGGTAAAATTAAATATCCCCTGAGGAAATAGATGGGGAGGGGGGAGTGCTGAAAGGTATTTAATAGAAAGGCGGTGAATTTTTATTTACCTAGTTTCGCTGAGAGTTTTACTTTTTTTTTTCTTCTGTCAAAAGAATTCGCAAATCATTTCAGTTGCATTTTATTACTTTTTTTTTTTTTTTTATGTATTTGTTGTGTTTTATATTTTGACTTATTGTTTCTTTATAAAAACTTTAATAGTACGTATATTATCGTGAGTGAGGTAAAATATTGTATTAACTAATAATACAGGGACAAAACAATAATTTGAATTAGTTTTAGAATGAAAGTTTTTGAGCACTTCCAGAAAGTTATTAATATTTGCTTATTTCACAGTCACAGTAATTTTTAGCTATACACAAGATTAATTTGCTTACACAATCCTTACTTTTAAAATTTTACAAAGATATAATAAGTATAAATAATATGATTTCTATAAAAATTTAAAATAATATAATAAATATTTTTATACAAGATGTATATATGAAAAACATATACCGTTGGAATGTAACATTCACTTTGAACTATATCGAAATAAAATTAAAGAAAAACTTGCTTAAAAGGTGCATTTAATGTGTCACAAATATAAAAGATGTTATTACATAATAATATAGTTTTTAAGATTTAAAAACTATAATAAAATTAAATTAAAAATATATATATATAATAAAAATATATAACTATTAAATAAAATGAAAGAAAAACTTGCTTAAAAGGTGCATTTAATGTGTCACAAATATAAAAGATGTTATTACATAATAATATAGTTTTTAAGATTTAAAAACTAGAATAAAATTAAATAAAAATATATAAATATTAAATAAAATTAAAGAGAAACTTGCTTAAAAGGCGCATTTAATATGTCACAAATATAAAAGATGTTATTACATAATAATATAGTTTTTAAGATTTAAAAACTATATTATTATACATTAACATCTTTTATGTTTGTGGCATATTAAATGCAACTTTTAAGCAAGTTTTTCTTTAATTTTATTTCGATATATTTTTATATTTATATAAATAATATTAATAATATAAATTAATATATTTTATAGAATTTAATATAACGCAGCATTAATTTATAAAATATCATTCTCATTTTTATTATTATTATTTTACTTCCATTCAGTTTACATTGGACCTGTTTGTCAAAAAGCAAAAAAAAAAAAAAAAAAAAAAAAAAAAAAAAACTAATTTTTATTAACATTTTCCAAAATAGTTGAAAAGTGTTTATGGCTTTTCAGTTCATCCATAAACATTTCTGACCGCATTCAAACTTTTGTAAATATTGCTGGATTGCCATGAAATTGAAATATATTGAGATTCTCTACAGTTACCCATTGAAAGTGAAAATGGCATTGTATCGTTTATCATTTGTTTACAGGGGCACGCAAAATTGTACAGTCTATGAGCGGTAATTTTTTGAAGAGCGTTGTAATGTCTAGTTTCAATACTACTTTAAACGTAATGAAACTTGTACAGAGGATGTAGTCAATAGCGTATTTCTTGAAATAATGCCCCTAGACACATACTTCCAATTGCAAAGTTTCATTTTAAAAAAAGGGGTGCAAAATTTGATGACATAAGTTACAACCCCCTGGAGAATCTATTTGAGAAAATACACAAATTAAATTTTTATACGGCCCAAGTAGAATAAATTTCCAGTTGAAATTTTTTCTTATCCATTTCTGATTGAAATAGAAAAAACTATATCTTGATAGCCGCAAAACTCACAGAGATATTAACCCGTAACTGGAGACGGGAGTCAAAATGACTCCACGTTGTTCTTTGGCTCTGATTATCAGGTGTGTTTTTTTTTTTTTTTTTTTTTGTCCTTGAATAAAATCATTCCCCAGTACCGACAAGTAGTTCTTTTATCATTACATGATTTCCATAATATATTGCGTTTCTAAAAAAAAAATTCCAATGCTTTTTACAAAAGACAAAAAATTAATAAGCATAAAATCCCTCTTACCGGCAGGGGACATTAGATGCTCGGGGTGTGGGGAGGGGAAGTCACTCCCTAAATTGAACACTAACTACAATTAAAATTACTTTAAAAGAATATTGCATACATTGCGAAAAAAGGTACATCATTTTTAAGGTTGCACGTAAGCAAGCCATGGAATATGGAATAATATTATTAATGCTGACTCGTTAGAAAAAAGAAAAGAAAATAGTATAGTTTAGAATGAAAGAAAAAGATAATCGTAATTTTTAAAAAGTGTAAATATATTTCTATGTAATTTATTAAACTAAAATAATTGTTTAAAGATTTGATTAATCAAATTTACAATAGGATTTATTTTTAGGGTGGGGGGGGGGTCCATTTTGTTTTTGTTAATAGTCTAAAAACGCAATTCTCCCCCCGCCCCTGGAACTCCATTATGTATTTCTCGAAGCTGCAAAAATCCCTCCCAGAGAAAAATGTCTGAAGCCAACAACAGTTGCATAAAAAGCACGGTTTTTTTTTTATTATTCTTTTGCTAAAGAGTCTCTCACATTTGGAAAATATATTTAATTTTAAGCTTAAACACGAGGTGCATTTTTAGTTACATTTTAACATTTATTTTATTATTCATTTATTATTATTGTTATTATTTGTATTTATTTATTTTGTAGAAATAATAGTATTTTCACTGCATCATTTCATGGATAGTTGAAAGATTAAGTGACGGATGAGTGATAGATTAATTTCAGTATATTACTTCATGATGGATTGAAAAGTTATTAATATTTGCTTATTTCACAGCCACAGTAATTTTTAGCTATACACAAGATTAGTTTGCTTACAGAATCCTTACTTTTAAAATTTTACAAAGATATAATAAATATAAATAATATGATTTCTATAAAAATTTAAAATAATATAATAAATATTTTTATACAAAATGTATATATGAAAAACGTATACCGTTGGAATGTAACATTCACCTTGAACTATATCGAAATAAAATTAAAGAAAAACTTGCTTAAAAGGTGCATTTAATGTGTCACAAATATAAAAGATGTTATTACATAATAATATACTTTTTAAGATTTAAAAACTATAATAAAATTATATATATATATATATATATATATATATATATATATATATAATAAAAATATATAAATATTAAAGAAAAACTTGCTTAAAAGGTGCATTTAATATGTCACAAATATAAAAGATGTTATTACATAATAATACAGTTTTTAAGATTTAAAAACTGTAATAAAATTAAATAAAAATTAAAATATATAATAAAAATATATAAATATTAAATAAAATTAAAGAGAAACGTGCTTAAAAGGTGCATTTAATATGTCACAAATATAAAAGATGTTATTACATAATAATATAGTTTTTAAGATTTAAAATCTATATTATTATACATTAACATCTTTTATGTTTGTGGCATATTAAATGCAACTTTTAAGCAAGTTTTTCTTTAATTTTATTTCGATATACTTTTATATTTATATAAATAATATTAATAATATAAATTAATATATTTTATAGAATTTAATATAACGCAGCATTAATTTATAAAATATCATTCTCATTTTTATTATTATTATTATTATTTTACTTCCATTCAGTTTACATTGGACCTGTTTGTCAAAAAGCAAAAAAAAAAAAAAAAAAAAAAACTAATTTTTATTAACATTTTACAAAATAGTTGAAAAGTGTTTAACTTTTCAGTTCATCCGTAAACATTTCTGACCGCATTCAAACTTTTGTAAATATTGCTGGATTGACATGAAATTGAAATATATTGAGATTCTCTACAGTTACCCATTGAAAGTGAAAATGGCATTGTATCGTTTATCATTTGTTTACAGGGGCACGCAAAATTTTACAGTCTATGAGCGGTAATTTTTTGAAGTGCGTTGTAATGGCTAGTTTCAATACTACTTTAAACGTAGTGAAATTTGTACAGAGGATGTAGTGAATAGCGTATTTCCTGAAATAATGCCCCTAGACACATACTTCCAATTGCAAAGTTTCATTTAAAAAAAAGGGGTGAAAAATTTGATGACATAAGTTACAACCCCCTGGATAATCTATTTGAGAAAATACACAAATTAAATTTTTATACGGCCCAAGTAGAATAAAATTTCCAGTTGAAATTTTTTCTTTTCCATTTCTGATTGAAACAGAAAAAACTATATCTTGATAGCCGCAAAACTCACAGAGATATTAACCCGTAACTGGAGACGGGAGTCAAAATGACTCCACGTTGTTCTTTGGCTCTGATTATCAGGTGTTTTTTTTTTTTTTTTTTTTTTTTTTTTTTTTGTCCTTGAATAAAATCATTCCCCAGTACCGACAAGTAGTTCTTTTATCATTACATGATTTCCAGAATATATTGCGTTTCTAAAAAAAAAATTCCAATGCTTTTTACAAAAGACAAAAAATTAATAAGCATAAAATCCCTCTTACCGGCAGGGGACATTAGATGCTCGGGGTGTGGGGAGGGGAAGTCACTCCCTAAATTGAACACTAACTACAATTAAAATTACTTTAAAAGAATATTGCATACATTGCGAAAAAAGGTACATCATTTTTAAGGTTGCACGTAAGCAAGCCATGGAATATGGAATAATATTATTAATGCTGACTCGTTAGAAAAAAGAAAAAAAAAATAGTATAGTTTAGAATGAAAGAAAAAGATGAATAAAGATAATCGTAATTTTTAAAAAGTGTAAATATATTTCTATGTAATTTATTAAACTAAAATAATTGTTTAAAGATTTGATTAATCAAATTTACAATAGGATTTATTTTTAGGGTGGGGGGGGGGTCCATTTTGTTTTTGTTAATAGTCTAAAAACGCAATTCTCCCCCCGCCCCTGGAACTCCATTATGTATTTCTCGAAGCTGCAAAAATCCCTCCCAGAGAAAAATGTCTGAAGCCAACAACAGTTGCATAAAAAGCACGTTTTTTTTTTTTTTATTATTCTTTTGCTAAAGAGTCTCTCACATTTGGAAAATATATTTAATTTTAAGCTTAAACACGAGGTGCATTTTTAGTTACATTTTAACATTTATTTTATTATTCATTTATTATTATTGTTATTATTTGTATTTATTTATTTTGTAGAAATAATAGTATTTTCACTGCATCATTTCATGGATAGTTGAAAGATTAAGTGACGGATGAGTGATAGATTAATTTCAGTATATTACTTCATGATGGATTGAAAAGTTATTAATATTTGCTTATTTCACAGCCACAGTAATTTTTAGCTATACACAAGATTAGTTTGCTTACAGAATCCTTACTTTTAAAATTTTACAAAGATATAATAAATATAAATAATATGATTTCTATAAAAATTTAAAATAATATAATAAATATTTTTATACAAAATGTATATATGAAAAACGTATACCGTTGGAATGTAACATTCACCTTGAACTATATCGAAATAAAATTAAAGAAAAACTTGCTTAAAAGGTGCATTTAATGTGTCACAAATATAAAAGATGTTATTACATAATAATATACTTTTTAAGATTTAAAAACTATAATAAAATTATATATATATATATATATATATATATATATATATATAATAAAAATATATAAATATTAAAGAAAAACTTGCTTAAAAGGTGCATTTAATATGTCACAAATATAAAAGATGTTATTACATAATAATACAGTTTTTAAGATTTAAAAACTGTAATAAAATTAAATAAAAATTAAAATATATAATAAAAATATATAAATATTAAATAAAATTAAAGAGAAACGTGCTTAAAAGGTGCATTTAATATGTCACAAATATAAAAGATGTTATTACATAATAATATAGTTTTTAAAAACTATATTATTACATAGTAACATCTTTTATGTTTGTGGCATATTAAATTCAACTTTTAAGAAAGTTTTTCTTTAATTTTCTTTTGATATATTTCTATATTTATATAAATAATATTAATAATATAAATTAATATATTTTATAGGATTTAATATAACGCAGCATTAATTTATAAAATATCATTCTAATTTTTTTTATTATTATTATTTTACTTCCGTTCAGTTTACATTGGACCTGTCTGTCAAAAAGCACAAAAAAAACTAATTTTTATTAACATTTTCCAAAATAGTTGAAAAGTGTTTATGACTTTTCAGTTCATCCGTAAATATTTCTGACCGCGTTCAAACTTTTGTAAATATTGCTGGATTGCCATGAAATTGAAATATATTGAGATTCTCTACAGTTACCCATTGAAAGTGAAAATGGCATTGTATCGTATATCATTTGTTTACAGGGGCACGCAAAATTGTACAGTCTATGAGCGGTAATTTTTTGAAGTGCGTTGTAATGGCTAGTTTCAATACTACTTTAAACGTAATGAAATTCGTACAGAGGATGTAGTCAATAGCGTATTTCTTGAAATAATGCCCCTAGACACATACTTCCAATTGCAAAGTTTCATTTTAAAAAAAGGGGTGCAAAATTTGATGACATAAGTTACAACCCCCTGGAGAATCTATTTGAGAAAATACACAAATTAAATTTTTATACGGCCGAAGTAGAATAAAATTTCCAGTTGAAATTTTTTCTTATCCATTTCTGATTGAAATAGAAAAAAATATATCTTGATAGCCGCAAAACTCACAGAGATATTAACCCGTAACTGGAGACGGGAGTCAAAATGACTCCGCGTTGTTCTTTGGCTCTGATTATCAGGTGTTTTTTTGTCCTTGAATAAAATCATTCCTCAGTACCGACAAGTAGTTCTTTTATCATTACATGATTTCCAGAATATATTGCGTTTCTAAAAAAAAATTCCAATGCTTTTTACAAGAGACAAAAAGAGGAAAATAGCATTATATCTCTGAACGCGTAAGAAATTTCATGTCTCCAATTACGGGTTAAAAGCCAAAATTCCTGATTTACACCAAGGCATCTAACACTTTTCAACTGTTTTGGAAAATGTTAATAAAAATTAGTTTTCTTTGTGTTTATTGACAAACAGGCCCAATGCAAACTGAATGGAAGTAAAATAATTCTTTTTTTTAAATGAGAATGTTATTTTATATGTCTATCAGACATGCTGGAAATTCCCCTCTCTAATGCTAAACCTATGGGCTAGGAATGTATCCGTATTTTTCAAATTTATCCTCGAAACACTATTTTTTTTTTCTGTTTTCTGTATGCTCTTCTGGAAGAATGTTTTTCCTTTCTTATTGAACAAAATATTTTTTAAATAAGCCTACCTCTGAGAGACATAATATTGATGTATTTGGAATGCAAGATAGGGATCATCCCACAAACTTATACGTTATTAGGAGGCGATTTAAGACATTTACAACCTGTTTGGTGAATAGAACTTAATAGTAGGAGCTAAATTGAGAGGAATATAACATAAATTGAGATTTTTACAGTAATTGCTTAAATTATTCCTCACGGACGCCAATGTATGATTGGCTTCTTCGGAAGGATTTTTTAAATTAAAATTGTTTCTTGAATTACACGCATTTTAATTTACGTCTAATCCCTTAAATCCTGGCGAATTATTTAAACGGACCTATCTCTGTGAGTTTTGCTGATATCAAGATGTACTAATTTTTTGTGTTTCATTCAGGAATGGATAAGGAAAATTTTCCTAATTGGAAATTTTACCCTACAGGGACCGTATAAAAATTTAATTTGTGTATTTTCTCAAAGTGACACCCCCCCCCCCCCCCAGGTGGTTGCAATTTATGTCATCCAATTTTGGACTTTCTTTTTTATGAAACTTTGCAATTGGACTATAGGCTCCATCTTTAATAATCATTCTGTACATATTATTGAAATCGGAAATAAAGGATTTTCATAGAAAATCGTTCGAGTAGCATTTATGTTTCGTTTACTACAAAAACTAGCCCCCCCCCCTCCCCCCCACACACAAAAAAAATAATAATAAAATAAAAAATAAAATAAAATAAAATATAAAATAATTAAAGTAAAATAAAATAAATAAATAAAGCTGCATAAATGGCGGTTTATTGAGTACAATTCTTAGAATTGAATTCGTATGTTATTCTATTTCAGTTTGTATGAAATTCACAGCTGCTACTAAGATTTATTGCAGCATGGTGCCTTGCCTATGGAATAGGATGCATGAAATATTTATTAGTTTACAGTGAAGAAAAATAATTTGAATGTATTACCTTTTATCAGAGTTAATTTCTACAAATGCTTTTGCAGTTGTGATTTCAGGAGGTGGTCCAGGTGGTGGTAAGGGGTATTTATATTGGTATTTATATGGTAATTTATATGGTATTTATATATTATTTATAATTTATAAGGGTATTTATATGGTAAGTATTACTAAGGATCAAACAAAACAGTTATTAAGACCGAAACCGAATAATCTAATTTTGGTAATCTCACTATTTTCAGTCGAAAATGTCCAAAAAAATTTTTAAGTAATTATTACATACATAAATATACATGATTATTAATTAATTATACGTGCAATTATACGAGTGGCCCAAGTTGGCTTTCTGTGCCTCTGTCCAAAACTTTTTATTTTGATATGAAATAAAATGTAATTAATTCCTTTACGACACAGAATAATTTTCTAATTATACGAATTTCATCTACTTAAAAAATGTTTCAGGTATACATACCCTCGATTTATTTTTTACAATGATTTTCGTAACGGATCATCTGTTATACTAGAACTTTCTCAAAGAGTATTCGAAACACTTCTGCGGTTTCAAATTAAAAATTTTCTATTACGGTTCAGTGTGCAGCTTTTAAGGAACACGTGAAAAGCGTCTTCAAAGCTTAGTCCTATATGCGTTTCTTGCTTTATAATTTGCACCTCGGTCTTGTCTCAGTCATTGTGGAATATTTCACAACTCTCTCGTGCAGGCCTCTTTCGACCAGACGGGAGGCTCCAGGTCACGTGACTTACTAGATAATTGATATTAAAAACATGTTTTTTCCTCTTGTTATTTAGTTTTGTAGTAGAATGTGAAATTCGATAGCAGCTTGCATGCTGTAGTTTATTTCTTGATCTTCCAGAAGTGGAAGAAAATAAAATGTTGTTTTAACTTTAAAAAGGAAAGAGTTGCTGGAATTTTAATTGTAATTAGAATCATGAGTTCTAGAAGGAATAAAACAACTAAATATGTTTCATCTGTAAATGTGGAAATAATGTATGTTATGTATATTTTCGACCTGTTAATAACAATCTACAAAAAGTTCTCGTGATGATGATTATTTACAAATGATGAACACAAAACTTCAGAATATGATACTTGAAAGTAACTCCTTTTAATGTGTTATAAATAGAATCCTGATTTCTAGAAATTTGCTCTTCCACTAATTTTCATGAACTGTGATTTAATAGTGCTATAACGTGAAATCCGTGGGCTATCTGAATATCTTCAGTCATGACTGATAATTATTATAAACAGTGAGGTGCATAACAATAAATATAGAGAATCTGATTTGAGCCGATACAGTTCAAATCAATGTCATGTTGAAAATTTCGAAGGAAGAAACGAGATTTTTGAAATACAGATAGTTTCAGTCCGGCGGAAATTTCGGCAGCATTTTCGGCGAATCTCAGATTTTGGGCCGAAAACGAAAAGGAAACCGAATTTTCGATCGATCTCTAGGTATTACCACTGATTATGAGGGAAAATTCTCACACTGGGAATTTTCGGATTTTCTGCTCATTTAATGGCCTAGGAATTTATCTCCGGAGCAGAGGCGTCGCGATGGGGGGTTATGGGGGGTAGCCTCCCCCCCTCCAATATATGTGAACTTGGGAAATTATAGATTTTTGAAACACTTTTTCTTATTTTTAAATAAAAAGTTAAAAAAAAAAAAGAGAGAATTTTTTATTGTTTTGCTGCCTACCTTTCCTTTCTGAGTTCTGTAATAGTAAAATAGCTAAACTTTCAAAAGAAATACAAAAAGCAGCCAGACTCAATTTCTCATTATGTTTCTCTGTGCTACGAAAATATCATACATCTACCGGACCTGAATTTCTCTACTGTTGTCCATCAACAGTATCTCTAATACATTTCCCCCAAAACTTTGTTCCTTTCTCGAAAATCTAAAAATAGGAGGCTAATTTCATATGAAGTACGATCATGACTCGTACACAATCGAAGACAAAAACTTTCATTAAATGAACCAATAATTAGAATTTTTATGTTTTTAGTTTCAGCGTTTTTATTTGGGTTTTTTTTTTTTTTTTTTTTTTTTTTTTTTGGCGTATAAGTATTTTTATTATTAAACACACATTAAACATATAATTTTAGTTGGAAAAGAGAGCAATTTGTTTCACGTTAGGAAATTTTTGAACTCTTCCTCCCCCCCCCCCCCCCGAAAAAAAATTTGTAGCTACGCCCAAAGCCGCCTCAAGACTACAAGCCAAACACGAGGTTTCGTGACGTCACGACGCGGGGCTTAGATCAGCCGTGAAGAGCACATGCGTTATTTAAAACATATTAATTCTTTCCTCTATATACCAACTTATTATCACAACATATGGGAAAAAAATAAAAACGTATAGTTTAAAGACGCTAATTAAGTGCTTTTTAATCAATTTCGATCACTCGAAACAATAATAATAACGATAACACAAAAGCAAAAATTATGAAATAATATCACTGTGTCAGTCAAAATGTGCACTTAATTAAAGTTACATTAAAGAAAAATGATTGGTTAATGAAAAAAAAAAATCGAAGTATTAAATTTAATTTAGTGAATAGTTTTCATTATTTATTCTACTTTGAAATTTACAAAAATATCCATTATCTATTTTCTATATATTCTAAAACAAGACATTAATAAATATATATAAGCAAAATCTACAAATATGTATATAATATATATAAAAACATATATATGTAGTTTTAAACACATAGAGAGAATTACTTTGCTTTCAATTATTTCATTTTCAAAAATAAATAAATAAATACCAATATTCTGTCAATCAAAACCCACATTTAAAATTAAATTAAAGTGGATGATAAATGATTGTTAAATGAAAACAAATTCAAGTTGTATGCTATTTTTATTATTCATTGTGGCTTGAAATTATACAATAAATATCCTATTAAATATTTAGTGCATATTAACATGCAAAGCAGTATAATAAATTTAATATAAATAAATAGTAAAACTACAGAGTGCATGAAATTAGGTAACAACACAGATAAATTTTTCTTACTGTAAACTTTACTTAGCAGAAGTGGGTAATTTTCACATAAAATCGATTAAATTGAAAAAACACAAAGCTCTCATAATAAAACAAAACAAGGTCATGAAACAGAAAATTATTATTTTCTTAATTTTTGTATTATTTTAAGATATTATGCAAGGTACAAGCAATACAGTTTTTATAAAGTGTACTGAAACCTGGTGAGAACAAAAGAAAGAAAGAAAACACGTTAATCAATTGGAATTGAAATATTCCTAACATATATTTATTTTGTTCAGATATTCAAGAATTAAGATTTTGGACTTTGTACTATATATCATTAGAAAACTAATGATTTAAATTTTATTATAACAACTTAGTATTACATTGTTTTCAAAAGAAATTCTTCATACACGTTTTCCTCATAACGAGTCAAGTTGAAATCATTTATTATGGACCAATTGGGGGTATTTTTTTTAGACACCTTATAACATAAATAGAAAAACAAATAAAAGTTTGCAAACAAATACTCCTTTGCAAACTTTGATCCATGATTTTTTCTACTATTATTCTACTAATATTTTTTCATAAAGTTGTGACCATCTTTTTGTGATACCCTGTATACAAATGTAAATAGTACCTGGTACGAAATTTATGCATGCATACAATACGTATGAAGTTTAGCACTAACCACTTATGCATTATTTGCGAATAATTTCTACCGATAGATAAAAGGGGGGTCCCAGAATGGTGCTTGCTCCGAGGACCTAGATAAACAAAGTCGGGTCCTGACTACACAGAAAAGTAAATTTATAATTATGTAACAATAATTTTATTTATTGTTATTTTTAATTAAACGTTAAAAGTTATATAAAAACACACAAAATTTTTGCGAATTCGGAAGGGGGGGGGGGAATAAATTGTTTACAGTCATTGTAAAAATAAAGAGATTCAGACATATCATTCCCATTCCCATATCCGTAATTGTCATGTATAAGCATGCACTGTGTAACAAATATTATAAAATGAATTTTTATTAAGAGTTTAAGATTAAAAAACACCAATAAATTAGTATGTATATTGATCGGGCTTTAAAAGAAATAAACAAGATAACAATGTTATGCATCCATAGAAATTATGATGAAAGTTTCTAGTACATTTAAATTTTTAAGTATGAAAATATCTATAAAAATACATACATTTTGGTATCAAATTAAAGCCCAATCAATTCTGCCTACAGAATAATCAGAGTTATACTATTCTAACGACCAGTGTTTTCTAATAAAAGTCGATCATTAAAAGTCACTCTAATGAGAGAAAACAAAACAAATTAAAAAGATAGGAAGGTGTGACAAGTTATTTATTACATAATAATTAAGCTTGTAATTAAGACTTTTGGCTGAAAATGTTTTAGCACGATTAGTATCCAAGAAACTCAGTCTGACATAAATTTCAGCTATCTGGTGCCAGTATTTCCGAGTAAATAAAGTCAGAAGTTTTAATCGAAATTATTGAATAGCAAGAAAGGTAAAGTTTAAACTAATAATATTTATGCTGTACTTACTGTATACAAAATTTCATCAGTTTTCAGTGGTAAATTTCTGAGTAATAATAATTTTAAAGTTTTTTTATTAATATGTCTCTCTATTCTAAAAAAAAGTAACTCCCGCTGTCACCGCCGCCGCCGCCGCCGCCGCCGGTTTTGAATTTTTTGTGACCGGAGGTCTTTCTTCGTTAATATTAAGAAAAATAATGCATACAAAAATATGAAAATTGGTAGTATTATACAGAAATGTTTGATAAACACGCTGATGTAGACAGTTTTCAAATCGAAGAATTATTTTAAGAGATATTTAATGCTAAAGTTGGACAAAATCGTTCCATTAAAAAAGTTTTATAGGAGCAAAAACTATACATCGGAATTTAACACATTTTAGATCATTTTATACGTTATAATTTCCCGGTGTGCAGAATTAATTTATTTTTTTAATTTGACTCATTTTTCGAGGTTTCATTTCTATTTTAAATTCAAATTTTCAGCATTTCGAGAGATATTTTTTTACTTATTTCAGAAAATTGTACTAATTTAACCTGTTGCCAAACTGTATAAACAACGGAAACAATAATGTTTGCTTCAAATTAAAAATTTATTTACACGTGACTATTATAAACAGAAAAGAAAAACTTTCAAGTTAGAATTAAATAATTACGTATAAAAAGCAGGAACTTATTGAAAATTACTTCATCTATAATTACACGTGAATTTTAACAGAGAAAGGATATTGTAAAGTAATAAATTCATTAACATGCGTTAGAAGTCTTAAATAGGAGAAATTACATCACATTTACGTCACATTACACTTATTACGTAAAATGAACAAAAAATAATATTGCAAAATAGTAGTTTAAATTTAAAAATAGCGCGAGACATTTACTTGATATTTTGAGATGAACTTTTCAACTATTTTTTTTTTTTTTTTTGACAGCGCAAATAATATTTCATTTCTAATAAAAGCATTTTCACGTGAATATTAAAAAGGGAAATAAAAGTTTGGTGAAAATTACGTCAGATTAAAACGATATATTTAAAATGTTTTATTTAAAAGGACTTTCTTTTCGCTTTGTTAAAAAATACCGGGAGACAAAGACTCTGTTTACTTAATTCCTTTTATATTAGATTATTTTGAAATGCCATTGTATCTTTTAACAGCAGCTGATTTTTCCGTAAAATTCCCCAATCAAAGAGAAATGAATAGAAACCCGTTTATAGGGAGATCGCCTTTGTTTTTTTAATTATAATTCAATCTTCCAAAAAAATTCAATTAAAGCCGATCAAATTAGCGTGCTTTTAGAGACTGCAGTGTCTGATCGGGGGGTTGGCGAGCGTAGCTCGTAGGGGGCCGAGCCCCCTAGTTTAAATTAAAAGAACTAATTAAAATTTCCACTTGAAAATATAATAGTTGAGGTAGAAAAATATGTCGCATAGGACATTAAAATTTCAAACTGAATTGACCGTATAGCTTCCAAATTATAAGGAGAAATGTGTTGGCCCGAACAGAGCTGTCTAGCTCTGGCACATATTAAAATGAAGCTATTTTTACATATTTATAAAGAATATAATTAAACAATGAAAACTTTATTAATTAATAACTTTTGTGATAATTCACCGATTCACACCATTCAAGCACCAATTTTTAGCAAATTACGATAGACAGGGAATGATATAAGTCTCGATACGATTTAGTGATTTTTGTCACTTTAAATTACTGCTGTTTTTGAAATGAAACAGAAGTACAATAATATCGTTTTGTTTTGAAACACGTACACGGGATTGTTGACAATACGATACTGGGATTTAATAGTTAATTTATTTTAAAGAAGTTAAAAATAAAAGATATTCTGAACACAAAAATAGAGCTAGTACTAATAAAATATAAGTAGTTAATTTGAAAATAAAACTTACCTTCAAAAGAATATGTTCTATTAGTTAAGTAAACAACACGTGCATACGTTACATTTTAATTCTAAACAACCAGATACAAGTTTCAAAATCTCGGCATTGGCGCCAGCCCCGAGTCGTTACGTCACATATGTGGGGGAATGAAATCGTGTCTGGCTTGATAGTCTTGAGAAGGCTTTGCTACGCCCCTGCTCCGGAGCTGTAGAAATCCTTCCCGGATAAAAATGTCCGAATTTTACTCTCACTGTATGTTTCAGTTTTATTATGTTTCTTTCAGTTGAAAATTTTTAGTAGACCTGGAGATGCAAATTTTTGAAAGCATGAACCCCCCCCCCCCCCCTTCCCACCTTTATTTCAATTTTCACCTGGAAATATTAGAAATTTGGGGGGGAAATTTAATTTTTCATATTAAAAGTTTTTTTTTACAGTTTTATTTTCTTGTAAAATATACAATGATAATCACATTTAAAATTTGTACATAATAGAAGTCGTATTTTTTTTTTTTTACTTTAGATAAATACAATATAAGAAAAATTAATAATGAATATTAAATATTTAACCTATCAGCATCATATTTTCTTGGGTTAATTTAACATGATTTAACATGTTTAATCGTTAATCATTTCAATTGGATTTTACATTTTAAATTACCGATAAATCTTATTTGAAAATGTCAAAAGAGAAAGAAAAACCTAATAATTTCCACCAAACATTGCTGAACTTAACTAGTCGGATGTGCCAATTCCAAAAGCTTCTTCTATCTCATACATGTTAATACTTCAAAATTCGCTATCACAGTGCCAAAATTAAATGACAATCTATGCCCATCATGAGGGAGGATTGTAAAGGTATGAAATTCCGTACATTAGTTCTTGAGATATGACTATCGCTAAAATCATGTAAATCTTGAAAAATACAGCATAGCAGCGCCACCTGTTGGGTAATTTTGACCGAAATCTTGTCAGCAACAACTTATGTCACCGTCTAACTGAATCTAAGTTTGATGAAAATCAGTGCATTCGTTTTTGAGATAGAAAAGAACTATTGTAGAAATTGAGAAAAATTCTGCATAGCAGTGTCACGTGTTAGGCGATTTACACTAAAAACTAATCAGCACCGATGGCCACCGATCAGCACCGAATCAGGGACTAACTTAATCTAAAGTTTTATTAAATTCTGTGCATCTTGCTACTGTCTTGAGATAGAACGCCCAAAATTGCACAAAATTTGTGTCACATATACAGACAGACAGAGATTTTCTAAAAATAGTCAAATCGTGCTCAGAACCTTCCAAAACGTGTAAATCCGTCGAAAACCGGAAGTCGAAATTTTTCACAAATCCAATATTTTCTTCTTATAAAGGTAGAAGCATTGTATCGAACATCCCATTTATACAGTGTGCCCTTAAATTTACATAGATGCCAGTTCAACGAAGCAAAATATTGTAACTCTGTATTTATTATTAATATAATCGGTATTCAAAATTTACACACTTTAAAAATGTGTTTTATTTCACAATAATCTATTTTTACAATCATAATGTAATTTGATTTAATGTAAAAAGATGTCACCATTTAGTTCACGTTTATGCAAATTTTTTTGGCTTTAGATTTTCAAAACCTGGGAAAATCGAAGCTAATTTTAATATTGACTTTTCGATTATTTTTAATATAAAATGCAATTAAAAAAAATAAATAAAAGCTACATATTTATTTATATAATGACTTAAATAATTGTATTTGACAAAGAAAATGGCTTACATTTTATTTGTAAAGTTTATTTAATAAAAGCACTTTTAACTGCAGTTTGTTTGAAAACTGCATCTCAATTTATTTTTGAGACATTCTTTTTTTTGTATTTTTTAATACCATTTCTGTAATAGTGGCAACTGAAGTACTCCATACCTGTAGAAAGTAAAAGGTAAATAGTTGGGAAATATAGTAGATTGCTATATCTTTTTATTGCCATTTTCGTATATGAACAGAAAAAAAAAGTATAATTAAAACAGGTGCTATTTTGAAAAAATATAAATGAATGATTTCTGATAAAACATGAAGCTATTATAAACTATATTCAATTTTAAGTATCCACATTAATGTTACAAACAAATGAAGGAAGTATATAAATCATTAGATTTTCGATTTCTTTCTTTCTTTCTTTTCTTTCTTTTTTTTTTTTTTTTTTTTTTTTTTTTTTTTGTAAAGTTTACGACATTGCTTTTTGCTGGGTTTGTGTATTATTCCGCGATAGTGGCATACTATGCATACTTTTCTATAGATATTGTTTAAGACTGGATTGTAAATGTGGAATTCTTCAGCGGATGCAAATGGCGTCATTTTTTATAAAATAAAAGCATAAATAAGTTTTGTAGAAGTGATATCATTTTCACTCCTGCGGCTTTGAAATTCTACACAGGTGGAAATGCTTCACTTTTGGAAATAACGCAATTGAAATCACACTGATTAAACCCAAAGTTTAACCCCTTGGGGACGAGCGACCGGTATACGTGCCGCGTAAGGAGCTCAGATCCGTTATTATTAGCACCAGTAATTTTTTCTTGTAAATTTTGTCTTATTTAATCCGAGCATTTTCCCGATTCAATAAGACAAAAATTTCTCTTTTGAAAAACAGGTGATAAAAGATTAAAAATTCTGTAAGAGACGCTCATCCCGAAGGGGTTAACAAAAATTTAGAGTGTCTTTATAGAAGAGCAGTGAACTTTAGGTTAGAATAATATTTGATTGAGAGTTAGCTAACCAATATAAGATGCATTTTTTATTGTAACTAATTTTATAAGTTTATTATAAATTAATGAAACAGTTCCTTCTTAAACATTTTCTTTCTTTGAAATTCGACGGGTTCTCCCCTCGTAATAATATTTTTTTTTTTTTTTTTTTTTTTCCTTCTGGCGACACTAATTTCTGAGAAAGCAGAATTCCTGCTTCGTTTTTTATTAACCTTTTTTTAAAAAACAATCAAAACTTTCATTATTTCCAGAGAATAAATTAACATTTTTCAGATAAAATGTAGCCATTTTTAGGTGCGTTCGTAATTATATAAATACGTATAGCACCTATAGTAGTCGTTCGGTCCGTCCGTCTGTCTGTCTGTCCGTCTGTCCGCATATAACAGAGCAAAAACTACCCAACCGAATGGTCTGAAATTTTAAATATATAATTGTTGCAAAATTTTGTCGAGTCTGCTTCTTTTTTTATTAACTTTATTAAATATTTTTTGAAACAATTAAAATTTTCATTATTTCCAGAGAATAAATTAACATTTTTCAGATAAAATGTAGCTATTTTTAGGTGCGATCGTAATTATATAAATATGTAGCACCTATAGTCGTCGTTCGGTCCGTCTGTCTGTCCGTCCGCACATAACAGAGCAAAAACTAACCAATCGAATGGTCTGAAATGTTAAATATATAATTGTTGCAATATTTTGTCGAGTCATTTCAAATTCCATGAAAATCGGATGTATAGTTTAATGGCAGGGACAGTCAAAAGTTTTCCGTTACATGACAGACAATGGGAAAAAATTATTTCAAGTGCATTTTAATGATGTGACAGCCTTTCGATCAAAATGAAATGGATATGCACTTAGGAAGTGCACTAAAATATATTCAGTACAATATGCGGTGAAAAAATATTTATAAAACTAGTTATAGTACGAACGCACCTCATTTGCCACGTTTGACGTGCAATTTCCAACTCGTTCTTTATAGTTGCCAAATTTTCAAAACCCAGAATTAAAAAAAAAAAAAAAATGCCACAGCATTTCATTTTTATTTGCATGTGAATAATGAAAATGAAATAAAAATTTTCAAGAATGAAAGAGTCGGTGAATATCATGTCCTATTTGAAAATTGGAATGAAAACTTTGGTGCTTACTTAAACTTCAGATTGCAATAATTTATCTGAACCTAAATAAATTTGTAATTAAACCATTTTCATATCTTTAATACAAAGTTGTACTTAGCTAATGCAAAATTTTGAAAATTTCTGCAGTACAGTACAATAACCTAAAAAAATATTTTTTTGAACAATAAAAAGGAAATTTTAGGTTCAGTTCATACCGACTAACATGAAACGTATGTTTTGAAAAATTCATGAAAAAATATTGAGAAGTTTTTGAGATATCGTGCGCGTTATGTCCAAAAATGTCATTTAGAGAAAAAAGACTTCAAAGTTTCGGAAACACCGCTTCAGCTATTAAGCGGATATAATTCCAAAAGCCATAACTTCTGTTCTATAATGGGAATGCCCAGGGAACAATTATATCAAACTGTTCAGAAAAGATAGGAGTTTAACATCTAAAAAAATCAAAATTTCGAAAATTTTGAAGCTTTAAGAGTCCTGAGACCCCTTAACAATGTTATTATATCCTAAAATCAAAACAACCATGCTAATATGAAAATCTAGAGGGGTTTTTTTATGTATACAATGAAACCTCCCTGTAAGGGCCACCTGCCGTTCCATTGAAAATTGTCCCTTATGAGGGATGTCCCTTGAATAGGGGTGACCAAATTTTTCATTTCTCTTTCTTTTTATCCCGCGATTTTTAAAATCTGCATATTCTTTCTGTAAGTTCTCTTTGTTTTTAACAATATTGTTTATTTGATTCATGCTGCAATTAAACTGTGAAGCCAATTTTCTTGCAGATGTTCCTTGATCATGACAATTAAGGATTTTGATTTTGTCATTCAAATCCAAATGTACTCTTTGGCTTGATTTAGGTGAAATAATTCAAAATTTTACATAAGCCCGAGCATAAAATTTCTAGAGTAAAAATTGTGCTTCAATATGTATTCGCAGTTTTAGTAAATGTGGAATCAGTTTTTCTAGATAACCTGTTATCCTTTGTGTGCTCACAACAAAGGGTCAAGTTTCCTCTCCAACACAACCCCTACAGGTTGAAAGGTCAAACAAAGTGTGAGGAACACCTGTTTGTCTCACTTGTAGAAAAGTTTGTGGTCCTTCATTGTGTTACTAAATCCTTCCCATCTCCCCCAGCCTTCTTTGTTGCAAGTGCAGTAGTTTGCTGAACTCTAATCTTTTGGTTCAGAAATTCATTACACCTGTTTAGAATTTAAGGCACATGTGAAAAAAAATGGCCTTTATGAGGGGTAGGTGCGGCCCCTAATAGGAGTAAAATTAACATTATGTCTATGGGAAAATTTTTCATTCCTAAAAATATTGACCCTTAATAGAGGTAGCCCTTGAGTAGGGGTGGCCTTTAAGGGGACACTGGAGTTTAAAATCCTTAAAAATAATTTTTTTTATTTTTGTAAATTTCACCTTAAATATTATTCAAGGGTACATTATATGCATTATGGCATGCATTTATCACCAAAAAAAAAAGTTATTTTTGAGAAAAAAATGGAATTTTATGTCTTAGAAATCTTCGAAATGCCCCCTGCGCATTCCATATCAATGAAAATCCCCAGTATTTTTTATAAAAGTTTGGTTTATATATAGAAATAAAATAGAGCATCGAATTTTATATATTTGAATTTAAAGGTTAAAAAAAATGAAAAATTTGAAATTTTTCAATTTTTCAATTTTTTTTTTTTTTTTTTTTTGCAAATTTCATCTTAAATATTATTCAAGGGTACATTATATGCATTATGACATGCATTTATCACAAAAAAAAAATATTTTTGAGGAAAAAACGGAATTTAAAAAGAAAATTGAAAAATTTTGAATTTTTTTTTTACTTTTAAATTCAAATATATAAAATTCGATGCTCTATTTTATTTATATATATATATAAACCAAACTTTTAAATAAAAAAAAATATTGGGGATTTTCATTGATATGGAATGCGAAGGGGGCATTTCGAAGATTTCTAAGATGACGCATAAAATTCCATTTTTTTCTCAAAAATAATTTTTTATTTATTTATTTATTTTTGTGATAAATGCATGCCATAATGCATATATTGTACCCTTGAATAATATTTAAGGTGAAATTTACAAAAATAAAAAAAATTATTTTTAAGGATTTTAAACTCCAGTGTCCCCTAACAGAAGTTTCACTGTAGTTTATGTTTTAACACCTTATAAGTCAATAGATATCCATATTTATTTCAAATGAAAATCAAATTTCAAAGTAATTGCTTAAGAGGCGCAAAGGCCAACATAGTGAAAAAGATTCCCGAACCCGGGTCATCAGTATAGCGCACTGAAGTTCTACCGACTAAACCACTTGGAACGATACACAGCTCGGAAAATTTCAAATTATTATATGTTGACAAGGCTACGAACGCAGCACACGATGGAATATTTATCGTGAGCCACCGACCTGGGGCTAACACGAAACATAATTAAATCCAGCATCGATAGAAACTATAATACAACATTGTCAACATATAATAGTGAGAAATTTTCCGAGCTGTGTATCGTTTCAAGTGGTTTAGTCGGTAGAACATCAGTGCGCTATACTGATGGCCCGGGTTCGGGAATCTTTTTCACTATGTTGGCCTTTGCGCCTCTTAAGCAATTACTTTGAAATTTGATTTTCATTTGAAATATTGTATCCAAGGCGAATGTTTCTCTCTGGAATAATTTCCATGTATTAATCCATACTTATGTAAATGTCGCGCGCAGGACATTTTGTCAGTTTTTCATGGAATGGCACTGAAGCGGGCTGATTATTTAGGTCTAGGATTTAAAACAGGGTTGTAAAAAAACCGGGTTTTTTATAAAAAAAACTCAGCCCGGGCGGGTTTTATTAAAAAACCCGGGTTTTTTGGGTAAAATGGAGAAAATAAAATTTATTCTTTTTTGCAAAGTAACAATATCTAAGACATGTATATATATGTTTATATCTTTTATTATGCTTGAAGATACATTGTTTAATAAACATGAAACATTATTTAATTAATTAATATAATTATTCTGCTTGAAATTGAGGGTTTTCAAATATTTGTATATATCATTAGAAAGCAATTGTGTTTGAATTTTAGGGGGCCTCGGTGGCCGAGCGGTTAGGACACCGCGCTGCCAGCCGCCAAGCATTGAGAGCGGCAGAGGTTTGCGAGTTCGACTCTCGCTGGCTCCATTGCACACTCTTTGTGGAGCTCCCGGATGTAATTTCTCTGTGTTGTAAATTTCATTGTGCTATCTCGTCCCTGTATATTGACGATGACTTATAAGCGGACCTAGATGTCAAGCACACAAGTCAGATGTATGTGTCAATAACAATTGAATTTTAAGTATGGAAACAGAAAAAACAAGATAGCTTGAGGATATAGGTACTAATAAATTTGAAGAAAAATTAATATTTTATTAAATTATTAACTAAATTATTATTAATTCTTTTAATCTTCAAATAAAAGTCATTAATAAAATTATATGTAATGTACTAAAATACACAAATGTAAGTTTGTTGTTGGTTATCTTTTCTTATTAGAGAGGGTTTTCCTTTTGGTAATCTTGCTTTCTTGTATTAATAAAATTAAGCTTTTAATTTTCACTTTGAGGAATTTATTCTGTTAACTAATTTTATAATATACTTTTTCATTTAGATATAAAAAGAATGATATAGGCAAATTAAATAGGTACTCTCAAAACGTACTACAAAAATATTGGTATTGGTTTGGTTTTAAATTTCTAAATCTACACTTTCCATAACAACAGAAATAAGATATAATGTAACTACAACTTTAACTTCTTCAAATCCAAACCAAAACTGTTCTTATCTAAAAAGTTTTGGTTTGGATTCTAAGCTTCTAAACTCTAAACTAGGGATTGACCGAATACCGAATAGTCGATTCCGTATTCGGTGGTTCGGCATGTAAAACCGAATATTCGGTTTCGGCCGAATACTTAAAAGAATTCAGCCGGATAAGTATTTTCTTAGAAGTAGAAGAATTCTCTTTTACTCAGAAGTAGAATGGGCTAAACGATGAGTTTCAATATTTTGAGCATGAGTTCAGAGTTCAGCTGCACTACAAAAAACAAATAAAAGGCCATTTTAATTTTAAATAGAAACTTTTTCCTACCTAAAATAGTCTACATAGGGGTGAAATCAAAACAACGGCCTACAATAGAGGGAAAAAAGTAAGGAAGATGGGCATCTTTCCCTTATCATTTAATTTTAATTATATTTCTACATTAGTTTTTTTAACTTAAATTTATTTAATCTGCATTTTCTTTAATATACACATCAAATAAGTATATCAGAGTTCATCTCTCTTATATCTAAGGTGTATAGTAAAGGAAATACACACATCAAATAAGTATACCCCTATAGCATATACCTATCCTATAACTTTTATAACCATGAAATTAAAATTGCTCACATTTGTTATCTTCATCATCACAATGTTAAAATAGTAATCAAAATATAAATATGTATCAATAATTTGCCAGAAAATAATTAAATGTACAAATTGATATGATTTATTGAAATTGATATTGTATTTGAGAACATTCCTATTCAATATGTTTATAAATTAGACTTAGAGAATCAGTAAATCAGCTTAATGACAACATTGTTTCTCTTTATTTGAATGAACTTTTGTTTTTCTGGCAATCCCTATCCTTAATAATAGCCTGTATAATTTAATACTTTCATATGTGATTTTGGATATTGACTAGTGATAAAATAATAAAAAGTAAGTGATGGGTTAATGAATTTGTAAGTCGAAAGAAGTCATTAAATTTTTTTGTGTAATTAGATTTAAGAATAAAAAAAGAACGGAATTAAATTATTAAAAATTTAATTTTAATTAAAGTTTATTAAAAAAGCTAATATATGCAAAAATGTGTATTATAAATTTTTAAGTATTCGGTATACACTTTGACCGAAGCTTCGGTATTCGGCAAAATTGCTGCTTCGGTCAATCCCTACTCTAAACTAGAGTGCTTCTTTTTGGGCACCTGCTTTATTTAATTATAAAAGTATCTTATTTTTTCATATTTAATTTCAAGATATATGTTTTCGTAGATGTTAAATATATTTTTCTTTATAACTTTGTACAGTTATTTTCTTTTTACAATTATATGACTAATTTTTTTCCTTGGTCTGTCAATTTCAAGTTAAAGAATACTCGCTGTATATGAAAATAATAAATCTAATAAATATTGGATGATAGTTGATAGACAAGATTTTGTGCATGTATGTTTATATATAAAGAAACATTTCCCTGTTGTATTTTTTCGTTCAAAAAGTACTTAATATTACAAAATGTTGTTTTATTTGATAAAAACCCATTTCCCCCCCAAAACCCGGGTTTTTTTAAGCTAAAAAACCCAGCCCGGTGGGGAAAATGGGTACCTACCCGGGCAGCAAATCTGACAACCCTGATTTAAAATATGGAGATTTTTATTATCTATTACTTTTTATTATTTATTTATTATTTAAAAAAAAGTCCACTTACTGAGGGTTTAAAATGTGGAGATTTTTAAACCTATTAAAGGACCATTCCATAACACGCGTGGAACAAACTTTAATGTATAGTCAGGGGTGTAGTGGAGGGTATACGGAGGTATATGGCGTATACCAGGGTCGGCGAACCTATGGCATGCGTGCCAAACTTGGCACGCGGTAGAATACTTTCGGCACGGCGTTGATTGAAATCCAAAAACAAAATAGAATTAAGTTAAACAAAACACGCAAACTTATACAAACTGGGCCTTTCTTTCTTTCTTTTTTTTTTTTTATTGGAAAGCAACTAATTGAATTTCTAAATTATTCCAATGTGGGCTCAATAAGTTGTCAAATTAAGAGAAGGTTGGGAGAATACAAATATATATATATATATATATGTAATATATCTCACGAGCGTTCCGGACTTGTATAGTGTAGTCGCGGCATGTGTCCGTACAGAGATGTATATCAATCTTGGGGTGTCAAACTTGTATAATAATTGGAGTCGAGAACCTTTTGGTAGACCGAACTCATTTATTTGGTGCTCCATCTTACAGTCCGTCTCGCGAGTCCGGTCGGAGGTCCTCGAGCCCGTTACGTTGATTATGTTAAGAGCGCTACATGGCCGTAGGTTTGACAGGCTTCTCAAATCTGCAAATTCCCCGTTTTTGGCGCGGGTTTTAGCTAATATCTTATTGTTTATCATAGTTTCCAGCAGAGGGCACAGTTGTAAAATTGGGAGGAACATTTCTGTAATTGGTTGATTAGCTTTTGATTGATTGCTCAGGCTCGGATCCCAGACCTGGGCTTGGCCGACCCAGGAATCAGCTAACCACAACTGAATGAGAATATTCCGAACGTCAGCATTTTTATTCTTAAAGATCGTCCGAAAATGATATCTGAAAGTAATAAGATGTATTGCTGGGAAACAAAGTTACAAGGGGTAAAACTGATTTTAGAGAGAGATTTAAAGTTAGAAGAAAGAGACTGGATTTTAATTAAAATTTTTGGAATTTCGAATTTTAAAGGGGTTTTTATCCTTTCATATATATCAGGCATTATAAGTAAAACTCCCAGTGATGAAACTAAAAAGACTTAGTATAAAATAAGTAGTTTTCACAATTGTTCACTCTATTTATTCCTTCGGGTCATTATTTTCGGAAATGATATGAAAACCTTAAATATAAGAAACTCAAACCACTTGTTAGATAACTCGAATTCAGCTTGCATCCTATTAATAGTAAGTAGGCTGAACACCATATTAATACTTGGCATAACTGACACCGCATTCACCATTTTATTACTTTATAATATATGTTAATCTAATTACTAGATGTATATTATCCCATATTTTTTAAATCGCAATGAATAAAAATCCAGAAATGTTGATCCACTAAATTATTTTTGGTGCTTGGCACGTCATGGTCAAGTAAATGTAAAAAGGTTCGCCGACCCTGCCGTATACCTTCGGAATATTTTTAAGAAATTCCGTATACCCTCTGTATCTCAAAGAAAGCGATAGCGTGTATCCTAGGCATGATATTCATGACTTTAGCGTATACCCTCTGCCTATAGCGTAGACCCTCAGTTTTTTTTTTTTTTTTTTTTTTTTACGACTACAACTTTGTGTAAAGTTTATATTTTAACAACTTATAAGTTAATAAATATAGGTATATATGTAAGCGTCATTTTGTCCGCTTCTCATGGAATGACTCATTTGACAATGATCTAAATGTTCAAATTTGCCCCCCCCCCAGATCTCAATACTGTCCACCCGGAGCTGCAAAATTCCTTCCCGCAGAAAAGTACTGACTGCAACACAATCGATTACGTAAAGATTTTTTTTTCTCAAAAAGCATGCCCTAATTAACAGAAAAAGAAAATGGAACAGAAATTATTAAAAAGAAATTTTGCCGAGGGTGGCAGGGGGGGGGGGGACATCATATATGAAATAAAACAGACATTTTAACATATTACAAAGATCATGCATATCAATAAGTACAGAAAAGTGCCTTCTGTCAAAAAATAACTATACGATAAGTAGATCATGATGATTTTAATAATATTTTGATAATTTATTTTAATTTTTATAATTTTTTGAAATATTTAACTTTATTTGTAACATTATTATTTGATATTTTCGATATAAATTCGCTTCCTTTCTTTATTGTGACATTTTTAGATCAAGTTGAAATTCTATTCATTAAATTTTAT
This sequence comes from Maratus speciosus, assembly GCA_963932465.1. Lineage (NCBI taxonomy): Eukaryota > Metazoa > Arthropoda > Arachnida > Araneae > Salticidae > Maratus > Maratus speciosus. The sequence goes on from OZ010788.1 coordinate 632,971,759, forward strand.
ATTTTAAATGAGTAGTTTTTACATGAGAACTTGACGTCATTAGTGCATTTACATTTATAAAACATGAATTTTCAGTTCTCTTCCATTTTCTTTATTAAAAAAAAGCCTATATTTTTTTAGGCTTAGACTTTATTTTATTATTTATTTAATAAGTCGAACGGTCGTTCTACCAAGACAAGCTATTTAAAAAAGGGAGGTACCACCGAGAAACAAACATCAGACCGCTTACTGCTTTCTATACAGAAGACAACTTCTCAATGTTAAATCGACCAAATATGTCAGCGCAAAATATCAAATATCAAAGGAATCAAGCGTCGCAGAAAAAAATGAAACGAAAAATAGATTAATCTAATGAACACATTCTTTAATTTAAAACCATATTCATCTTCACAAGTGAATTATGGATAAGCAAACAGAAGGTACAGAATTTTTAAAAAATTGTTGACTTATTGGAAACATTTTTTTTCCTTCGTCAAACTTAATTTTTAGAACAACACAGAGACTTAAATAATTGACAGAAAAAAGTAAGGAATGTATTTTTGAACAGGTAATTTCTTAAACTACGTGCTTTAAAAAAGTTCATTAAAAAAAACTTTCCTTAATTAGCAACAAGCTGTTAATTAAAAGATTTTTTTTTTCAATTCCATTTACATTTATTGCGTGTAGTATTTTATATAGGATACCGATATGAAAATTCAGTAATTTCTTAAAGATAATTAAATTACTAACGACAAGTATAATTAAATATTATAATTAAAGACAGTACCTTGACATATTACTTTCTTAAACATATGAAATAACATTCGTTTTCGTTCGTTTTAAGTTTGTTGTACTGTAATAAAATTCTGCAGTCGTTACTATAAAATACCGAAAGATACTTCAAAAAATAGATTAATTAAAAAAAAGGACTGTGATTAGATATTGCTTAAATATTTGCTTTTAGTTTTACTTAAATTAAAATATCGTAGTAGTTTAAATTATCAAATACTAGTTTTAAATTAATAATTCTATTAAATCTACTAACTATTATTCTTTAATCCGATTAAGATTTAAATTAATACTTCATAAAACGGTTACTTGTAAAACAGCTGAAAATAAACTGCCTATTCCAACATATATGGGTAAAAAATGAACTTTTTGTTATTCATATTGTTTATAATAAAGGAAAGTAAGCTAAAGTATTGGAACGTTGAATTAAAAATGTATGAAGAGTTCTTATACATTAATGTACAATGTAAATATAAGTTTAACTGATTTTTGGTAAGTATGTTGTTATTGTATCTGTATATGTAAGATCTGAATAAAGTATAAACGAGAGAAGGGGTGCACCAATTTAGTATGCTTTTTTTTTTAACTTTAAATAATTTAATTAAAAAATCTACAGAAGTAAAGTCTTAAAACGGTATTTCGTAATACGTTTACTTGTAAAAGCAACCGAAACCAACGGGGTTATTTCAACCAACTACATATGGATAAAAATTTACTTGTTTTATTTATATTGTTTATAATAAAGTGAAATACTGTTCTGTTGAGGTGATGAATTATAAATCAATCAAGAGTTAATTATCTTGCATTAATATACACACTAATATAAATATGAAATATAATTTATTCTTAGTAAGCGAAACTCGAAGTAGTAAGCATATTATAAGTGCATGGGGGCTTAAATTAAATTTGAGCTGACAGAGGAGGAGGATGTACTATATTTAGTATGTCTATTTTTTTTAATATAATTAGTTTAAATTAAAAAATTACTTGTATTTTTGGTTAAGACTTTAAACAATATGTGAACCAGTTACTTCTAAAATAAACCGAAAATAAAGTGAGTTTTTTTAACAGATATTGTTAAAAAAAAAAAAAAAAAAAAAAAAAAAAAAACACTTTCCTTATTTATATTGTTTATTAAAAAGCTAATATTCTTAATTATTGAAACGATGAATTATAAGTGTAAGAATGTGTTATTATGTATTAACCCACAGACTAATGTAAATTTGAAATTAAGTGCTTCTTAGTAAGAAAATGCGTGTAAGCCCTGATTAAATTATAAATCTACAGGGGAAGGTGATGCACGGCATTTAATATGGATTTTTTGAAAGTTTAATAGTTTAATTAAAAATTCTGTTGGTGTTTCAGGTAAAGTCTTATGTTAAAAAGAAAAGAAAAAGAAAAGAAAAGATATCTACTAAAAACTTTTCAAACGTAAAAAAAGACCTAAAAAGGGGGTGGAAATTGTGGCTGATAAATGGTGTGATATCAAATTTTCAAGTTAATATCATGGAACTTATTTAACATTTTACATTAGGGGCTATCCACAAATGATGCCACGCTTGGAGGGGGAGGAGGGGGTTCATAGTTTGTGACAAGGGGGTGGGAGGGGTTAAGAAGAAGTGTGACTTTGGTTAAAATAAAAGCATTAAAAACCAGCAGATTAAATTTTAAAGTTATTTTGAAATTAAAGTATTTTGTGCTCATACAGTAAAGATAACATTTAAAGCCAAATATATTAAATTCCATTTCAAATTCCAAAATACTACTGTTTTTAATTGTTATTTCATATTAATATTTTATTACTATTGTATATTAATTATGTTTTTTGTTTTAAATCTTAATATTATTTTATACAATATAAGTACACGAATCATTTTTATTATTATACTCACAAATGCCATTAAAACGTGTAGTTAAAAGTTTCAAAATAAAATTTGAAATATGATCTATAACATAGTACTTTGTTTTTGAACTGCAAGTATATATTTATGTAATATGCCGTGACATGTGACAAGAGGGGGGAGGGGGTATGGTGAAGTGTGACACTTTGTGACAAAGGGGGGGGGGGGGGAGAGAGTGGATCAAAAATATTGAAAAAAAGTGTGACATCATATATGGATGACCCCTTAACTAAATTACACTGTCAAGTGCTTATGTAATCGTTGATAAAAATCCTTTTCGTTTTCTCTTATTCTAAATATGCATCATATGATGTTTCTCAAATTTCAAATTTTTAAAAATTATGCACGATGAGTGCAACCGCTGTGCAACTCCGCATTTTTAAACTTATTTTATTTTTTAGTGTAATACATGGTGAGTATAAATTAGACAGTAATCTCAACAAGTTCACAGTAGGTAAAATGACGGCCTGATCGTTTGTTTACGCTTTGCATTCACCAAGGTTTTTTTCGCTATTTCTCTTTGCAACGTTATTTTATTGTTTTGCTCAGGAAACGTATTAATCAAATCAAAAGCATATTCTTTCATAATTTAATTATTAAATAATGTAAAATTTGATAAAAGCATGATTTGCAAAATTGAAATAATTTTTCTTTTTCCAAATACTAAAAATTAACATCGAAATCATGGTAAATTAAGTTTAATTTACTCCATTTATAAACAAACTTTCATTTAAACAATTAAAATTTTACTTATTTTTACAGAAATTGGCTATAACATGATTTATTTTAAAGTTACACTTCTAATAAATTTGGTAATTGACACAAAATTAATCTGAAATTAAATAAATATTCCTTATATTATTCAGATCTATTACATACAATTCTATACTTTTAGCAGCAGAATAAACAAGTTGGAAATTGCACGTCAAACATGGCAAATGAGATGCGTTCGTACTATAATTTATTTTATAAATATTTTTTCGCACCGCATATCGTACTGAATGTATATTTTAGTGCACTTCATAAGTGTATATCCATTTCATTCTGTTTGAAAGGCTGAAACATCATTAAAATGCACTTGAAATAATTTTTTTCCATTTGCCGTCATGTAACGGAAAATTTTTGACTGTCCCTGTCATTAAATACTATACATCCGATGTTCATAAAATTTGAAATGACCCGACAAAATTTTGCAACAATTATATATTTAAAATTTCGGACCATTCGGTTGGGTAGTTTTTGCTCTGTTATATGCGGACGGGCAGACAGACAGACGGACGGACCGAGCGACGACTATATATGGTGTTTGGTATTTATATAATTACGAACGCACCTAAAAATAAGTGCATTCTTGAAGAGCTTTTCAATGGGGCGATTTTCCAATGTTTTCCCAAATAGCTGGTTTTTTATAGCCTCGAACCGAAAGGTTCATTACTGAAAATGGATTTTTATTGAGTTGTGGATTTTTTCAATTGTTATTTAGATATCTCATTCCATAGTATGAAAAAAAAAGAAACTGCTTAATAATGCAGGGCTGCAGAGTCGGTCCCATTTTTGTGCGAAACAGACGGAGTCGGAATTGGCCCATTTTTGAGCGAAAGAGTCGGAGTCGGAGCTGTTAAAATTCCCGGAGTCGGAGTGGTCCATTTTACAAGCAGGTCTGCATTGTCGGGGTCGGATTCGGCCCTTTTTGAACGAAAGAGTCGATATCGGATCTGTTAAAATTCCCAGAGTCGGAGTAGTCCATTTTACAAGCAGCTCTGCATTGTCGGAGTCGGCTCATTTTTGAGCTCTGAGTGCAAAATCTGTTTCGTTCTTATGCAAGGTCGCACGAGCTGCATAAATAGTATGTTTCACATTAAAGTAGAACGAAATTTAATTTTTGACACAAAATGCTCTGAAAATGATTTTTCCGCATAGCCTCTATTATTGCTGCAGAAGTAATTTTACAGGCATCTGTGAATAGCAAATGCAATATGTTTATGCATTCGGTTTGTCTGTCCACACTGTAACTCCCGTAAATAGACTCGGATTTTCATACAATTGATAAAGGTTACTTAGGGTCACCTAAGCATGTTTGGTATTGTATAGGAAGTATGTAGGATTCCTAGTTCATATACAGTGGCACTCAAAAGTATTCCATTACATTATGGTACAGGGGGGAAAATCGTTTGCAGAATATTTTAATGACATGACGCTATTTCAAATGTATTGAAACTGATATAAATCACTGAATTTCACTACAATCATGTTAGAACAGGGCATTCATTAATAGATTTTCATTTCTTTACAGGGACACACAAAAGTAATCAGTACTGTCTTTGAGTCATAATTGCTGGAGTGTACGTTTTAAAATTCGGTATGAGCTTTTGAATTTAACTCATTTTTTGCATATTAGATGTTACTCGTTATAATAAATTCTATACCTCCTATACAGGGCTGCACAAAAGTATTCACGTACCATTCTCCTTATTACAGGAAATTACTGAAGGGGAATTTTCAACTGAAGTATATGTACTTCTTAAATGAACTAAATTATGGCATGCATATAGTTAATAGATACCAACCTATATATAACTAGATGGTACCCGTCAAGATTTGACGGTAAATAGCTTGAATGTTTTATTAGAAAAATTCTTGAATTTTTAATGAATTGCTTTTAAATTATTTATTGAAATTGTGACAAATTTCTATATTGCATAAGTAATTCCTATTTCTTTAAAGCGATATAGATGGTACAGTCAGCCAAACCTATTCAATGAAGTCACAGAATTTTAACTTTATAATTTACAACCAATTATGTTTCTTTTTACCAGAAATTTAACTAAAAATAGTGGGTAGAGTATTTATTTTTATTTACTATGGTCTCATTTTTTCGAAAAAATAACAGTATTTATTTTTATTTATTTATTATGATTTTTTAACTACATGACCATTAAAAGCTGCCATGAATTTTTATTTTTATCAGTCTCATTCTCTAAAATCCTAAATTTGAAACTTGGTGCAGCATATAATTTTTATTACTTGAATTTTATTTTACATTTTTTAAATATTAAGCAACGGATATCAAGGTAATTTTTTTAATAGTTCTTATGTGAATATCTTTCCTTCTTTCCGTTTTCTTTTTTTAAGGAAAAGAAAGGCAAACTTTTCTTTCTGACACACACACACATACATTCTTGATAATGGTCAGAAGATATAGCAAAAATTGTAGATCAGTTCAATTTATTTAATTGATAATTACATTAAAAACATTTTAGCTTAAATATTTTAAATATAAAATTATTATTATTATTATTTTAAATATTGTTCAGCGTTAAATTTTATTTAATTATAAATCATTCAAATAATAAAATAAAATCATATAACTTCTCTCTCCTAATAAAATATGTCATTATTGAAATAACTTATCGCGAAAAATGTTACAGAAATCATTTTGCCGGGCGTTGGGTTCGAACCTGCTATCCACTACAAAATATCAGCGCTGTAAACTGCTGCTTTAGACCACTCAGCCACCGAGAACTCGCTCGCAATCCCTCTAAATTGAACAGGGTTGGTGCATGTCCAGATGTCTCGAAATGGGTCTACTTAAAATTTTACCTTTGCGTTTTAATATATATGATGATTTTATAGTTTTTGAAGGTTTTAAAAAACTGAAGAAGGATAAATGTTATACAACGTAGATTAAATAAGGCAGTTGTTCGACTTATAATACGGCATCGGAATGCTTAAGCCTAACATGGCCGAAATAAAATGGTTGATTTTAACGAAAGATTATCAAGATCCGGATGAGTTCACTCCGGAAGCGTTATACACTTTGCGCCATTATATATATAATATAATATACCGGGCTGCTCAAAGAATTCGTATCATTTTCCGATTGTAGATGGGAACAGTTGAAATTGGGTTTTCAAATTTGTTATTCGTTTCCATAGGGTTGAATGAGACACAATATTTTAACTTATTAAATGGTGCAGTTTTATTACATTATTCTGAATGTGTTGGAAAGTGTTACATAATCTATGCTTGGCACATGATTTTTTTCTTTCTTGTTTTATTTATTATTTGTCTTTGTTTATTTTTATCATTTTTATTTGGATCTGACACGAAGTGCTTAACCTGAATAAATATAGCCCTTTAGCTTTAAGACCTGACCTACACAATTGTGTAGGTGATCCTTAAGTAAAAAGAAAAAACATTTTCCTCTTTTTGTGCGATTTAAAGTCGAGCCTGCACCTAGAGGATTGCGTGAATCTTCCCGTGGCATAGCCTGATATCGATATTTTTTACCCGACTGCCAAGAAGGGTTATGTGTTTCACGCGTATCTGGGTATGTGGATTTCTTTATACCCTCGAAACATCCCAACGGCTGGATGGATTTTAATGAATGAGGTCTCTATCGATTCGTCTTAACCGTCCGATGGTTATAGGCTAGGTTTAGTTTTTATACATTCAAAATAGCGTCCGTAAAATACAAAATGGCGGTAGAGACGAAAAAAAAACATTTTACGCACCCTATTGAGTGGCATATCATTGGATAGTCTTTCAAAATGAAGACATATTTCATTGACTATTTTACAGTCGGAAGCTCCGTTTAAATATTACACAACCTGGAAGTTGTGTAGGTAGGATCTCTAGCTTTACTGCAACTCTAACCTTCATAGACATATATAGGCCTCATCAAAACAGTGTTTATAGATAGGAACTAACAATTAAATACAACTTAAAAGTCATCAATACAAGTAAATAAAAAAAAATAGGTAAGTAATATAAAAAATAGTTTCACATGGATGAGAAATAATTAATTAGTTCGCTTTTTACGCAGTCGGGTTTTTTGATTTTTTAAATTTAATTTTTAATTGTTTTAATATTTTTTTTTCAATCAAATAGGATCCTATTAATTAGGAGAAACCACCAAAACTTTTCATTTCTATCCAAAGTCTTCCGGTTTTAAAGGGATAGTGTGTTGGCCAGTCTCTTTGCAGTGTATTTTAATAATGTTAAACTATTTCAAACATGCTGAAATTGATATACATCATGGAGGCGCACTACAAGATGTTCTATTATAGAATGTGCATAGATTTAATCGTTGATTTACAGGGCCACACGAAAGAATTCAGTTACCGTACTGTCTATTGGCAACAATTGCTGGAAATGCGTTTTAAAATTGTAATGTTTTGCATTTTACTTCATGTGTCAATTCTATGAATCATACTCAGGGCTCGGCAAAAGAATTCAAGTACAATTCAGCTTATTGGCAGAAAAATTCAACTGTGTTATGCGTTTCCCAACTGAGATAAATTTTGACATAGTCTGCAGTATACAGTCAAACTTCGTTAACACGAACACGCTTAACGCGCATTACTTTTAACGCGAACTGTTTCCGATTGCCCCGTCCAGTTGTGTGTAATGTATTGCAGTTCGGATAACACGAACTACTTTTAACACGAACAAAAAAAGTTTCCCCTTGATTGTTTGCGTTAACGAGGTTCGACTGTATATACAAATCTATAGATCTTATACAGGTCTGCACGTAATTGCTGACACCGGGTTTTGAAATGTATTATGCGTTTTCCAAATTGTTTACTTCCAGATCACCTTTCACCTTATTAAATGCTTAAGTTTTGTTGCATTATTTTGAATATGTTGAGGAGAGTTTCATAATCTATGCCCGAGGCATAGTTTTTCTTTCTTGTTTATTGTTCTTCAAATATTTAGGAGCAAAGCGCACGAAATCAACAAAATTAATTCTCCCCAAGGGAGGTGATAAACATGTTAGGGAACTTCCGATACTATCATCGCATACTCTTGCTGTATGGCAAAAGAATGACCCCATCAAACAAGTCGAAAAAGGTTCCACACTGCATCAATTGATGCAGTGTGTGCCCAGGATAACATTCATATAGCGTATAATTAAAATGATAGATTACTGAAATAAAATTTGTATTTTTTAAATAATTATTTAAATAAATATTTCATTAAAGTAAAAAAAAAAAAAAAAAAAAACGTAAACATTTAAAAACTTTATTTTATGAATAATAATTGAAAAATCAAATTCACGTACAATTGTTGGAAAAAAAGTAAACACCCCCTACTAACTCCGCAACAAATTATCGTAGAAGAAAATGACTGGTACCAAACGATTGGAAATAAAGTCTACTTTTAAATGATGTATATAAAATTTTCTTAGGGGGACATCTACATATTAAAACGAACCCAAACTTTATTTTTTCAATGGCAATACCCAATTTTAATAATATATTTCAAATCTTCGGCTCAAACTATGCCTAGACACCAAATTTCAAGTCTTTTGAATTATAAACATTCAAAATTTAGTGCTTTTAATGTTAAATTACATTTTCATATTTTTATTAATATCTCCTGAAATTATTCACCTAATGTGCTCATTTTTTGTGTAGCAATAATACTAAAATACCCAAACATAAATACGTTGAATTTGCAATTTTTATAATTTTTGAATTATGAAATTAATATTCGAAAAAATTATGAATTACAACCTACAATTTTTTTGATGGATTTGGATTGATTAAGTCCTGCTTTATGGAAATCCAAAATTTCACATTTTTCTTCCTAACGAACAGAATTTAATAAAACTTTAGATTCAGTTAGTCCCTGATATAAATGGATGCTGATTACTTTTTGGTGCAAATCGCCCAGCAGGTGGCGCTGCTATGCTGTCTTATTCATGATTTCCACAATAACTATATCTCAAGAATTAAAGCACAGATTTTGAGAAAACTTCAGATTCAGTTAGTCCCTGATATAAATTAGTGCTGTTTAGTTTTTGGTGTAAATCGTGCAACAGGTGGCGCTACTATGCTTTCTTTCAGTTGTTGTGAAAAAATGGCAACAAAAATATATAATTAATATTTTACAACTATTTTTCCTTTACTTTCTACAGAAATGGAATATTTCCGTTGCCAATATTAAGCAAATAGCTCCAAAAACTACAAAAAAAAATTAATATTTCAAAAATAAATGGAGATGCAGCTTTCAAACAAATTGCATTTAGAAGTACTTTTTTTTCCAATACGACGATATAAATATTGAAAATGTGCGATGCTTAGATGTTTAAAAAATTGCTATAGAGTATTTCATCGTACTGCTTTGTTTTACGGCTGGCTTCTGTAAGGTAACGTTATTTTTTGGAGGCGACACAAAATAAACTGGGAGAACGAAATAGCATACCGTACCGAGGGCTAATAAGTTAAACAGTTTTAAATAAAAATTCTGGTGCAAAATATTTTTATAACACTTGAGGGAAACTTTCGGCGGTTCTAGTGTTAATAGCTATTAGATTTAGTATAGGAAGGTATGTCTGATGATATGCATCTCGAAGCTAGTTTTTGGATTTTTCAATTAGATTTTTTTTCCATTTTAGTAAAAGGAATCCGATTTCAGTCTTTTAGCCCAATATAAATATAGTGTACATATTATTGTCTTTTCAAAAAAGCTTTTTCGGAATTGTTTCAGCAATTTTTTTTTCTGCAATTTTTAGCGGGTTTTTTTCCCCCTTCCTCGGCGATTTTTCGACATTGTCTAAAGGAGTCTTTTAGCCCAATGTAATAAATTTTGTCTGCGATTTTTGAAATTTCGGCGTCTTGCGGCGATTTTTAAACATTTAAAAAAGAAATCCGATTTTAATCTTTTAACCTTATAAATTTTATCCTCTGAAAAGTTTTTTTTAATTAAGTGGTTTATTTATTTATTTATTTTTTTTTTGCGTTCCGATGCGATTTTTTGGCATTCGTAGAGGAAACCCGCTTTCAATATTTTAGTACGATACACACTGTAAATTAAAATGTCTGAAAATCAAACACTTAAGTGTCTGAAACGGAGTGTTCAATTTTCAGACATTTTAAAATGTCTGAATTTTTTCAGACACTTTTTGCGTCTGAATTTCAGACACTTCAAACGTCTTAATAGCATCCATTTTTTTTTTTTGTAAGCATCATACGTAGCCATGTTTGACCACGTTGAACCCTGGAAAAATATTTGGCTGGGGCCTTGCCCCCTCCACACGCCCTCCCCCTCCACCCCGCAGCCTGATTTTTTTGGTGCTCCTAATTTTGGTATGCAATTTTCGTTAAACTGTTTATTTAAATCCTTTACGACATTTTACTGATTATAATCAATATTTTGAACTTCAGGAATAGAACAAGATTAAAGCAAAAAATATTTATCTAAATATTTGTTTTGATGATAAATATGATTTTGAATATGATTTTTTTTTAAACTTATTTTACTTTAAAAGTTCAAAACATCGATTATATTCAGTACAATTTCGAAACGGATTTTAAATATAAGCTTTACAAATATTGCACATTAAATTTGCTGGCACTTAAATCGTAGGGGGACGGGACACTGCTTTAATACCCATGCTTTAATCAAGAAGTTCTTTTGCAAAAAATGCAACCCTACACTATGGTTATCTAAATAGAGATGTCCGGTACTCGGGAGTATCCATTGTGGAGGTTAATGGACATTCACGAATAGCGGACACCTGTGTTTAGTGAATATTTTTTAAATCCGCAAAGCACACGCATACATATTTGTATATTTTTACCTCACAAAAACAGACATCTCCGATCATCAGACAAATTCCGGGATCCCGAAGTTTCCGCTATTAAGGGCTTTTAAGATACATGGATAAATATATATTTTTTTATAATCTTGTCCTATTCTAAAAGTCTAAAATATTTATTATACTCGGTTGAATGTCGAAAGAGATTTAAAATGTCAGATGTACGAAAATTGCAAATAAAATTCCCCCATCTCCCCAAAAAAGGAAAATTCATATAATTTAAAAATTAGATTAAAAAAAAAATTATATTGACACATAGGGAATTTTACATATCTATCAGATGATAATCACAACAGCTATTTAACTATGAGTAAAAAATAAATATTCCACTTTAATAACATTAAGAAAAAAATTACTTCGGTATTTTGTTAAATATATTTTGTGTTTTTAATCTTGCCCTACTCTAAAAGTTCAAAACTTTCATTATAATCAGTGCAATATCGAAAAGGATTTATGATATCAGCTTTACGAAAATTGAATACAAAATCCCCCCCCCCCCCCACCTCCCTTTCCGAAAAAAAATTTAAATTCTTATCATTTAAAAATTAAATTAAAAAAAAATTATATTGCCACATGCCACTTCAGCAAGTTTTTATGTAGATCACAGGGTAATCACAAAAGCTATTCAACTATCAATAAAAATAAATAAATAAATATCCTACATTAATAGCAAGAAGAAAAAATAACTTATAGTTTCCAAGCTTCATTTGTCTTAAATATATATCTTAACATCTAATTGTCATTCTTGTAATTTTCGTATAAGTGTATATAAATACAGTTACAAAAATCACAATATTAAGTACAAAATCTAGTTATAGCTTTTTACTTTTTCCCATTATAAATTTCAAATTACTTTTCTACTAAAAATAATAAAAAAATCAATATTATACTTGATTTCAAATCAAATACATATGTATATTTTTACTGGCAGTTTTAAAATTAAGGAGCACATAATAGATGAATCATGACAACGTCATACGTTTTCAGGCACTTTATTTATCTTATTTTTTAATCTGCGGTTTTACGTTAGGAAGAAAGATCTTTCCAAAGCTTTTTTTTTTCTTTCATTGTGGTCGGTACGTGAGATAAGAATTAACCATTGAAACGAAACTGCGATTGAAAGCAAGAGAATGAATATTCAACTTAAAATGTCTCTCTTTTAGTAATATTATTACTTTAAATTTGGGAAAAAAAGATGAAAATTCAGAATATATAATTTGTAATAAAAGACAACGTCATAAGTTTAAAAATATATACTTCTAGAATTAATGGGTTTTTTCGCAAACAGATTCAAAACTAATTGAATTTCATGCAAGATTTTGTTTATACTATAAATAAAATCATAAAAGACACTAATTTCAGTACTATAAAGAAATTATGACACTTACTTCAATCGATGTTGCAAGAGGTCAGAAAAATTCCTCGATTTGAAATTTCAAAAACTACCCCAGTGAAGGAGAAGGGCTTGCATCCTTTTAATACGAAATTCCATAATATATCCGACTAGCCATATTTAAAGAATGAAATGTTTCATCCTCAAAATAGGACCCGCCAGACAAAAGTTTCTTTTTTTTTTGCTAGCTTCGACAGGACGAAGATGAATAACACAATATTATTGATATAAATTAATACGAATTAACACTAAGTCCATTGCACACGCTTTGTAGAATTTCCGGGTGTAATCTTCAAGCGTCGTCTATTTCTGTTCTGTGTCTATCCCGCCCTTATATGGACGACAGCTTCTAAGAGACATTTGATGTCAAGCACACACGTCAGATGCATGTATTCAATAAATAAATAATCCAAGTGAATACGAATTTAAATCACAGAACTTCACATTCCGCGAAAAACGAATTAAAATACAGGCGTACATAAAAACAAACTTCGTTTGAATTACAACGTATACCAACTTTGAACGAAGACATCTAAAACGCATGCGCCACTGGCAGTGCCCCCTGGTGGTTATTGCGTCGGAAGAATCAAAACGTCTTACATTAGATTAATATTAACACAATTATTCTAATTGGTAAACAAATCATATTAGATGTAAATTTCCAACTGGGCGAAAAATGTCCGGACCAGGATTCGAACCCGGGATCTCCTGGCTGAAGCCGCCAGTGCTCTGCCATCTGAGCTATCCCGGACGATTCTGGTCGAACCTTTTTCACCCAGCTAACCTTGATGATTACAGCATCTGGTCTGAAACCTGGTTCAGCTCAACAGAATAAATCTCAGGTAATGGAACTCCAGAAATCGCTGGATACGAAATTACATTAGATTAATATTAACACAATTATTCTAATTGGTAAACAAATCATATTAGATGTAAATTTCCAACTGGGCGAAAAATGTCCGGACCAGGATTCAATTTTCGCCCAGTTGGAAATTTACATCTAATATGATTTGTTTACCAATTAGAATAATTGTGTTAATATTAATCTAATGTAATTTCGTATCCAGCGATTTCTGGAGTTCCATTACCTGAGATTTATTCTGTTGAGCTGAACCAGGTTTCAGACCAGATGCTGTAATCATCAAGGTTAGCTGGGTGAAAAAGGTTCGACCAGAATCGTCCGGGATAGCTCAGATGGCAGAGCACTGGCGGCTTCAGCCAGGAGATCCCGGGTTCGAATCCTGGTCCGGACATTTTTCGCCCAGTTGGAAATTTACATCTAATATGATTTGTTTACCAATTAGAATAATTGTGTTAATATTAATCTAATGTAATTTCGTATCCAGCGATTTCTGGAGTTCCATTACCTGAGATTTATTCTGTTGAGCTGAACCAGGTTTCAGACCAGATGCTGTAATCATCAAGGTTAGCTGGGTGAAAAAGGTTCGACCAGAATCGTCCGGGATAGCGCAGATGGCAGAGCACTGGCGGCTTCAGCCAGGAGATCCCGGGTTCGAATCCTGGTCCGGACATTTTTCGCCCAGTTGGAAATTTACATCTAATATGATTTGTTTACCAATTAGAATAATTGTGTTAATATTAATCTAATGTAATTTCGTATCCAGCGATTTCTGGAGTTCCATTACCTGAGATTTATTCTGTTGAGCTGAACCAGGTTTCAGACCAGATGCTGTAATCATCAAGGTTAGCTGGGTGAAAAAGGTTCGACCAGAATCGTCCGGGATAGCTCAGATGGCAGAGCACTGGCGGCTTCAGCCAGGAGATCCCGGGTTCGAATCCTGGTCCGGACATTTTTCGCCCAGTTGGAAATTTACATCTAATATGATTTGTTTACCAATTAGAATAATTGTGTTAATATTAATCTAATGTAATTTCGTATCCAGCGATTTCTGGAGTTCCATTACCTGAGATTTATTCTGTTGAGCTGAACCAGGTTTCAGACCAGATGCTGTAATCATCAAGGTTAGCTGGGTGAAAAAGGTTCGACCAGAATCGTCCGGGATAGCTCAGATGGCAGAGCACTGGCGGCTTCAGCCAGGAGATCCCGGGTTCGAATCCTGGTCCGGACATTTTTCGCCCAGTTGGAAATTTACATCTAATATGATTTGTTTACCAATTAGAATAATTGTGTTAATATTAATCTAATGTAATTTCGTATCCAGCGATTTCTGGAGTTCCATTACCTGAGATTTATTCTGTTGAGCTGAACCAGGTTTCAGACCAGATGCTGTAATCATCAAGGTTAGCTGGGTGAAAAAGGTTCGACCAGAATCGTCCGGGATAGCTCAGATGGCAGAGCACTGGCGGCTTCAGCCAGGAGATCCCGGGTTCGAATCCTGGTCCGGACATTTTTCGCCCAGTTGGAAATTTACATCTAATATGATTTGTTTACCAATTAGAATAATTGTGTTAATATTAATCTAATGTAATTTCGTATCCAGCGATTTCTGGAGTTCCATTACCTGAGATTTATTCTGTTGAGCTGAACCAGGTTTCAGACCAGATGCTGTAATCATCAAGGTTAGCTGGGTGAAAAAGGTTCGACCAGAATCGTCCGGGATAGCGCAGATGGCAGAGCACTGGCGGCTTCAGCCAGGAGATCCCGGGTTCGAATCCTGGTCCGGACATTTTTCGCCCAGTTGGAAATTTACATCTAATATGATTTGTTTACCAATTAGAATAATTGTGTTAATATTAATCTAATGTAATTTCGTATCCAGCGATTTCTGGAGTTCCATTACCTGAGATTTATTCTGTTGAGCTGAACCAGGTTTCAGACCAGATGCTGTAATCATCAAGGTTAGCTGGGTGAAAAAGGTTCGACCAGAATCGTCCGGGATAGCTCAGATGGCAGAGCACTGGCGGCTTCAGCCAGGAGATCCCGGGTTCGAATCCTGGTCCGGACATTTTTCGCCCAGTTGGAAATTTACATCTAATATGATTTGTTTACCAATTAGAATAATTGTGTTAATATTAATCTAATGTAATTTCGTATCCAGCGATTTCTGGAGTTCCATTACCTGAGATTTATTCTGTTGAGCTGAACCAGGTTTCAGACCAGATGCTGTAATCATCAAGGTTAGCTGGGTGAAAAAGGTTCGACCAGAATCGTCCGGGATAGCTCAGATGGCAGAGCACTGGCGGCTTCAGCCAGGAGATCCCGGGTTCGAATCCTGGTCCGGACATTTTTCGCCCAGTTGGAAATTTACATCTAATATGATTTGTTTACCAATTAGAATAATTGTGTTAATATTAATCTAATGTAATTTCGTATCCAGCGATTTCTGGAGTTCCATTACCTGAGATTTATTCTGTTGAGCTGAACCAGGTTTCAGACCAGATGCTGTAATCATCAAGGTTAGCTGGGTGAAAAAGGTTCGACCAGAATCGTCCGGGATAGCTCAGATGGCAGAGCACTGGCGGCTTCAGCCAGGAGATCCCGGGTTCGAATCCTGGTCCGGACATTTTTCGCCCAGTTGGAAATTTACATCTAATATGATTTGTTTACCAATTAGAATAATTGTGTTAATATTAATCTAATGTAATTTCGTATCCAGCGATTTCTGGAGTTCCATTACCTGAGATTTATTCTGTTGAGCTGAACCAGGTTTCAGACCAGATGCTGTAATCATCAAGGTTAGCTGGGTGAAAAAGGTTCGACCAGAATCGTCCGGGATAGCTCAGATGGCAGAGCACTGGCGGCTTCAGCCAGGAGATCCCGGGTTCGAATCCTGGTCCGGACATTTTTCGCCCAGTTGGAAATTTACATCTAATATGATTTGTTTACCAATTAGAATAATTGTGTTAATATTAATCTAATGTAATTTCGTATCCAGCGATTTCTGGAGTTCCATTACCTGAGATTTATTCTGTTGAGCTGAACCAGGTTTCAGACCAGATGCTGTAATCATCAAGGTTAGCTGGGTGAAAAAGGTTCGACCAGAATCGTCCGGGATAGCTCAGATGGCAGAGCACTGGCGGCTTCAGCCAGGAGATCCCGGGTTCGAATCCTGGTCCGGACATTTTTCGCCCAGTTGGAAATTTACATCTAATATGATTTGTTTACCAATTAGAATAATTGTGTTAATATTAATCTAATGTAATTTCGTATCCAGCGATTTCTGGAGTTCCATTACCTGAGATTTATTCTGTTGAGCTGAACCAGGTTTCAGACCAGATGCTGTAATCATCAAGGTTAGCTGGGTGAAAAAGGTTTGACCAGAATCGTCCGGGATAGCTCAGATGGCAGAGCACTGGCGGCTTCAGCCAGGAGATCCCGGGTTCGAATCCTGGTCCGGACATTTTTCGCCCAGTTGGAAATTTACATCTAATATGATTTGTTTACCAATTAGAATAATTGTGTTAATATTAATCTAATGTAATTTCGTATCCAGCGATTTCTGGAGTTCCATTACCTGAGATTTATTCTGTTGAGCTGAACCAGGTTTCAGACCAGATGCTGTAATCATCAAGGTTAGCTGGGTGAAAAAGGTTCGACCAGAATCGTCCGGGATAGCTCAGATGGCAGAGCACTGGCGGCTTCAGCCAGGAGATCCCGGGTTCGAATCCTGGTCCGGACATTTTTCGCCCAGTTGGAAATTTACATCTAATACAAAACGTCTTAAATTAAGACACGTTTGAAGCAACGAAGTGTCTTAAAATAAGACGTTTGCGGATATTTTAGACACTATTCTCAGTTCATTTACACCATGATCATACTAAGACACTTATGTATCTTAAATTAAGACACTTAAGTGTCTAAAATTCTTTTTCAGTCACATATGTGTCTAAATTTAAGACGCCTCTATTTGCAGTGCAGCAAATTTTATCCTTTACGATTTTTGAATTTTGTAAAAGGTTTCCAACCTTTTAACTCAAGATAATTATTTTTATTCTCTGCAATTTTTGAACTTTTCCCGAATATTTTATGCAATTTTTAGCGGTTTTTCTTGTTTCGTGGCAAGTTTTTGAAAAGGGCTCTTCGTAAATTTTGTTAGAGCCGTGATTAAATCAAGTTGGAACTTGGAAGAATGCCAAATTAGTTAATATAACAACGTGAACCGAATTAAGTTCATAGTAATCAGATTAAAATAAGATTAAAAAAAGAGTATACAGAATAGCAGTATTTTATATTTATTTAGGCTTCATATCTCTTTGAACTTTTATGGTATACCCATTCATACTTTTCTAGTATATACAGCTATACCCAACCCACCGTGTATAATTTTTTACTAAGTCTTATTATTCTTTTAGAAACGATTTTTTTTAATAATACAGTTAATAATTCATATTTATTGTACGGAACCCTCTGAGCGCGAGTAAAACTCGCACTTGACCCCTTTTTTTATTGACATTGTCTCGTTTACCGCTCATTTATCAAATATTATGTGCAATACAAGGAGGTCTCAAGCCTCAAATACAAAAAGAAAACTGAAAAGTAATGAAATACTGATGCGCATTCTGTTTCAGAAAATTACATCATCTATTCAAAAGTTTAAAGCAATTTTTTTAAAGCCAATTTTCCCTTTTCTGTTTGAATAGCTTCATTAACGCCGGTTAGCAAGAAAACTCTCCATTTAAGTAGTACGAAACTTTTAAATGTGAAAACCAGTATTTTAGTAAAGAATAATTTAGTAAGAATTAAATGTAATAAGTAATTTAAGAATTTAGTAAGAATATGCAAGTAGTAAGAATTCAGTAAAGAAGTTATATTATAATCTTATCTCAAACTTTGAGAGATTAAATAAGTTAAAATTTACAATACGGAAAAACTGGTGTCAACAGGTATCGAGGTATTAAAATAAGTACAGTAGAACCTCGATTATCCGGAGTAATTGGGACCGACCCTCTTTCGGAAAATCGAGAATGCTTCGATTTTAAGATGAAGGAGAAATGTAAGTGCTATTTCTTATTAAGGTAACAAGTGCTTAATAAAAATAAAGCAATAGCAAAATAGAAACAAGAGTTAATTACCTGAATTTTAATTTTGAAATTAAATACCTTTTACATATTTCACAAAGGTTTGAAACAATCTTTTGTTTGTCGCAGTTTCGATTGCCTTTGCTTTGAAGCTTTATGACGAAGTTTTTTAATATTATTGTTTCATAGTCTTTCTGCTGCTCCAGCCATGCCAAACCTTTTGCAAAACGTTCAAAAGCTTCAGAATTGCTATTTTGTTCGTTTTCTTCGTTCCACTCCGCAGTTCACGGGAGCTCAAGTTAAATTCAAATGAACTCTGAGAAAGGGGATAGAAAATATTTATATGTACTCGTAGTTCAGAAAGGACCGCTTGCACACAAGAAATACGATAGTTAAAAAAAAAAGCTTTCAAAATGGATTTTGCACACATGAGATTTGTTAGTTAAAAAAAAAAAAAAAAAAAAAAAAAAAAAAAAAAACCTTTTAAAAATGGATTTCGGTTAACCGAGAGTTTCGGATAAAGGAGGTTCTACTGTATAAAAGACACTCGTCGTTAATGGGTTAACAGTTTAATTATTATATATATTATTTCTGTTGTCAACATCCCTTTTTTCAACTAATAGGTAGCGTACAACGATGAACGTGGTATCGTTGGATAGTATTTTTTACCCACATCTGACATCGTATAATGAATTTAACAATTACTTGAATTCAGACACTTTCCTTCAGGTGGGGGGGGGGATTTCTGTGGCTCCGGGAGAAAGGATAATATAAGGATTCCGGGGGCGGGGGGGGGGGGGGGTTGCACTTTTTGACCACTGAAAACACAAAATCTCGAATTTTCCGGCGGGAAATGTAACCCCCCCCCCCCCCCCCCTGAATTAAAGACTGAATATGTAGCGTACAACGATGAATGAGATATCATTGGATAGGATTTTTTGCCCACATCTGATATTGCACATAGAATTTTTGTTATGCTTTTAGATTAAATATCATCATACATATTATTTCTGATCTCAACATTCCTTATTCTATGCAAATACAAAATGCATAAGATGAATGAAGTGTTTTACGAAAGTTTTGATCAGGGTTTTGACATAGTGCACTAACATTTTGTTGAAACAAGTTGTTTGATTAAAAAAAAATGCAGTTGTAATGAAAAATGCATCAGAAAATAAACTCAAAGATTGCAGAGCGAAAGCCTCTCACGGCTCTACTGGTAAAAAATAAATGTGCACCAAGAACGTCCAATAATTACTTAAGTATGTCTTCATTTAAAATTTTTAAATGTAAATGTCCTTTCCCATGTCCTCCGTGGCCATATCAGAATTTCCAAAAATTTGTGAAAAATAAAATAGAAAACTTGGCCACAAATATAAAGTTATTTATTAATCATAAATGAAATGGGTTGGGTTGAATTTTGACGGCCAATTATCTACACGAGGGATATAGGCCCGGGGGGAGTGCCCTCCGTGGGGGTCTTTCTAAGGGAACCTAATCCGTATTAACGCATGGAAGATCCACGGCTCGAAGAAAACCACGAAAACTCCGAACGATTAGGCCGACGGGCGCGATTGGGATCGAACCCAGCACCTCCCGTCTACCAGCTTCGAGAGCAGAACCTCTCGGCCACTGGTGGGGCATATAAATGAAATGAATGGAATTAAATTATTATAATAAATAATTATATATATATATATATATATATATATTACAATTGAAATATTTTATTTATAAAATATAATTTTTATGTTACCTAGAAAAAAAAAACCCAAAGATATTACAATTAGTTTTGAAATTTTGCACGACTAAAGCATATATTAATGCTCTACCTGCTCTTCAAATAAATAACTACAGCTAGAATTAATAGATTCAGTATGAAGTTTGAGGGACAAGAAAAGACGCAAAAAAACAATTCATCACGGCCTGATTATGACAGATAATCATTTACTTTTTTTCTCTTTAATTAGTTATTTTAGTTTACATTACATTTTAAACAAAAATAACTTTTTCTCCCCTCCCCCTTTTTTTCTTAAGTATCAGCTACTTAACATGCCATGTATTATCAAATATTTCAATTGTGCATGCCATAAAGCCTAAAGTTTCTGTTTTTGAAATATAAATGTCCCTTCCCATGGCCATGTCAGAATTTCAGAAAATCAAAAACTTGTGAAAAATAAAACAGAAAACTTGCCCACTGATATAAGTTTGTTTACAAAACATAAATGAAAGCATCCATGCAATTTTAAAGATTTTTTACATATTTTTATAAAATAGATTTATTTTTCCCATGCTATATAAATTGAGCAAGAATTAAAGTTAGCTGTAGAAGACTCATCGATTTATTATAGCTAAATAAAACCTTATGGTATTTTTTTATTTGCTACTAGCTGTTTAACCCGTTCTACGCACGGGAGTTCGTGAATTTAATTCTAAAACCAAAATTAAAAATAACTATTCGATTTAGTAAAACATTTTTTCTACTACTGCGCATTTTTAAAAATGAAATTTAATTTACCATGTTACAATGGCAGCAGACGATAAAACGATATCTTTGGAATAAGGTAATAAACAGAATAAAAAGTTTTGTTGAAGTTTGTCATAAAATCTTTGTCTTTATTTTTTTTAATGTAATAATTAAGCGCAATTAAATAATCTCTAATTATTTGTATGCGAGGTAAAAGAATTATCGTAATACCCGCTGGAGCTTTTTAGTATTGCAGCGTGGCGTACGCAATATGTATATCTCTAATTAGTTGCAAGTGAGGTAAAAGAATTATCGTAATACCCGCTACAGCTTTTTAGTATTGCAGCATGGCGTACGTAATATGTATATCTCACATTGGTTAAAGAACTCGCGCGATAACGGGTTGAACATAAAAAAAAAAAAAGTATTTTATTGTGAATTTTTAATTGTTGGCAGCTGCTATAACGAAAAATGTTTAAATTTGATAGGAAATTGCTGTTAAATTGGTGGTTTTTTATTAATTGAAAGTTAACTATAAATTATTTCGATTCCGGATTGCTTCAGTTGCCTCGGCCGTGTTTTAATACACATGTTATATAACATTTCACAATTCTGGCTTCCAAACTGTGGATTTGTATAGCATTACAGACAGACAGACAAATTTTCGTTTTTATATATTAGATATAAATGAAATTTAATAACGATAACAACGTTTGAGGATAAATGGGTGTTGAATGCAAGCTTTTTAGGCATTAGCACAATGCACATTTACAAATCTTCCCGAGAGGAAAGTTCTCCGGGGGGGGGGGGGGCAGGATTTCGTCCCCGTTTTTATTTAAGAAGACCAATAACAACAATTGTTTTTTCAATCTGAACCACTAGTTTCAATCGCATTAAAAATACAGATGAAAAAAAAAAGAGCATCCAGGAAGCCTGCACACGGAGCTAAGTAAAAAAACAAATAAGTAAACAAAATAAAATCCAAGTCCAGTCACGTCTAAAAATTTCTTTTAGATTTTTTTTTTTTTTACCCATGAACGTTTTGATGATGAAAAAATGGGGCGAATTCATTCTTCGAACTAGAGGGAGACGAGAGCTGATTTTGCTGTTATTCTATAAATGAACGATACCATTAAAGTTACGGAACATGTATGGAGGGAGTGTTTAGGTGTAACAAGTTCGGGGTATTGCAACAGAGGCAT
The DNA here is from genome assembly GCA_963932465.1 of Maratus speciosus. Taxonomy (NCBI): domain Eukaryota; kingdom Metazoa; phylum Arthropoda; class Arachnida; order Araneae; family Salticidae; genus Maratus; species Maratus speciosus. Next base: position 632,994,035 of record OZ010788.1, read on the forward strand.
GATATGCCTACGGGATTTTTTTTTTAAAGCAGATGAGAGAATGTGTTTATTTACTTGGGAATAGGTTTAAAATTTCCACAAGAAAAAACCTGTAGTTTTTAAAATCTCATTACTCGTATTGAGTGCGTTTCGGGAAATCATGCTGATATCGCAGATGTTTCTGTACTAGATAACATTTAGTAGAAGTCAAAAATGGTGATGCATTATATTGCAAATCGAAAGACATTTTATTCTTGTCCTCCTCAGGGCTTATTTTGCGCGGGGCACACCGGAGCTCAGCTCCGTACTTCTCTGCTTTTAGTAAATATTTAAATATTGGTCGGAATTCACTGGAGCTCATAAATACAGGGCTCCGGAGCACAATGCCTCGGCCAAAAGTGCGAAAAACCGAGGCTTAAATTACCCTTTTCTTTCCCTCCCATCTCCAAGTCTCTGCATTCTTTTCTATCAAAACACTTATATGTGCCGTAGTGTGTCGCACACGTGGAGATGGAGAGGAAATGGCGCGTAAGATTTTCTGGACATTTTTCTCATAAATGCTTTTGCTAGTTGTTCATTCATTATATACATATATGCATAGCTACGAACAATTCATTTTTTGTGTTAACACTATTTCCGAATCATAATCCTCACCTTATTTAATTGCAGAATTCTGCGATTAATTAACATTAAAATTAGGTAAAGATTTCTATTCGGAAGGAGTGATAAACTAAAAAGTGGAATAGTTGACAGTTACGTATATGCAGGTAGATATATTTAAAATTTTTATTCTGTTAAAGAAAAAAAAAAGAAACAAAAGGATGCTTAAATTTTACAAATAATGTATGAAATATAAATACGCGGATTGGAGTGATGGCGGAGGGGTACACTACGGTTTTAGTACTGCTAGATATTAGGGCTCCGGTACTTTTTTATTTAGAAATTAAGCTCTGGTCCTCCTTATTTGAGACCTATTTAGTGCTTATAAGGACCAGTTTGCAGCAAGAAATTTGGCGCCTAATGCTAATTTATTTTTTCGATCGCCAAAGCATCATTGGTGGCAGGCTTTGATTGGTGGCGATTATTAACAAAGTAATGAAACGTCTAGAGGTCTGCACCGGCAAGGACCTGCTAGCTCGAGACCGCCCGCGGTCTTGGGCCAATTTTCATTCACAAGACTCGGGTCAGGCTGGGTAAATTTTTTTCCTGTAGTCTGTGGACGAGTCAGGACTAGACTTAATTCTTCATAGTCTGCAAGACCCGACAATTTCAGGTTCCGTTCCGATCCAGCCTCTATGAAAATCATTGGCCTTCCCCTTTGCAAAAAATACATATATTTTTAAATAACCATTATTCTACAATTAAAATTGTTTTTGAAGAATAGTACATTTATTTCTTGGCAAATATATATATATATATATTATTAATCGGTATGGTGTTTATTATTTCATTTTATATCCTATAAATATTTAAATAGGTTTTATTGTTTTTTCCATTTCATATTATTTGTTTCTATTCTGTTTCAATTTTAATCAATTCACTTGATTTTAATGGTTGTTTGGGCACAGGGGAAAATAACTTTTAGCTTTAGCTTATTTTTCCCACAGAAAACAACCATTTTGCTTATATCATTGAATTCTGTGCCCTTGAAAACGTAATTCAATATATAAGCATTTCCATTATTTGTCGGTGTCCACTTTCTTATTTTTCTTCCATAATAATTCTTATAAATAATTTAATCTTTTTTTTTTTTTTTATATATATATACTTACAGCTTTAATTCATAATATTACGGTTTTTGATGGTGGTAGGTTATGTTTAATTATTGGTTATATATATATATATATATTGGGCACATCGCAAGAAGACAAGACAATAGATGGAGCACAAACACCCTACAGTGGTATCCCAGAGATGTAAAACGGCCAAGAAGACGACCTCAAGTAAGATGGAGTGATGAAATCAGAAAAGTAGCCGGTGTAAATTGGATGACTAAAGCACTAGACAGGAAACATTGGAAAAATCTGGGGGAGACCTACATCCAGCAGTGGATTGAAAACGGTTGATGATATATATATATATATATAGAGAGAGAGAGAGAGAGAGTATAGTAAAACCTACTAAAGCAGTGGTTCCCAACCTTTTATCGACCACGCCCCACCAAAGCATCTGTAAAGTCACAATGTCCCCCCACCCCTGTAATCTGTCAATTATGTCTCTTATTGCTTAAAAAGTGAACTCTATTCACACGGTGGGAGTGTAATAGTGCCTTAACAATAACTTTTCATTTCACATTTTTTTATCTTATCAAAGAGGTGAATCTTCTTCCACAAATGTGTTTTTAACATAATTTTTAAAATGCAATGAGATTATACATTTTTGTCTATATGCCAAAACGAGATTTGTTGTACTTTTCCAACTTAACTCAACTTGAAAGAAAAATAGGGTCTGCATTTTTATCTTCACAAAATATCTTAAAAATACAGTACACTTACTTTTAACATTAAAACTGATAAATTCACACATTTTATAATGCAATCTTGTAACTTATTAAGAGTTGGTGGAAAATCTTTCGATACTGATTTTTCTTTATATGGATAACAAAATATATAAGAAGCATTTCAAGATTATCATCTTTATCAATTGCAATTAGCCATTATTCCGCATAACACATTCTCTCTATTTTCCCTTTCCCAATATTGCTTTATTGTCTTCGTAAATAGAAGTAGAAAACTCATTCAATTAATAATCGAAAACGTTACGAAAAATTTTAAATTCAGCACCAGAAAAATCATAGTGAGTTTTAATACTTTTATACATATCAAAATACTTCATAAGATTATTTGAATAATTATTCTGGTGTTAATTCTATTTTAAAATTTCGATAGGGAATATTTAAAATATTTAATAAAATAAACTGATTCTTTATATTTTGCTTGCATCCCATTTATTTTTAATCTGCAACATCACTTTTCCCTGAAAACGACAAAAGTAACTGATAGCAAATGAGTGTGCAAGAAATTTGGAATGTCCCCCCTAGAAGACCAAATTGCCCCCCGGTGGGGCGTACGCCCCACGTTGGGAACCACTGTTCTAAAGGAACCTGCCTATGCCAAAATCTTGTCTTAAACAGGAAAATGTGCTGATCCGTGCAAATTGGATATAATAGTCTGTGCGTAAACCATGCCCGTAGGCAGGATTTTCCTTCGGGAGGGGCTGAATTGTGAAATTTTTTCTAATCTGACAGCAGTAATTTGCATAATTTAAAGCATAAATAAAAAAAATAAACAAGGCTTAACCTAAAGTATGTTCCTGCATAGGATACTTGATGTCCATGTCAAAAATTGTTATTTAGTATTTTTTTAGATTTCTGTTACAATTTTTGGTTTTCAAGAACCAGTTTCCAAACCGATTCGGAAACCGGGAGTGTTTCTACAAAAAAAACTGCAACGATAATAAAAAAGCACAACTAACAGAGATGAGCCTCATGTATCCTATAAAAAAAAAAAAAAAAAAAAAAAAAAAAAAAGAAAAAGAAAAAAAAGTTAAAAAATATTGAAATGCGACAAGTAATTTGAATAGATTTAAAACAGAATTAATATTATTGTGCATTTTGTCTCGCATTTCGAGAGCGGTGTCTTAAAATTATTAATCCATAGAGGAAATTAATTACACACATTGTTTTTTCAAATAGTGTTACAGAAACAATTTTTGTGACTTCTTCTCAGCCATGAGGCGGATTACCTTATCAGGATCAACTGTAATGTCCTAAGGAATCGAAATCATCACAAGGCTACTCAGCCTCTCATCGCCATAACTCTTCGAGGCAAAGATTTAACATTTTCATTGTCGAAAAAAACTTTCAGAAGTGGCTGTTGTTACCGGGATTGTAGCCAAGACTGTCAGCAATTGTTTGATCGTACTGTAATGCGTTGCATTACAGCACTCTAAAAATTTTAGGACCTCTGTATTTGTGTAAACATTAGCAATTCTCTCGCATCATTGAAGAGCTAAGTGGAAGAACATGTTAAGTAACAAGAATTACATTTGAAGAAATTTGATGTGAAAGTTTTTGTTCTCAATTTTAATGATTTATTTTCTATTTGATACCATGCGTTTAAAATATTAACAGGTGTGGTACTAAACTCTATAAAAAAAAAAAAACTTATTTATATTTAATTTTTAAATATTAAAAAATATTAATATTATTTGCATTATTAAATATTAAAATATTAATGAATAATGTCTTAAATCTTCAAGGCTAAATGGAACTTTGGTATTTTAGGGTTACCATGTGATAGAATAACTGATAGCACCTTCGTCCAAAAGATAAAATAATTTTTAAGAAATTGTAGTATAACATGTTCTTCCACTCAGCTCTTCAATTCATAATTGCTTCTGCCGGAGGAGCAAATCCTAGAAGTACTTGGAAATCTGTTCGAATGTCTTCATTTGAAATGAATCTGTCATTAAAATTTTGAATAAGACTTTCTACACAGGGAATAAAGACCGTGACGATGTAATACTCTTCAGCGGATTTAATTTGAGGGTTTGCGCGTGTTGTCTGTCTAAATGTTAGCCTTATGGAACTTTATTTCAGTTTGGAAGATGCCTTCCCCAAATTTTGATGCAGAATTAAATATCTCACGAAATATTCCCATTGAATTTTCTCTATTTTTCTGTAAAATAATTAGGACATCTTTAGCATGAGTTACAGTCAATATCATGTTACGAGATTTTCTAGAAGAAGAATTGACAATGGGTTTGTGAGACTGAAAAGCTTTGACAGACAAACAAGCGTATGAGAAAATCACTCTTCTTCATGACTGCCAAAAAAGCTGTAGCTGTTGAAGAAATCTTCTATGTGTTTTCCGAAATATTTTCTATGATAATGCAATTAAACAGCTCAACAAAAATTAATATGCATTCATGTCTTTCGATAAATCTTGTGTCGCAAAGACAGAGGTCTTTTTTTCTGTTTTCTGGGAAATATCATGAAATTGCTTCTTGAATGGCTAAATTTGCCTTGAGGTGATTTCTAAAAAAATTGCCACTTTATTAAAAGTTCAAAGACAGTTTCGGATGTTATGAATAAGCATGCTGTTGGACAATACCATGTTTAAGTGGTGGCTTGCACAATGGACATATCTAATTTTGGGGTACTTCTGATGAATTCTAGATTGAACCCCACTAACATAAGCAGCCACATTGGCCACTCCATCATATGCATGACCAACGCATTTAGACATGTCAAGACGTTGTTCATCACAACGTTGTAGTATTACTTTTGTTTAATTTTCGGCAGTAGGATGAAACGTAGAAAATCTTTGTTATTTAATTTGGCAACTTGTTCATCGGTAACTATATCCGAGCATATTTGAATAATTTCATTCTGAATGTCTGGTCTGAAGTAAGTAGTAGTTCTACGTCTGTTTATAATATGTCGTTTCAATTCATCATCTCCAGGCTTTGCTCTAAATCTCAAGAGTCTTAGCTCAGTCTTTTTTAGGTGCGTTCGTAATTATATAAATACGTAGCACCTATAGTCGTCATTCAGTCCGTCCGTCTGTCTGTCCGCATATAACAGAGCAAAAACTACCCAACCGAATGGTTTGAAATTTGAAATATAAGATTGTTGTAAAATTTTGTCGAGCCATTTCAAATTTTAGGAAAATCGGATGTATAGTTTAATTACAGGGACAGTCAAAAGTTTTTCTTTACATTACAACCAATGGGAAAAATTATTGCAAGTGCATTTTAATGATGTTACAGCCTTCCGAATGGTCTGAAATTTTAAAGATATAATTGTTGCAAAATTTTGTCGAGCCATTTCAAATTTTAGGAAAATCGTATGTATATTTTAATTACAGGGACAGTCAAAAGTGTTCGGGGAATGGGAAAAAAAATTATTGGGAGTGCATTTTAATGATGTTAAAGACTATGTACTTTATGAGGTGCAAAAAATTATACATTCAGTACAATATGGGGTGCAAAAAATAATTATAAAACTTGTTATAGTACGAACGCACCTCATTTGCCACGTTTGACGAGCAATTTCCAACTTGTTTTTATAGGTTTTCCTAACGTCCTATCATTATCATTTCTAAGTGACATTTTTTGCTGTGCACAAAATAAGAATGTTTCAATTATTGCTCTAAAAGCTACTCCGTTTTCTTCTTTTTCTGAAGCTTCTTTGAGAATCTAACACTAACAGTGAGATATTTTTCTGTTTTCCCTGAAGAAATCTCAATAAATTTGTTTGCTAACATAACATTCTTTTTGTGATAATCTAATTGCACATGTTTTAAGAAAACATATTTAGCCTTTTTCCAATTTCTGAAACACGTTAGAAACTAGTCTTCCTGATTTATCATGACTTCCTTTACCTGATACGGAATTACTTATCGAATTTTACTGTGCATAAAGATAGTTAAAATTGTGTTTTAAGAACTTGCATTTTTAGTGATAGATACGAATAAAGAACAATATATCCGAATGAGCAATATAACGAGGGATTAACGAGGGTAATTGTAATTGAATAAACTTATATTTTTACAACTAAAAATGTACGTAGTTTTAATGTAATCGAAGATAAAAACAAGGGAAACATTGTAAATTTTTATTCTCATTAGAGTTAACTATGCAAAGTCTTCTTAAAATTTCGGAGGGGGCTTCATTCCCCTTAGCCCCCTCCTTGGCAAAAAGAATACAAATTACATTTACATCAGGCGATTTACCTGCTAAGAGAACTTGTTTATAGCGGTTATTTCTTCTCTCCTATGAGATTCTGTCTGAAAAGATTTTACTGTGCAGTGTTTAAGCTATGGAATATGGATTAACGATACTAATGATAACTCAGACTTTATACGCAAATAGAGATTCATTTAAAAATCAATAGAGTAGCTTACATAGGCATAGGCAGAAAGAAATCTAGGGAGGGGCAGTATTTTTGAATGAATCTGCTTCTTGTTCGCAGTCCAAAGCGCTTTTTTAAAAATAAAGAATATAAACATGAAAATAAGTATTTTTTTGTCGTAACTCCTTGTACAAGAGAATTTTTAACCATATCAGCGTAAAAATCTATGTTTTGTAGAAATTCAGTCAGCCAGAGAAAAAAAATTGCTGTGCGTCGGAAGGGGCCCTGGAAATTTCGGCCCGTGCAGGACTCAAGAAATATCCATCCTGCTTGTGGCCTGGGCAGCTCCGTTCAGACTTCATATACAGAATGAACCTCTTATCTCTGTATAATAGTTAATTCCTAAACCTTCGCTAACTTTAGACTCCTACTTCCAATTGCAAACATGTTTCAAATGCTCCTCATTATAAATACAAATCCATTTACGTCAAAATAGTTATTTTTTTAAAGAACTTATGAAATTTGAATAATTTTTATAGGGTCCATGGTCCTATATTTAGAAAATATTTATCCACGATTTAAGAAATAAAAACAGTAAAAATTATATTCTTCTACTACCAAAACTTACTGAGTTGAGTTATGATACTTTGAATTTTATGCAGATTATGATTTTCTGTTTTTTTTTAAAGCTATTTCTAGCACTAAAACCAGTCATCAAATTAAATTTAAGTGAATCAATGGAAATCTATTGGAACGCAGCAGAAAATAAAATAATTTTTTTCATTTTTAATCATACCACTTAGTACAACACCAAACTGTTTTTCTTCAAAACTCTTACTGCTACTAGTAGTACATCACAGTTAGTCCTGAAAAGTACTAATGGATTTGCACTTTTTACCTCACAGGCTATCAAAGCCTGCGAGCTAATGTGCCCGCCGGTTCTGTATGTATGTACGTACATAACGCGATAACTCGATAGAAACATCCGATTTGCTTCGATTTTTTTTTCTAGTTTCATTCTGATAAGGCGCTTCCCTGATTAGTTTTGGGGGTTCATTGGTTAAGTATACAGGGCGAAAGGGGGGCAAATCCCCCCCCCCCTAATTTATATAAATGGGTTTTTCATACAGAATTATTAGATTTGCTCACAATTTGGTATGCCGGTTTATTATGTTAAGGAGCTGCCCTGATTATATTTGGAGATTTATTGGTTAAGTATAAAGGGGAGGGGGGGACGAGGGCTAGTCCCCTCTTAATTTAGATAAATGGGTTTTTCATGCAGAATTATCAGATTTGCTTCAAATTTGATATACTGGTTTATTCCGATATGATGCTTCCTTCATTAGATTTGGAGGTTCATTGGTTAAGTATAAAAGGGGGGAAAGGGGGGCAAGTCCCCTCTCCTTAATTTCGATAAGTGGGCTTTCCATGCACAATTATCCAATTTACTTTAATTTTTTTTTCTAGGTTCATTCCCATAAGGAGCTTTCCTAGATTTGAAGGTTCATTGGTTAACCATAAAGGGGGGAAATGGGGGAACTAATACCACTCCCTTAATTTAGCGAAATGATTTTTCAGCAGAATTATCTGATTTGCTTCAAATTCGGTATACCGGTTTATTATGTTAAGGATCTTCCCTGATTAGATTTGAAGGTTCGCTGGTTAAATATAAAGTGGGGAAACGGGGGCCAATAGCCCTTCATTTATTTTTTAAAGGGCATTATTCTTTGAAATAAGAGTATAATAATATACAACATTTTAGTGTGAATAGCCTGTGAGCTCAATGCCATCTGTTTAACTGGGCACTTTTCTTTTTATTACATTACCTGTAAAATATGTGCGATTTGAGTTTCTTTATGCGGTAGTAACTAGTAACATTGTAAGGCTTAAAAAGAGAAACAGAAGTTGTGAGATGACAAAAAAGGTTTGGAAGTAGAAGGCTCTACAGGGAAAAACAAGATGGCTAAAATGACATAGGCAGTAATAATGTTAAACCAACTTATCTTATTCAATGAATGAACTAATCAAAATCATATGGTTCACATGACTTTGGATCAGTTGGTTTAAAGGATTAGTTGAGATGTCAATCATTAAAATTATCCCAGTAAAATATATAATTCATGTATTTTTCATTGTGGAATTAACACGTGTCAAAATTCTAATGTTAAATTTATCTGAAAAATCAATTTATATCTTGCTAAAAACTGAACTAAATGAAATATTACTTTTGTAATAAGAGACAGTAAAATAACCCAAACATAATCTAGGCAGTTTTTAAAGTAAAGATAAACAAAAAAAAATTAAATTATGAAAATTATTAAAAACGTCATTTAAAAAATAATGAATTATGATCTCTATTAATTTTTATAAAACAGATCATCATTACAAAAAATGTAGGTGCGTAAATTTAAATTCATTACTAACAATTTGACGGACTTAAGGATCTATCTCCTGTTGTTATCTGTATTCACAGGTGACATGCGGCATTGTCCATAACTAATAATGAATACTGCATTTACAACCCCCACCTTTTTTTTTTAAAGGTATTAATCACTCTTCCATTAATTATCCAGATAATTTCATTTGATTTTTTGAGCATTGGTAATTTTGGCAAACTAAACCCAAGTTTTTGATACATCTTCATTGCAATCATACATATATAACTAATGTTTTCTTTTTTCCCCAAATCATACCACATTACAAAAATAACACTTTTCCAACAATTCATATATATATTTTTTTTACATTGACATCATTTTACATGCCAGAGTTTCACCCTTATTAAATATCAACAAATTTAAAATCCACTTATAACAGATATTGCCAAGTTCTTAATGCATTTCAGATTTATATCTTTTTCTTCACCATGGGTTTTATTACATATAAATTTATATATTTTACAAAAACTTTCCCAGCTATCTTTTTGATGTTTTATAATCTTCATTCATTTTTATAATTATCCAGACCAGGGACAAGATGATTTCACAACTTCACATTGAAAACACTTTCCTAAATTATTGCCCACACCACCATTTAGAGTCTAACAAATATGACAGTCTCTTGAAGTTTTGATATAATAGATTTTTTTTTCTTTGTTTTATTCCAAACTGAACAAATGAATTCTATATCAAACTCATTAGAAACTTTACTTCTAAACTTAGAGTAACTTCTTCCCTTATTTCTTTCTTATTCAAAAATTAACCCTTTAAGCGTCCTTCAGAATTTTTTATTTATGTTTAACGATTCATAAAATAATTTAAAAAAAAGTGAATGAAAATTTGTATTTGATAACCTTACATATTCATTTATTTTATGTACTTAAAAAAATAAATATTAACACCAGAACTACCGATGTTAAATATATACCTAGTTTTACCGAACCCATCAAATTGACAGATTTTTTATCATGGCTTTCATTGTAACTTTTGACTTAGTTAATGTAAGTAAAAGAATATTACTTAACAAAAACAACATTTAATATAATAATTCATTAATTATTAATAAAAAAACAAACAAAAACAGTTTCTATTTGCATTTATAATGTAGCACATTTGATATGTATGAAAGAAACTATGAGACACATATTTTACAACAGGGTTCCTACACAATTCTGGTAAAAAAAAATTCCCTGACTTTTTTCAAACATTTCCCTGACCTTTCTCGGTAAAAATTCGGCTTATATATTGTTGTAAAACCCTCCACAATGGAGTTTAATCTAGATAAATGCTAGAAAAATGTATGGGCAGTATGAATTTCTGTTTTTAAAATTATTTTTCCTATTTTTATATAGTTTGCATACATTTTATATAAAAATTTTAGATTGTATGAATAATTAATTCAAAATTTCTTTATTTACGATGATAATAGAAATTCTGATGGAAGTAGTACATCAAAAATTCTCTGACCTTTTCAAATATTTAAAAAATTCCCTGACATTTCCCTAACTTTTTGCCTAAATTTTCAAATTCCCTGACTTTTCCCTGACCCGTAGGAACCCTGTACAAGTATATGTTAACTTAGATGAACACTTGCAACTTAGTTACTGTAAATAAAAGAATATAGTTTAACAAAAACAACATTTAATATAATAATTCATTAATTATTAATAAAAAAACAAACAAAGTTTCTATTTGCATTTATAGTATAGCACATTTGATATGTATGAAAAAACTATTAGGCACATATTTTACAAGTACATGGTATCTTAGATGAAGACTTGCCACAAACATATTTGTTGCATACATTGCAGGTATAAATCGCTTTGTTAATAATCGCTCTGCAGGTACAAATCGCTCGGCAAGATTTGCGTTCATAAGGATTTTTTTTTTAGTTTTCTTAAGTACAATCCATTGCTTTTCGTTCTTGTTTTTGGGAGGAGGTTTCTTTTCTGCAGCATCTATATTCACTGGAGAGTTCTTCAGATAATTGAAATAAAAATTGTTTACTAATTATATTTTCAACACAAGTCTCTTTATATGAAATCCACGCATTGATTGCTGCCAAGCCCAAAATATTATTAAATACTTGCAAAGGCCATCTACGTGACCCTGCTTTTACGCTATTTTTGCAGGCCATTTGGCCAACTACATCTACTCCAAACTTAGTCTCATTGTAAAACGGCACAGTTGCAGGAATTTATTTTCGATTAGATGCAATTTTCTCAGATTTATGTTTTGAGCTAAGAAGTAATATTTTCTTTACGAGGCTTACTTTTGTAAATTGTTAGAACAATATCATTTGATTTGTAGAGTTTTGTGGAGAAAATAGCCATGTTATCTTTTCTAACTTCAGCTATTTTCGGTAATTCTCTTTTATTTGCTCGCATAGTTCCAACAAGACTTGTTTTTTTGGCCAGTAACTTCTTTGCGAGTTGTAGATTTGTAAAAAAATTATCCGTTGTTAACTTTCTCCCACAATTTACATTTTTTTTTTTTTTTTTTACAGAATTCAAAACTATAAATTCATTCAAGGTACACCTGACTGTCTAAGTACATCTTTGCCTAAATAAGGAAAGCCATTTATAAGATATTTACTTCGCACGTCTACAGCTAACAAAAACTTAAATCCTAATGTGTCTGGTTTATTAGGCATATATTGCAGAAATCTGCATCTTGCCTTTGTGGGAAACAATTGTTCATCTACACTTATATTATGATCTGGTTTGTAACAAACTTGGCTGTTACCAATAAAGGACTTCCACATTTCGGAAGATAATCCAAATTTGTCAGTTCGTAAGTGAACACTTCTCTCGCTTTTTTTGTCGAAACGAATGAATCTCGCAATTTCTGAAAATCTGTTTCTACTCATAATTTTGTGAAACAAAGAAGGTCCCCCTTTTTCTGACCACAAATAGGATAATTTCAAATTTCTCGCTTCATAGGCTCCTGGAGCATACAAAATAGCTACAAACGCATATAATTCTTCAATAGTAATTTTCCAATCGTCCTTCTGTAAAACATTTCTGGCCTCGAGTAAACTGAATCGTAATCGGAGCAAAATAGATCCCGTTATAACGGCTGCCGAACATTTTGGATCATTCAACTTTGAAATTGCCAAAGCTGTCATTTTGACGGGTCTTGGTATAAATAGGTATAGGTCATACATATTATGGAAATTAAAATGGGTGAGAGGAAACTGAATAGGAATATTTAACTATTCTTATATTTCATTAAAATTCGTATCATAAAATTCTAGAACGATTCATAAATTATATCAAATTTGTAAGCATGAAATTTGAAAACCATCAAAATGACGGTCTTGGTAGTTCTAGTGTTAATATCAATTTTGTGTTTAATTATTCTTTAAATTCAAAAACTACCTGGCAGAAAAATACGGTTAGGACGCTTAAAGGGTTTTAAACCATCAATCATACAGCTTAACAGATTTTCTGAAAAACCAGCAAGCAGCTTGAATTGGAACAAGAACGAAAAATCATGCATCCAGCATAGATTACAAAACACTTTCCAACGCATTCAGAATTCGTTAACAAAACTTTATAATTTGTTAAGATGAAAGATGTCTAAATAAACAATTAAGAAACTGCATAACGGATTTGAAACCCAATTTCTGCAATGACCATGAACAGTACGAAAAATATCCAACTTTTTTCATGCAGCCCTGTATAGGATCCATAGATTCACATGTACATTACATAGTATGCTAAAAGTAGTTACTTCAAGTAAACACATAGCACAGTCGAAATTTCCCATTCAGCCATCTACCCTATTAACCCTTAAATGCCGGGTGTTGCTTTTCGGCAACATACCCAATTTAGGCTCTAAAATACTATTAGAATAATATTAAAGCTATAATGCCTAATGTTGCCCATAAAATACATTCTGAAAATATTATTAAATCGATTTTCAACATGTAGATGGCAACACTTGTGCTGTTTAAGAATAAAAATAGATTTATTTTTTCAATTGTTGCTACTTGTTCTTTTAGTTTTGTTTGGGAGATTGCGAAATACCCTATTTTGACCTGCAGTGAGCAAGTGAAATTTATTTCTTATTATAGTTCTTAAAATTCTTGTGTGTTTAATATTATAGAATTTTATCAAGGAAAATTATTTTTTTAATTAAACACCAGTATTGCCGATTAGTAACAAACTGTTTTTTAGCCGTAAACTATACTTAAAACAAAATATGATTTTTTTACGTATTTTTCCCATGATTTATTTAAAAAATGAAAGCCAAAAAACATTATTATAATGATTTTTGAAAAATCAGGCATTTAAGGGTTAAAATCCATGCGTGTATCTATGTAACCTCAAGAACTAGAAAAACTCGAAAACTAGGGCTCAGGACCATGAAATTTGGCACACGGGTTCCCATGAACGATAGAGGCAAAAAATTTGAAAATTTTAAATAGATGTTTTTTTAATGTTTTTGACGAATTTTTGCCTTTTTTCATGTTCAACCCCATGTTCGTGCGAGTTCTAACCAGTTCTAAATGTTTACTTTATTGCAATGTGAGACAAACATATTACGTACACCACGCTGCAATACTAAAAACCTGTAGCGGGCATTACGATAATTCTTATACCTCACATGCAAATAATTAGAGATTGTTTAATTGCACTTAATTCTTACCTTTTTTTTAAAAAATACAGAAAAACATTTTATCCCAAACTTCAACAAAGCATTTTATTCTATTTATTCCAATTATTTCAAAGATATCATTTTATCGTCTGCTGGCATAGCAACATGATAATTCGGTAAAATTTTACTTTAAATTTTCGTTTTAGAATTAAATTCATGAATTCCCATATGCAGAACGGGTTAAACAGCTAGTTTCCCTTAAAAAAAGGAAATGCACTTGAGATCTTTTGTGTAGCTCTATATTGGGTCTATAGAATTTATGCACACCAAGTAATATGCCAAAAAATAGTTACATTTTAAAACATACATCACAGCTGATAATGCATTTCCAGCAATTATTCTGCATAGACAATACTGTAGCCAAATACTTTAGTGTGTTGCTTTTTTCCCCATACACCATAATTTAACGGAATTATTTTGAATGTCCCTGTAAATGAACCGTTAATGCTAAATACTTCATTTTCAATACCGAACATGCCATGGTAAATACCAATAACGTGTATCAATTACATGTCAATCCAAGTCTATTGATGTGAGTTAGAATATGGACGGACACAGACAGACCCGAACTCTTAAATACTTTTCAACTATGTTGGAAAGTATTAAAAATTAAATTTTTTTTTTCCTACATGTTTTATGCATACATCAGAAGGTGAAAAATGTTTATGGATTAGAACCCATTTTTTTTAAGGTGCTAGTCATCTGAACTACAATAATGAATCGGGTCAGGTAATCCGATTTTACCTGACCTATGGTTGATTTAAATTGTTTCATGTTGGGATTTGACTCTTGTGGACTGGATTCGGATAGACCACATTTTTCAAAAAGAGTATTTTTTAGAAAAAAAAAAAAAAAAAAAAAACTACTTATATTTTTGAACATTAACGAGTGTATATGTTCATTTTTATATAAAAAAAGATAAAATTGTAGACTATTTTTCCATAATTATACTAAAATAATAATATATTTTCTTCGTTCCACATTAAAAAGTTTTGTGTTTGGCTTAATGATTTTTTTTTGTCAAGTAGTATACGCTCTTTTTATACAAAAAAGATAAATTGATATCAGAGATATAATTGTAGACTATTTTCCCGTAATTGTACTAAAATAGCAATATATTCTCTTTGTTTGAGATTAAAGTATTTTGGGTTTGGCTTGACGATTTTTTTTTTTGTCATGTTTGGGTTGACTTGAAGTATAATTTTTGTACTTGGGTAAGGTGTATGGTATGTGAAATGAAACAATTTGTTACATTGTACTTGATCTTCATATGAGTAAAATGGCTAATTTTTCATAATCCGATTCAGTAATAAGATTGCGGTCAAATAAGACAACAATGTACAATTTTAACTGTATGAGAGTTACAAACAATGGCTACAAAAATTAAATTAATTAATTAATTTTTTGCCAATAAAAAAAAAAAAAATTGAAGGCTTATGAAGCATACAAGAATTGCCAAAAACTGAAATACTATTGAATGAGGAATTCTTATTTCTATGTTTTTTTTTTTTACCTGGGTTTCTCAAAAAAAAAAAAAAAAAACCCTAACAGTTTTGATGAAAACAATGGATTAAACATTTTTTAGATCTAGGAATCGATCTCTCTTGCGTCATAAGTGGGAAATATCGTTTTCATCTTTCATGCAATAGCCTCCTCTTTGCACAAGCAGTAATAATTGCAGAAAGTATAAAAGGTACCAGAATTTCTAAAAATTGAAATGAAATACAAAAATATTGCAAATTAAAATTATTATTACTGAAATATAAAAACGTTGCATATAGTAAGTGGTATGCAAAAGGAAACAATTTATTATGTTATACCCACTCAGAGAAAATAGTCAATATTTTGTAATCATATCCCCAGGCAAGGTTGGCATCAAACAAAAATAATGTTAGCAATGATATGGTTCTAACTCTAAGAATTCTAATAATATTAACTCTTTAAGCATACTATTTTTCTATCATACAAATTTTGAATCCAAAGGCTTACATAACAAAATAATGTTAATTTTTTCCAGTGCATAAGATAGATAAATATCTAAGGTAATCAAATACTCATGTCATACTAATGTTTTCATAGATATTATTTTATGAATCTTTAAATATACACAGTGATGCCACAAGGCATTTGGAATGTCCCTGGGATCCATACATTCATAGCCCTATAGCACATCTGTGGCATCGCTAATACAGGAAAAATTCTGCCAGATGCATAAAGGATTAAGCGACTACAGGGCACAGCACCCGATGACCCTTTTTGACTACTTTATGTATTTGGTAACCCTTTTCAAACTACTGTATGTGCCCAGTGGTCTCTTCTTTATTGCTCTTTTGGATGCACCCTTTTGGTTAATTTCACCGTGAAATACTTCAATAGGCTGTAAGGAAAAAAAAATGTGAATTTCGCCAATTGGCTGAGGTAAAAAGTAAAATTTGTCGATTGGCCAAGGGGGAAGGGAGGGGGGGAATGTGAAACTTGCTGACTGGTCACGGAGAAATAAAAACAATTTGTTGACTGCTTGCAAGAAAACACCAAAATTTGTTGATCAATTGCCAGAAAAAAATATAAAAATTTGTCTCTTCATCCTGGAACAAAATCAAGAAAAATTTCAATTGGACATGAGAAAAACATTCTAAATTTTGTCAATCAGTCACATGATCAAATGGCAGAATTTGCCAATGAGTCACGATAAATAATGCAAAATTTGAAAATCGGCCACAAGGGAAAAAAATTTAATTTGTTAGCCAATCATATGAAAAAAAAATTGAAAATTTAGTCATTCGTTTGTGGGAAAATAGCGTGAAATTTATCAATTGGTCATATGAAATTTAAAAAAAAAATTCATTCAGCTGCAGGAAAAAAAAAAAACTTCACGTTTCAGCAATAAGTTGCAGGAGCAAATAAGGAAACTTACCATGTGAAAAAAAACCACAAAATTCATAGATCAGTCGTGATAAAATATTGTGAAATTCATCGATTGGTTGAGGGAAATAAATCGCAGAATTCACTAATAATTCGGAAAAATATCACAAAATGCTACCGATAAAAGGAGACTATGAACAAACCAGTTCAAAATATGTTTTTTGAACAGGATACAGGAATGCTCTTTTTTCATTAAATTCCGTCCCAGCGACCCTTTTCCACTAGAGTCAATACTATTAAATAAAGCATCACTTAACATAAATAGAAATAAATGATTTCATGTGTTACAACATCAACAATGAAACTATTTCCAATACATTGAAAACCAATACATCAATATTTTTTTGCCCTACTGCATATTCCAGCATATAAAAGCGTTCAAAATCCTTGGTGGTCCACTGGTCCGAGACCACCAAAATTTCAACTGGACCACTAATTTGAAAAATTTAGATTATTAAACATAGGAAAAAATAAAAATTATTGTAACTATCACTTTTTATGTAATCTGTTTGGTTTTTTTTTGGTAAATAAACAGCATGTTTATTAAAATTAGGGTGTAAAAAAATCATGATTTTTTTTTTTAAATAAAAAAAAATCGAATTTGATTTAAATCAGATTTTTATGATTTTTTTCTCTACCTTAAAATACAGAATAGCTATAAATAATTTTAGGTTTCCTAAACAATTAAATCTCTAATTGCTAACATAATCTATGTTTTTAAGCTTTAATTAATTATAATTATTAGTGTAATTACAATAATTATAAAAACTACATTCACTTACTTTAGTAGTACTGAATAATGTTATATACATTAATATTTTGTAATAAATATAAAAAATTATATTAAATACTACTGATATTTACAGATTAAAAGTATTAATGACTGCATTTAATATTAATTTGTTAACACTTAATTAATAAGTATTAAACGATCAACTCTCTAATTAATAAATAAATTAATATTGATTTTTAAGTTTTAATTACTAAAACGATAATACAGTACAGGACCCATTATCCGGAATTCCAAAATCTGGAAGGACCTGAAATCTGGAAAAAAAAATTAGAAAATTTTCTAAATTTGTAAATTTTTACTAAAATTTTAGAATTTTCGAAATTTTTCAAAAATTTTGCAGATTTTAATTTTTTTTTGGTCTATCGACAAAATATTATGGCTAGACAATTGTGTTACTTGAATCAGGGGTAATTCTGAGTAAAAAAAAAAAAAAAAATTCTGAAATTCACAGCAAAATTTTTTAAAGTTCACAGAAGAGAAGGGGGGGGGGGGGGCTCCTCGGCACTAATTATGAGTTTTTTCCGAATCTTTTAATGAAATTCTTGTTTGTACATGATCTTTTGACGAAATTAAGGGGGTTTTTTACGATCCTTTGAAAATTTTTTTTTCACTATCTATTGACAAAATATGCGGTTTTTTCGCGAGATTTTGACGAATTTGCGTTTTTTCCCCCGTGATCCATTGACTAAATTTGCGTGTTTTTCGCGATTCTTTGAAGAAATTTTTTTTCGCTATCTTTTGATGAAATTTGCATTTTTTGCAAGATTTTGACGAAATTTCGATTTATTTTTTGCGATCTTTTGACATTTCCAGTTTTATTTGCGATCTTTTGACGAAATTTTCGGTTTTATTCGCGAACTTTTGTCGAAATTGCGGGAGGTTTTCGATCCTTTGAAGAAATTTGTGTTTTTTCGACGAAATTTGCATTTTTCCCGCGATTTTTTGACGGAATTCGGGAGGACCCGAAATCCGGAAAATTCCAAAATCCGGTAAGCCTTCGGTCCCGAGGATTCCGGATAATAGGTCCTGTACTGTAATTTAGTATTCATTCTAGAAAGAAAAAGGGCCAATGTGCTTGTTCCCCAAAAAAGACATTAGTTCAGTAAAAAAAAGAGCATTACATCATGAGTAAATATATTAATGTATTTAGTAATGATACAAGAA
The DNA here is from genome assembly GCA_963932465.1 of Maratus speciosus. Classification (NCBI taxonomy): domain Eukaryota; kingdom Metazoa; phylum Arthropoda; class Arachnida; order Araneae; family Salticidae; genus Maratus; species Maratus speciosus. The sequence continues at coordinate 633,012,849 of OZ010788.1, forward strand.
AAAAGTATATAATTCGTTAATATGATAATTAAGTGACATTAATTTTTATGAATTTTATGATTACAAATTGAAAAATACAATTAATGACATAATTTAATAATATCCTGTTTTTCTTTTAAAGAAATAAAGTTCTATAACTTTTGCAAGGTCTTGGATAAATGAATTTAGAAACTCTATTGTATGGGGAAAGTTTACAAGAAATCTCTTGGTAGATGAATTTAAATTTTTTTTAAAAAGCAGTTTTGCTTTCTTTTACTTTGCCAATTAAAAAAAAAGCAGTGTGCTGCGACCTTAAAAAATGGCCTAGAGGGAACAGTAAGTAATTACAGAATTAATAAAAACTGCAAATAAGTATAATTTCATTAGTTAGTAGAACAAATAAAAAACAAGCAACAAACATTTGCAGCTCACTTTGCATCTGTACTTTAAAAAATTACTGTTAATTGCCTAAATTTAAACTTATGTGCATATATGTGTACGCTAATATAAAAATTATGATAATGAGTTACACCCATTCATACACACATACAGAGTAAATATAAGAATACCCAATTATACCTGAAATTCTCAAATTATTAAATAGCAGCATTATTACCACTCAGTAGAGATTATTAGTAATCAGTGCTTCCATATTTTTAAAGTTTTGCTGCCTTTCAATCCCTAACTAATTTCTGCATTTGGTGCATATGAGTACAAAAGTAGAAATATAAAATTAAAAACATTTATTCAACCTCTACTGAAGAAGCTCTTTCTTCAGTAATATTTTAAAACCAATTATTTACTTTTCTCTTTACATTCTTTTGTAATAATTCTTGTGCAGGTGCCATTTTTTCCCATTCTTTTTTAGCTTCGATTCGCTATAAATTTATTATTGCAAAAGCAGAATGAGAAAATAACATACTGGCTACTTATTCTTTTACTTTCAGATATTTAATATAATTGCTATGCTTATTTTACATAAAAGAATGAATAACTTGATTAGTTAAAGGAAATTATGACATTGCAAATCATGTATTTTTATGAACTTAGTATACTGAATGTTTTATTGGTCTAAGCTTAGAAACAATTATTTAAAGCTTTTCATTGTTTAGTCATGAGGCAAAATACATACAGAAACTTTCCAAATTATGTTCATCTTATATTTTAATATTTTTTTATGTAATTTTAAACATTTAGAAAATTTATGATTTTAATCAATGATGAAAAAAAAAAAAAATCAGTTGATTAAAATCACGATTTAATCACTGATTTAAATCATTTGATTAAAATCATTGACACACTAATTAAAATAGAAATCTTAGTTCTTATTATCCTCTTTTTTTTTCTTAATTTTCATTTTTATAACTGCCGTATAACACACAACTGTAAAATTTGATCAATTATCGTGTATCAAAAGTGCACGTTATATGATGGAAGATAAGGTTAATCTAGCCACTGATGGTTTTAAGATGATATATCAGGAAAATAATATATTAATATATTGACAGATTTTGCCCCATCACAGTTACAAGAATAGAATTAATTATGTGCCAAACCATGCTTGTTAAAATGTTACCTGGCTGTAAAACTGCAACAATAAAATATTTTAAATACTAAAAAGTAGAAAATAAATAAATAAAATATATATATATATATATATTTATTTAAAAAATATGCTTTTATTATCAAATGCAGAGGAGTATCGATATAGAGACTAGAACATGTTTTGCTGTCTAGTTTGTATAAAAATAAGGCAGTATCTTAAGTACACATGTGTAAATGACATCTGAAAAATGTTATTAAATGCTGCTCAAAGAAATGTACTTAAATTTAAACAAGAGCAGTTAATGGAGCTTAAAGATTCTTTGATACAAGGGGACAAAAATTCACTTTGTTATCTTGGTTGGAAAAAACACAGAAAATTTAAATGAAATGTGTATATTCTCATTAGAAAATAAAACAAAAATTTGTAAGAAAATATTTAATAAAATATATTTATAAGCTGAAAATATTTTTTATAAGAACAATGGATATAATTTAACAACAATACTTGGCACCACAATAGAATTAACAATGGACATGATTAAATTAACGGAATGGTTGTTCAATACAGGCCGTCCTGAAATATGCTGAACACCTGCACCTGGTTGCTCAACCACCTTTCCAGACCTTATTTCCAAACCTAAATAAGTATTATTTCATAATTATTAGGCAATTATTTTTACTTGAAATAACAAACATAGAAAAATAATCAAAAACTTCAAAGATAATACTGAACACAACATGCACCAAAAATAAAAATAAATCTCTTAACAAAATTAAGGTTTATACAGGGTACACATTCTGAAAGATGTCCAATGGCTAATTCCTAAATTGTTAGTCATATAGTTCCAATTACAAAAATGTTTTGAATGAGAAGTATTTTTAAAGCAATTTGGGCCAAGAAAAACATCTATTAAAAAATTGCGAAATTTAAATTTTTATATGGTTTCCAGGTCCCATAAGTGATATTTAGTGAAAATATCTTATTACATTAAGAAGTTAAAAAAAAACAAAAAACATTCTTCTATGATTAAAACTGACCGAGTAATAGCTGTTTAAAGTGGAAGCATCTTTTTTGCGAAATTTTGGTGGGAAGCTACAAATTTGGATTCAGTGACCCAAAAAACAAAGTGAGTCGAAATCCAGAACTAGTATTAATTTTGCCAGATAAAATTTACAATTGCCTGAACTTCATAATTTAGTGCACGTAGAGCCGCAGTGCATGTTCAGAGGCAGCCCTCACCCTCCCCGTTCATCCTAATTCATAATGTCATATATCCTATTTGTTGCAAATTTTGTCTAGTTTCTGAATTTCGTAATGCTTTTCCCCTAAAACAATAAGAAATTTAGGTTAAAAACAACTATTTGGGGGGGGGGGGAATTTTTGGGGGAAAGTTGAAAATTCAGATTCAGCGAACCAAAAATCTTAAAGTAAATCTTATAGAGAAAGTTCGGAGGGGAGATGGGAGGGCGAATGTAAACGTGTGAGTGGTTAAGTGGAATTGCGCAACTTAGTTTACGCAGCACCGCGCGCATGTTCCAAGGCAGATCCCCCCTTCCCCTTCATCCTAAGTCATAATGTCATACATCTAATTTGTTGGAAATTTTGTCTACTTTCTGAATTTCTAGATACTTTTTCTCTAAAACAATAAAAAAAATGGAATTTTTTAATAAAAACCTTTTTTTGGGCGCTTTTTACCAAAATTTGGGGAGGTTGCTGGGAGAAATTTTGGTGGGAAGTTACAAATTCGGATTCAGCGACCCAAAAAACATCTAGAAAGCCGATTTCCAGTACTACCATTAACTATGCTAGGTAAAATTCCCTATTGCCTGGACTATTTGTACTGTAACTCCTTCAGCTGCAATGCAGAAATGCACACGTGAAATAAATCCTTCTAATACTTTAAACAAAGAAAATTTTACTAAATATCACTTATATGACCGGGAGACCATATGAAAATTAAAATTTCATAATTTTTTAATAAATGTTTTTACTGACCCAAATCACTTTAAAAATACTTCTTTTACCTCACTAAAACATTTTTGCAATTGGAACTATATGTCTATGACTAATTGTTTAGAAATTAGCCATTGGACATTATTGAGAGTGGACGACCTGTATCTACATGTTTTTACATATTTTTAGAGTGGATAGCAATTACATACACTTCATTTATTTTTTTTCAATATACACAATAACTACAAAATAACTTATATTATTATTACAATAAGTATCTCTTGACTGTAACTAAATGAAAATGTTTCCAAATATATAAAAAGAGGTTGGTGGCGCCGAAATTCATCTGACAAATAAATTTTCAAAATCCAAGTGAGATGGGAGAGCAATTAGATTAAATAGTTTATTAAATAAAACTGAAATAGTATGTAAATTCTATTCATCATTAGAAGTTAATAATTGTTCCATAATAGTAATTCTCCGTATTTAACAGAGCCAATACAAAAAAAATGTTCTCTGCTTGGTTGCAGAGTCAGGACTTCCATTATACACTCTGTATTAAACAGAGCCATGATTTAACAATTGGCATCTCTGATTACAGAGTCAGGACATGTTACATATTCTCTGCTTGGTTACAGAGTCAAGACTGACCATTTTAAAAATGATACATATTATATAAAATAAACATCAAAATAAAAATTACAATATGCAGTTATAAATCTTCTAAATAGCTATAATATTCATTTAAAATGACATCCAAGTAATTATAAAACTAATAAATCACCATCAATTCAAAATTATTATAAAGTAAATAAATCTATATTACATGACCTTGAAATCATAATGTTACTCATAAATATTGATTCAGGGTTATAAACAATTTAGATAAACAGATTAGATTTTTTCTGTCAAAAGAAATCAGTTTTATAATTATGTTTCACAATATGAAAGATAAACAGAGTTAAATTATAAACAAATAAATTTGAGGGCATTTACGCCGAAACATCCTCCGCCTCCATGAACGAAGTTCACCAAACAATTATAACTTACCAAATTTCCACTATCACATACTAAATAATCAAATATTAAATACAAAATTAAAATATTACCTTAAATGTCAAGTATAACTAAAATGAAATGCAATTAAATCCTACTACTTCTAAAAAAAAAAAAACAGTTTCTGGAACAACTAAAAATAGAAAAAGACATTAATATACAAAATAGTTCAGAAAGTTACAAAAATTAGACATAGAAAAAAATAATAATAATAAAGTTAGTTAAAATAAAGTAAAATTCTATTATATTAAATGTCCATCGGTAGAGGAGACAATTTTGTGATAGGGCGTTTCAGTTCACCAGTAGAAGTCTTTAATTTGACAACACGAACAATATTATCATCACCAGGAAATAGTTCAATTATTCTGCCCAATTTCCACCTTAATGGGGGCTGGTTTTCTTCCTTTATCAACACCAAGTCATTGATTTTTAAGTTCGGGTTGCTTCTAAACCACTTTGTACGTTGCTGCAATTGTGAGAGATAGTCTGACGACCACCTTTTCCAAAAACTTTGGAAAATCTTTTGTAGCAATTTCCAACGTTCCAAAGGAGTTACATAGGTAGAGGAGATATCAGGCTCAGGTAAGGAGGTCAAGGGTGCTCCTATAATAAAATGTCCTGGCGTCAGAGCCGTAAAGTCATTTGGATCAGAAGACTCAGCGACAAGCGGTCTTGAATTTAAGCATGACTCAATTTGTGCAATTAAGGTCAAAAATTCTTCATAAGTTAAAATCTGATCACCAATTGTTCTCTTCAAATGATTTTTCATTTGTTTTATTCCCGCTTCTCAAAGGCCTCCAAAGTGAGGGGCGGAAGGTGGGTTGAATTTCCATACTATCATTTCGTCAGTAAGATACTTGTGCAATTTTTCATCAGAAGCAATTTGAGACATCATTCTCTTTATTTCGCGGTCTGCCCCTACAAAATTTGTACCTCTGTCGGAAAATATTTCTAGAGGTTTTCCACGTCGAGCCACGAATCTTTTCAATGAGGCTAGAAAGGTTTCAGTTGTAAGATCAGTGACTAATTCAAGATGGATAGCTTTTGTTACGAAACAAACATAATGTTTAAAGGGTTTCACACCACGTCCCTTACGAGGTTTGATCAAAAAGGGGCCGGCTAAGTCGACTCCTACTCTTGAAAATACTCGAGCTTGTGTCACGCGTGCTGATGACAGATTTCCCATCAACTGAGATGAAAGGTGTGATGAATTTCGGAAACATTTCATACATTTCCTTATTTCTCTTTTCACAGCTTCTTTAGCATTAATTATCCAAAATTTTTGTCGAATTGCTGAAATTGTCAATTGAGTCCCGCTATGAAGATGTTTCTCATGAAAATACTTTATTATCAAGTCTGTAACATGATGCCTTTTAGGGAGAATGATTTGATGTTTTTGATATTCAGACAAATTTGCATTTTTTAGCCTACCTCCAACACGAAGAATATAATTTTCGTCAAGAAATGGATGTAAAGGAAGGAGTTTGCTTTTAGAATTTAGGATCTTTCTGGATTTTAGAATTTTCAGTTCGTCTCCGAATTCATGGTTTTGAATTAATTTCACAATAGCATTTGTTGCCCTTTCAAGTTCTGGAACAGTCAAAAAACCATAGACTCGTTCAGATGGGCATGTACTATTTTTGATGAATCTGAGGCACCAAGCCGTAATTCGTTTTAATTTAGTCCAGGATGAAAATTTAAATAAAAGCTCAAATTCTGGAATATTTTGGGATATGGAGCAAACAAGCGTTTTACGTTGTTCTTGCAAGACCTCTTCATCAGGTAGATTAGGTTGAGTTTCAGGGGGAAATACTGGTAATGATTCTTCCTTCAGCCAGCTAGGACCATGTAACCATACCTCGTTATTAATCAATTCAGATGCAGAGCAACCACGAGAGAGAACATCTGCAGGATTTTCCTTTCCTTTACAAAATTTCCATTGTACAGGAGCAACAAGTTCCTGAATTTCGCGTACGCGGTTTGCCACAAAGGGCTTCCAGTTGTTAGCACTTCCTTTAATCCAGTGCAAGGTAATTTGGGAGTCACTTAGACAAAATATATTTTCATTCACAATTTTAAATATTTCCTTTAAATAATTCGCTAATCTTGCAGCCGTAAGTGCTCCAAGAAGTTCGAGGCGCGGCAATGTAATTTTCTTGAGAGGCGCTACTCTCGACTTTGCTATTACAAATGAAGTTTCACAAGAAGAACAATCACGTAGATAAGCCACTGACCCATACCCCTTTAAACTAGCATCAGAAAATATGAAAAGTTGAGCGGTTTCAGGATTTAATTTTGGGATAGTTACAAAATATTTTCTAAGAATTTCAAAATTTACCAAGTCTTTTATTTCATTATGCCATTTTCTGAATTTTCCACTTAAAGAATCTGGTAATGTAGAATCCCAGTCAATTCCATGTTCCCAGAGTTCTTGCATTAAAAATTTAATTCTTATCACGAAAGGGGAAATGAGTCCAATAGGATCATAAATTTTTGCCACAGTTTGTAAAACAATACGTTTGGTAATAATTTTATGGTCAAATTCTACCAAAAGTGGTTGTATGTCTATTTTCAAGGTGTCACTTTCTGTTATCCATATAATTCCCAATACCTTCGAAAGATTTTGTTCAAGAGTGTCTTCCTCAAAGTTTATTCCATGTTCCTTCCATAAAAACTTTAAATCGGAAGAATTGGTTTTAAATTTTCTGAGTTTCATATTGGCCTCACTCAATATCTTCTCTGCACCGTTTGATAAAACAAAAGCTTCGTTTACTGAATCAGCTCCATGAAACAGGTCATCAACGTATAAGGAAGTATTCAGCATATTAACTATTTTTCCAAACAAATCTTTATACCCCTCAATGTGATGTTTGATGGTTGCAGAAAGGAAAAAGGGTGAAGTTGTTACACCAAAAGTTACACGGGTCATGCGAAAAACCTTCAAAATGGGATTGTTACTAGTGATATTGTTAAACCACAGGAACCTCAAAAAATTTCTATCTTCTTCTTGTATCTGGATTTGCAAGAATGCTTTTTCTATATCTGCCGAGAAAGCAATTTTGTGGAGACGGAATTTTAAAATAATGTCCAATATGTTAGGATTTAGATTGGGCCCAGGAAATAAGCACTCGTTTAACGATTTTGCCCCCTTATCTTTGGATGACGCATCGAAAACAATTCTTACTTTAGTTGTCGATTTATCTTCCCTTATTACTGGTCTGTGATACATGTAATACGTGTTTATTTCATCTTTATTAAACTCACATTCTTCAATTATACCCAAACCACATTGTTCATTTAATATTTTCTCATATTCCTTAAGTAACCATTCATTTTTGCACAATTTTGATTTTAATCCCCAAAGTCTATGTTTAGCTACATCAAAATTGGATTCCAATTCATTTTTATTTACTTTCCACAAAAGTTTAGTTTCATATCTTCCATTTACAAAATTTAAATTATCATTAAATAAATCAAGAGCATCTAAATCCTTTTGTGAAAATAATTCATTTTTACTATCACAAATACCCAAAGACTCTAGTTTCCAAAACTTTTGCAAATCAAAATTTTCTATTTCATTAACAGATACAAGATGAGTATTAACTGTTTCGTTACCTTTAGAGTTTATTTTTCCCACTATTGTGTACCCAAAAAGTGTATTAGCTACATATAAATGGTCATTAATTTCTTCAACGACACCTCTCTGAACATTCCAGAAATAATCAGCTCCAAGTAAAATTTGTACTTCGGATTCCTCGGGCGTAGGGTCGGCTAACCTCCATTTTTTACTTTCAATGTATTTTATAACTAGAAGGTCAGAATTGGGAACCTTCAATGTTGTTGCACTTATCAAATCGGTAGCTAACACCTCAACATCTATAAAACGATGATAATTCATTTTACTTCGCAATTTAATTTTAAAAACGTCATATTCTTCTTCACGACCTTGATCCATGCCAAAAGCGAATACAGTTAAATGTTCTTTTCTTAAAACAGGCAAATTTAATTCACGAGCTAATGCTTTTGTTATGAAGCTTTTTTCGCTTGCAGAATCAAGTAATAATCGAACTACCTTTGATTTAGAATTACCTTGAGCAGTTACACAACATGTTTGCAATAAAACAGCATGCTTAGAATTTCTAAAATTACAATGAGAATTAGATACAACTGTTTGATTTTGATTTTCATTAATTTCTGGTTTCAAACTTTTCTTAAAGCAAAATAATTTGTTATGTTCAGTGCTTTTACAATTTAGACATGGCTTTAATTTTATGCGGCATTGCGAAGATAAATGCGATTTCAAAAAGCATTTGTAACATCTACCCTCCTTACGTAACATTAATCTTTTCTTATCATCAGCTAAATTTTTACACTCGGAAGATAAATGATCATTACCTTTGCAAAATACACAAAAAACTTTAATATTGGCATTTAAGGTATTAGCATGTTGATATTTATTTGATGTTTTCTTTTCACGAAATTCAGTTTTATTTTTATGTACAAAAGAAGAGGGTGCATCATTTTTAGAACTTGTCATTGACAAAGCCTTTTCTCTACATTCTATTTCACATTTCAGAAAGGCAATTAGATCGGTTACATCTGACTCTTTGCTAGTATCACGTTTTCTATGATATTCAATCACTAATTCATGGGGCAATAGCTTTAGCAAAATAGGATTTAGCAATTGTCCATAAGAACTGGATGTTACCCCCAAATTTCTTAAACTTCTAATATTAACTTCGCACATGTCATGCAATCTTCTTAATGCATTTAAATTTGAACAATTTTTAACTGGTTCCATATTTAATAAATTAGTCATGTGTTTATTAATAATAACATCAACCTTACCAAAACGGTCCTTTAATAAATCAATACAAGTATCATAATTTTGTTCTGTCAAAGGAAACCCTTCTACCACATTATAGGCCCGATTACATAACAAGGATTTTAGATAAGCGAATTTTTCTATCTTAGATAGTGATTTATTCTGGTGTATCGATGTTTCAAAACAGTTAAAAAATTCGACCCATTCTTCGATTTCACCAGAAAATTTTGGAACATTTAATTTAGGCAATTTCATGGCAGAACTCGTTTCTGTTCCACTAGCAGAACCATTCAATGAATTTACATGACTAGTTGCTATCATAGAAACATTATCCTTTTTACATTTTCTTAATCTATTTTTAATTTTAAATTTAGCACGGATCAATTGGTCAGTGTACTTTTCACTATTAGCAATGTCCTTTTCATATTCTTTTAAGTCGGATATTTGAGCTTCAATATCACGATTCAAACTTTGGAAAGTCGTTTCTTTTAAGAGGAATATTTCTTGAAGCTCTAATAATTCATCGGTTTTCGTATTATCAATGTCATCATTTAATAATGTTTCTAATTTTGTAATTAATTTCGTGAAACTCGTTCGTTCAACAGAACGTTTTGCTTTCAGCTTTTCAAGATTTTCCATTTTAAATAAAGAATAATTCTTATTTTAAAACATTAACCATTCATAGAAAATGAAAAAAATATTTTCTTACCTGTTAATTCCAGGTAATGTAGATGGCATGTCGTAATCCAAATGGCACAATAATAATTCCACACTAATCACAGGTTGAAAGATAAATCACACACTAATCACATGTTGAAAGATAAATCACAGTTGTTAATCACAAATCTCTTTCACAATAGCTCACTATTCTTTCCAAAAAATGTTTCGCGGGTTACTCGGCACCAAAAATTATGGTGGCGCCGAAATTCATCTGACAAATAAATTTTCAAAATCCAAGTGAGATGGGAGAGCAATTAGATTAAATAGTTTATTAAATAAAACTGAAATAGTATGTAAATTCTATTCATCATTAGAAGTTAATAATTGTTCCATAATAGTAATTCTCCGTATTTAACAGAGCCAATACAAAAAAAATGTTCTCTGCTTGGTTGCAGAGTCAGGACTTCCATTATACACTCTGTATTAAACAGAGCCATGATTTAACAATTGGCATCTCTGATTACAGAGTCAGGACATGTTACATATTCTCTGCTTGGTTACAGAGTCAAGACTGACCATTTTAAAAATGATACATATTATATAAAATAAACATCAAAATAAAAATTACAATATGCAGTTATAAATCTTCTAAATAGCTATAATATTCATTTAAAATGACATCCAGGTAATTATAAAACTAATAAATCACCATCAATTCAAAATTATTATAAAGTAAATAAATCTATATTACATGACCTTGAAATCATAATGTTACTCATAAATATTGATTCAGGGTTATAAACAATTTAGATAAACAGATTAGATTTTTTCTGTCAAAAGAAATCAGTTTTATAATTATGTTTCACAATATGAAAGATAAACAGAGTTAAATTATAAACAAATAAATTTGAGGGCATTTACGCGAAACAGAGGTAAAAATAAAGAATTCATAATTCAGTGGGTAGGCAAAATTTCTACATACATGATGTAATGATGCTAGATTTTATTTTAAAATAATAATAATAGAGTGCATATCACTACCCAAAAGCTTCAAATGAAAATATGTAAAAAATCAGAACACATGCCATTTCCTTTTTATGTTTATGTAAGCTTTGGCAATGAAACAGATTTACCACAATTTTTTTTAAACAGAAATTTATTTCTAGAAGCTTTAAATATGCAAATCCAAAATTAGTCCATTCTGCCAAGTAGTTTTTGAGTTATGTTTAAAAAACTACTCGCATTACAACGTCTTTTGTACTGATTAAAAACGAATTTAACATTAGGAGTTCCAAACTTTAAACCTGCATAGTTCTTAAACTACTTGGTCAAATGACTTTCATTTGTGATAATACTAAGGTAAAATTTGAGAATTCAAATATTATGGCAAAATTAGATGTTACAATTGAAAATTTTCAAGTTTGGTACAAAAAAACCAGGTTTTTTCGGGAAAATAAAATTTATCCTTTTCTACAAAGTAACAATATGTAACACATGTATATGTTTTATCTTTTATTATGCTTGAAAATACATTATTTAATAAACATTAGAAACATTATTTAATTAATTATTCTACTTGAAATTGAGGGTTTTCAAACATTTACATATATACCACCAGAAAGCAACAGTGTTTGAATTTTAAGTATGGAAACAGAAAAACAAGACAGCTTGAGGATATACTAATACATTTGAAGAAAAATTAATATTTTATTAAATTATTATTAATCCTTTTAATCTTCTAATAAAATCATTTGTACTAAAATACGCAAATGTAAGTTTGTTGGTTATCTTTTTTTTTTACGGTAATCTTGCTTTCTTGTATTAATAAAATTAAACTTTTAACTTTTACTTTGAGGAATTTATTATGTTAACTATTTTTACAATGTACTTTTTTATTTAGATATAAAAAAGAATGATATAGACCAGCCATACTCAATCTGCGGCCCGGTGACCTTCCATGTGCAGCCCGAAATACATAATCATTAATCCATAATTTAAAAATTAATTGATGTGCATAAAAAGTATTTAAGTCCTTAAATGCTTTTTATTTGTTTTCACGGGAAGACAAAATCTGCCCTGTTTTTAATAATTTAAAATTGTTTTTAAATTTCTGAAAAGCCATTTGCTTTATCAAAATTTCTTTTTAACCCATTAAGCGCTTTGGGTGTGTTTTATTCTACTTAATTTTAATCAAGAATCGCACCAGAATTTGTAATTAAAATACTTTTATAACTCTGGTCGATAAGGCTGTACGATTCAAATTTTTTGTTTTTTAATAATCTGGTGTGAATTCAACGTTATATAAACACAATTACTTGCTCTTAAAAGGGTTAAATGTAGTTGTTGTGCTGCAGTACAGTACTCATTTCCTAAACTTCAACACTAATAAAGCATTATTTAATTTGCACTATATATTTCTACACTAAAAAAAAATAATACAGATTTTGCATTGAGCAAAAGATCGATTTATTAGGGAAAATCTTTTTTTTTTTTAAGAATTTGGAAATTCTGCATAGTTATATTATTATGTTTTATACTTACTTGCATAGCTAATACTGCTTTTTGGGTTTAGACGTTTGTCACAGAAAAAATTGGCACCAAAACATTTTTAGACCACCTTTATTTCCAAACAAGGAACTTCACGGCATATTTCTATAACATTTGTAATAGAAATCTATCACAAAGTTTATTGCTTGAAAATAGTGGTGTTGAGACTTTATGGTATCATTTCTTTCTCGACAATCGTTCAAACCATACTAGTAAAAATAACTTAGGTCTATTACTTTTTTATACTACTTATGAATTCTTACTATTTTAATTACACTTTTTTTTAAATCCTTTTATAAGTGTGTTGCGGCCCGGCTAGCGTCGCAAACATACGTTTGTGGCCCGTGACAAAAAAAGGTTGAGTATGGTTGATATAGACAGACAAATTAAATAGGTACTCTCAAAACATACTACAAAAATATTGGTTTGGTTTTCTTACATTTCCAGGTTGTAGCATTTGTCTCTGATAATGAAAAGAAAATGGTCTTAACAAGAAAAAACTTGGAAAACAGATTTGAGGAACGAAGGAGTGAAAATCTTTGGGAAAGAGACTTGATTGTTTAAGGCTGTGCTGCCCATTATTTAAATCTAGTACAAAATTATGTTTCACCAAGAGTCATATTAAAACAAATAGTTAAAATTCAGCGCTACTTTAGGAATCACCATCAGACTTCAGGATGGCTGTTAGAAAAAAAAAAAAAATGTGTAAAGCCACAACTGCCAAATTCTACACGATGGAACAGTCAAAATGATTATTACATTGATAGCTCTTTAAAGAATTATACATGAAATATGCACTGAACACAAAAATGACATCGATAAAGACAGCACCAAGATAATGAATAATGCAGCACTTTACATGGAAACTATAAATCTTCAACAACAACTGCGCTTAGTATCTATTGCACTAGATAATTTTCAAAAGGATTAAGAAGTCAAGTCTTACATATATTTGGTCAACTTTACTGGAAGATGAAGTACTTGCTCCATACAGAGGTTCAATCCAGAAATGATATAATCAATGCATAGCACCTGCTCATAGGATAGCTTATCTAGCTCACCCCAAATATAAAGGTAGAAAATTTGTCAAGCACCAAAGAAGAAGAATTAGCTTTAAATGGCTAAGGAGCATTAACAGTGATTATGTAATAATACCATTAAGGGTGCTGATCACTTACAATCCCGTTTTCCGTTCTCCATGTAAACCTATGGGAATATTTTCTCTCACTTTTCTAAGGATATCTCATGAAAAAATTGAGATTTTTGAATTTTGTTTTCTGTATGTAATTCTTAAAACTTGTCACTTTTCATCCTAGTTTTCATTTTATATTAAAAATAATTTTAAATATTTGATTTTACATGAAATATTCGGAGCATGACCAAAATAATTTCTACCTCTCATTAAACTGTAAATTCTGGCACTTCTATTAGGTCGTTTGGAAATTTAAAAAAATACGAAAAAATGTACAGTTTCTAATTTATCCATTGATATAAAAATATTTCATTTCAATTAATTAGGGAGGGAGTTATAATTAAAACAAAACGCATATATTTATATTCTGATGATTTCAGTGTCTACCCCCACGAAGCAATCCATCATTCTACGTGAAAGGACACCCCGTCGCGTCTGCTCCGACTCCTGACACTAGAGGGGGAGTAGGTAGGGGAAGTAGACAGAAGGTTTCAACCAACGCAAGAAGCATTTTGCTTCCCTTAGAAAATTTTGAAGAGACACGGAATTGAGAAAGCAGCGGACCCCAAATTTTATATTGAATTAATTCCATTAATATATATATATATATATATATATATATATGTTTCATAAAAATATCTTTCATAGCAAATTAATTTTTCATGTAATACACCAGTAGTTTAAACCACATGATCACAATTTTTCAGTTTTTTGTCCATTATTTTAAATGTATGTTTATTATTTTACATATTGAATTTGAATAATATTTAATTTGAGTTGAATATGCACAACATTAAAATATTAGTAATTTAAACCATTGGCAAAATTCAAAGAAGTATTTCAAAATATTGATATTTTATACTGAGCATTACATATACCTTTTATGGAAGAAACGCCGCGGCGTTTACGAGTTTGAAAGTTATTTTTTTGTCAATTGCGGCGTTTACGATTTTTTTTTTTTTTTTTATTTCGCGAGGATAAAATTGGGATAAAATAAAAATTCATTAATCCCATGAATAATAATATATATATTGTTATAAGACTGTTCTCAAGCCCCCTGCTCAACAACGCAAAACCTTCTGACTTCACCGATTATGAAAACTGTGACATTTCGGATGATGATACTGAACCATACAGGTGGACAAAGAAAATTTTACTCTTCCTCTCAGATATTGACAACTCAGATTTTGAGGGTTTCAAGTTGAAGCTAAAAAGGGTAAAGTGCATGCGACGTAAAAAGCGTGCTAAGTTGCGACGGCCACTTAAAAAAATGTGGAGCGCCTAAGAAGAGGATCCGCGTCCCGTGCTCTGGATGGTTTTAATGCCAATTGACGTCTTCTTAATTAAAAAAAATTACATAAAAATGTTTAAAACCTGATTTAAATATTTTAAATAAAATTTTAAAATCCTAAATTATTAAAAATGAGTCACTCTACACTGTTCAGAAAACTTTGATTAAAGCTAGGTCAATGAGACACTGTCGACAAAAGTAGTGTTCCCACAGGTGCGGCGTTTACGATGTTTTTAATGTTATTTAGACCAATTTTGAAGGGTGCGGCGCTTACGACGGGTGCGGCGTTTCTTCCATAAAATACGGTACATGCTGAATTCAACATTTTTATGTTGATACTATGCAAAATCATTTTTGCATATTGTTCTTGATTGTGTCCAATTTTCCTGTTCATAGTATATATAAGGGAACATAAAAAAAAGTTTTATTAGCTATATGTGGACTCGAATGAGGCACTCTTTGGAATAATATTTATAGCATTGGTGAGTTTCCAAGTATATTGAATTTCGAAAACTGTTCTTGGGTGAAAGGTGGTACCGTAATGAAGCTGTGCTTCCCATAGCTTCGGAGGTCGGGCCCTGCCTAAGTGCATTTAATTTTCAGAAATCGTAATTTTATAACCAAAATTCTTTCCATGCTTTTAAATTGATTACTTTAAATCTTTATATAGTTCATTTCAATAATTTTCCAATATATTTTTAATAATTTCTATTATAGTTTTTCATAGTTTACGTTGTAAGTACTTATATTCAATTTTAGATTATTTATATTAGCTATGTAGATTAGTTATTATAACGGAAAAATACATCAAATTGCATTTAACTTAAAAAAAAAAAAAATCTTAATTCTCATTGCTCTTATTTTTAAAGTAATAATTTTAATTTGAACCTTTTATGTTTTTTCACAAAATATTTTTTTAATCCATTTCTTTAAATATAAATCAAGGAGTTTCAAGGATCAAAACAAAAAAATATTTAAAGATCTATAAACTATTGAATTATAATAGGGGGGGGGGGGGGGTCGGCATGTGGAAGTAGATGTTTAGTACTACTTACAAATAGTTATTTCAAAATAATATAGTATTGTAAACTTAGTGTTCAGGAAGAAAATGAAAGGAAGGGAGGGGGGGGGGGTGTAAACATTTTGGAAGAGGTAAGGAGGTTGTGGCAGAGTAGCAAAATAAATAAATAAATAATGAGGAGTGGACAAAGCTGTTTTTGCCTGAATTAAATTTCAACTTAATATATTACATGCATAAAAATGTATAGGTAATGTGCTAAAATAGGCTGTACAAAAGAATGCAAGTACGTTTCCGTATATTGATAGTGAATTTTTAACTGTGTCATGCATTTTCTTATTATACTAAATTTTAGCAGACTATGTAGAATATATACAAATAACACGAACATGTACAAAAATGTACAAATGTATCATATACAGAGCTCCACAGATGAATTCAAGTACCTTTCCGACCGTGGACGGTAATTACTGATATCCGATTTTCAAATGTGCTATGTGCTTTCTAAAATGCTTCTTGGCTATCTTATTTACATTATTAAATGGCGAAGTCTTGATAAAGCATTTTGGAAGTGTTGGAAAGTCTTTTATAATCTATGCTTGAAGCATGATTTTTCTTTATTATTTAATGAATTTTTAATTTTACGTATTAAAAATATACTCTTATATTTATTTTTTAATTGAATATATACACTGATGTCCAAAATTAAGGACCAGTCACAAAATGCTAATTTTCAAGTAAGCGAATACTCAAAAGGAAATAATATAATTCAAATAATTACTATCCTTACAGCACAGCTAGTCCATATAGCATCTCATTCATATCACACATGGTCACAAGTGTCACAGTCACTACGGTGAAACAAAAAATAGGAAATTCCACACATCTCATTATGAGTCTCAAATGATCACTATATGTGACTCCATTGAGACGTCAATGTGACTGATCCTTTGTCACGAGTCACCAGGAGACTTTGAAATGTAGTTACATTGTGACTTTCATGTGACTGTCATTTTTAGACTCAATTTCAAAGTCATCATGAACGTTGCATTAGGATAAGTCACCAAATAATATCACATTATAGACACATGGTGACTTTTCACAAAGGGCACAATGGTGACTTCACAGTAGTCTCTCTGTCACCTGAAAGTTATCATGTGACTTTAATGTGACATTATTTGATAACTTATCACAATGCAGCGTTCACGATGACTTTGAAATTAAGTCTACAGATGCCAGTCACATGAGAGTCGCAATGTAACTACATTGTAAAGTCACTTTGTGGCTCGTCACAAAGCAGTAGTCACAGTGACGACTCAGTGGAGTCACATATAGTGATCATTTAAGACTCATAATGAGATGTATGGAATTTCCTATTTTTTTTTTGCTTCACCGTATTGACTATTGACTGTAACACTTGTGACCATGTGTGACATGAATGAGATGTTATATGGGCTATCTGTGCAGTAAAGATAGTAATTATTCGAATAATATTATTTCCTTTTTCAGTATTCGCATAATTGAAAATTAGAATTTTGTGATTGGTCCTTAATTTTGGACACCAGTGTGTATATATATATATATATATATCTATATAAGATAGAGTCAATTATCAAAAGCTAAGAAACATAACACAACTCAAATTTTGCAACCTAATAGCATTTTATATGTATAATTTTGTAAAGAAATGAGGCTATTGCTGTTCATCATCTTATTTAACAAAAATTCAGTTACTTTTCACCTCTTATTTGTTTAGTACAAATTGTATATTTTGCATTAATATGTCTGAATGATTATAGATTTCAAATTTATATTGCAATTTTAATCTCAACTATTTTTTTAATACAGCTGACGATATTTCTACTAAATTTGTGAATGACCGCTATTTCGCAGCAAAAAACATGCTCCAACTTTAAACAGCTATTATTTGGTCAGTTTTAATCGTGGAATAATGGCTCTTTTTTTTTTTTGTCTTACTTGTCAGTGTAATATAGAAAAAATTTACTAAATATTACTTATAGGACCCGGGGCGGGGGACCGCATTAAAAATAAATTTTCACATTAAAAAAATCTTTTTATTGACCGAAATCGCTTTTAAAATACTTCTTTACTTCATTTAAAACATTTTTGTAATTGGAACTATATGTCTATGTCTAACGGTTTAGGAATCAGCTATTGAACATCATCGAGAGTGAACCCCCTGTATACGGTGCATCACGCTATCACAGTCAACTTTTTCTTTTTTGTTTCCTTTTTGAGCATTTTAAACACACACACATTTTTAAACATACACATTTTACAATCACATAATTAAAAAAAGTGAATATTAATTGAGAATATAAATATGCAGCGCAAACATATTATGTTTCTTGTTTTCACTTTCATTTAACATTGTTATGGATATTTTTGGTGGAAGTAAGTCGAGGGATGGGTGGGAACTCAGCATTCCCATTACAAATTTTCATTCAATGATTTTTTTTGTCTCACTTGTACAAAGTATTAATATTATACTCTGACATTTTATTTTTGTGAATCATATATATGTTGCTGCAGCTTTGTTGCATTTATATTGAACATTGTATCCTTTAATTGAATAGATGACAATGCCAGAATTAACTGAAAATTAATTATATGTATTGCGCTTAGCAATTTTGGATATTTGTTAATAATGTCAATTTTATTGAAAAATGATCAGAAAAAGAAAAGAAAAGAATTTGTTAAAATGTGTGGAAAATAGCTGTGAACCTTCCTAATGTATGAGAAAAACTACTATGGTATATTTTGGGTAATTAATGTTTTTAAAATAATTTTTAGTGTTAAGTTTTAATCTACATAAAAAAAAAAATGTGCTTTATTTAAATACTCTGTGAGAAAAAAGAAAGTTCGGGTAATATTTACATTCGGATGTAACTATATACATACAGAAATAATACAGAAAATATAGTACTTTCTTTGTTTAATATAACAAAATTCTTATAAACTCAAGGCAAGGTTAACAAAGCTTTGGGGGAAAATATAATAATAATAATTTTTTGAGGAAGCATTCCACATCTTTAATTAAAATTTACAATCACGTAATTAAATAAAATGAATATTATTTGAAAATTTAAATATGCAGAGCAAACATATTGTGTTTTTACTTTCCTTTCAGTTAATATTATTATGGATATGTTTGGTGGGAGCAAGGTTGAGTAGGAGGGAGGGGGGGGGGAGGGGGGGGGGGGAGGGGGGGGGAGGGGGGGGGTACTTAGCATGCGCAATACTAATATTGATTTAATCATTTTTTTCCTCATTTCTATACAAATTAATATTATACTTTGATATTTTGTCTTTGTGAATCGTATATGCATTGCTACATGTATGTTGTATCTATATTTAATATTGTATCCCTTGATTGAATAGAGAATTAATGAAGATATCGTTACATGTATTGAAATTCGCAATTTTCAATATTTCTTAATAATGTTAATTTTATTAAAAGATGATCAAAATTAAATGAAATAACTTTCAAATTTCGAATTTATGACCGCTAATTTGAGTTATTAGAAATCATATTATGATTTTGTCAAATAAAGCTGTATTGAAAACATTACTTAAAGTATTTTTTGTATTGTTTATGTTCATTTTGCACTGTAGTTTAATTTCATTATATAAATACTTAAATACGTGCCAATATATTGAATAACTTCAATAATCGGAGATTTTTTGATAAAATTCTCTTACAACCTTTTTTTTTTTTTTTTTTTTGCGCTTTTATGTGGAGAGGGGGGGGGGGGTATTACATTGAGAATTCAACAGATTTTCTTTGTCTTACCCAGTGAGAAATACCGATGGCTGTATCTGTTATCGTTCATAAAAATAGGTCCAAAATCTCAACGAAATATCGAATTTTAAGTGTTCAATAAATTTGTGGAATATTTTTAAATATATCATATAGAAAAAATGAATGTGTAACTCAGACTAAAATCTTCACTCTGTCCATATTTTCTTTACCTGATGATTTATAACAATATTTTTATCTATAAACAAACTAAAAAAAAAAAAAAAAAAAAAAAAAAAAAAAAAAAAAAATACATATTGCAGTAATTAATTATAATCAATTGTGCTTTGATTTTTCAGTAGTAAATTAATGTTGCTTTACACAAACAACAACAACAAAAAAAAAATCACAAACACTGAATATTACGTAATAAATTATGAAAACGAGTCATAGACAAGTTGATTTAATAATTATTTGTTTAAAATTTAGGATGGTTAAATTTGAAGGTAAACATGAACATATAATAAACATAATATAAAGCAAGGTGAAACATCAAAATCATTTTAGACAGCAAAATGACATTGAATCACTTTTTATTGTCATATTTAAATTTTTGTCAAACATTTTCTAAAATTTAGGCATTTATAAAAGTCGAAATTATTCAATTGAAACTTATTCCTTGATGGAATTCCTGGTTGCGTCGCTGTAATAATAATAATAATAATAATAATAATAACAGTAAAATTGTTCAATGTGATCTCGTGCATTTTAAAAACTGCAAAAGAAATTGAAGTACTAATATTTCCCTACTAACAAAAATAGCTGCTGTAGGAGAACTTTCCGTTCCTACTGGCTCATAAATTTTGTCAACAGACAACCGATAAGATCTCTTGGACTTCACGCAAATTAAAGGTACACGCCTCTCTGACAGCTGGCAGGGGGGTAGGAACGGTCTAGTATATGAGCTGAACGCGATATTTCTCGCCAGTGACCAGCGCCCTTAATGTCATTACCAGAGTTGGGCAAAATACACTGAAAAACCATTTTCGATACAAAATACATTGATTTTAGAAGCTAAAATACTTTTGAAAATTTAAAAATTCCAAATGTAAAATACATTGATTTTAGAACCTAAAATACTTTTCAAAATTTAAAAATTCCAAATACAAAATACATTTAAAATACAAAATACATTTCGAAATTTCAAAAGTTTATTGATGCAAAGTTTTATTTATTTATTTATTTATTTATTTTTTTTTTTTTTTGGGGGGGGGGGGGTAACTTTGCAGCTTAAAAGAGAGGGGGGAAGCAATATCATGTTTGCGGAAAAGAGTGTTCCAACCCGCTACCTGACTGGTTGTGGTTCTGAACAAGGCACTGAATTAAAATTACTTAAACATTCATAACGTATTGAATATCTTCATCATTTATATTATAAAACTATATTACATTATCATAAAAAAATAGTTTCTTGATATTTTTTCAATTCATTTAAAAGTCAAATATTAAACAATTTGAAACTCTCTGTACAATGAACATTAATCTCGGTTTTCAAACTTTTAATACGTAAATAATAACATCAGTTAATAATGAATAAACGTCTTTGACTATTAATTATAAAATCATACAAAATAATGATTTAATAATATTTTTGATTTTATTTAAAACAAACACATGCATAGCATATACCCACATATACATAATGTATCTTTGTAAAATGTATGTGCTTGTGATTAATTAAATTAATAATGTATTTGTATATACATATGGATGGCATATTAGTTAAAATTTCCATTTTTGTTGAACTATAAAAAGAATCGAATACGTTTTTGGACTGAAAAACTTGCTCTGCTAATTTATATCTTCACTGTGTTAATTATTACACAAACAATCTATGTTATAAAGCAAAAACGATGTCAGTCTGTAACTCTAATGTCATATCAACAGTGACAATGAACTTAATAAACATTTTTTTCTTTCTTTTTTTTCCTTTGAAATTTTGTCACTTCTAAATATCGCATAATTGCAATTTTTACACAGTGGAATAAAAAAAAGTACTTTCAAATGTGATTTCTTTAAAAACTGTATCTCAATTTACCCAACTTTTAGGGATTTTAAAAATAATTTTCAATGCTGAATTTTTTTAAACCCATCTCGCAAATATTCCTGAGACCCAATTACAGAAGATTAACCCTTGCACTTAAAATAACGATGCAGATAAGTATTTGTTTGTTTATGTGTGATATTCCATAACTAAATTGCCAAACATAATTAAAATCTCACAAATACATAAATAAAACACGAATTTAAACAGACATGTAATTGAACTACGCATTTAAATGCTGAAATAATCAAAGTTTGGTATAAAGGATAAGAACCTTTCGCGATTACCTGCTGGTATGAGGCTAATAAGAAAGTCTCAAAAATGCCTTTTCGTTGTAGCTGGCTGGAAATCCGAGAAAATATACAAAATTTAAATATATATATATATATATATATTAGTTTTCAATTAAAAAACGATTTTCACTTAAATTCTATACACTGCATGGTATATCGGGCATCTTTAATCTGAGTGAGATCACTGATTTGTATTATAAAAAAAAGCCTGCGCTTGGGTATTGCTGATGTCATATTGACAGTGCAACGATCTGAGTAATAAATTTGTCTTTTAGAAAATATATTATTGTCTAATCATCCCAAAATAATAAGTTTTGCACCGTCGAATAGAAAAAAAATTGTACTTTGAAATGCAATTAAAAAAAAATACCTTAGTTTATGGATTTATTATTGTTTTTTAACAAAATTTGAGCATTATTTAAATTTAAAAAAATCTATATCGCGTGCAGCCTGATTGCGGAAGATTTGCCTGCATGCACTTAAAATGATGTAAATAAGTTCATCATTTGTCCCTGTCTAATATTCGATAACGATATTAAAAGTTCATCAAAAATAAATAAATAAAACAAATTTAACTGATATATAATCGAACTACCACTGAAATAAGTAGAATAAAAAAAGCTACTATAATTAGTGAATTCTTAGACGATTTCTTTGGTCTATTAATCCTTGGCATGTAGCTGATATGAAAGTACCATTTTTAATAAATACCAAAACTTTGTTTAAATGGATAATTTATATTTTTCATATAAAACTGCTTTTTTTTTTTTTTTTTTTTGTGTGTGTGTGTGTGTGTGTGTTGCTAGTGAAAAAGAAAAGGTTAAACATAAAAAAATGTATTAGAGTTTTTAATTAAAAATAATTTTCATCTATGTGTTGTACACCATGCAGTATGCTTTGTAAGACAGGAAGCCATTGTTAGCTTCGCATGTGTCAAGATGTTTTGGAATGCAAAATCAACCGTTTAAACGAATAAAAACAAGTCTGCATTTAAACCTGCAATATCTAATATGCTCAATATAAATATAGTTAATAAACATTTACATACTTTATGAATAAATTGAACTACTTTTATATTTTTAAGTTTAATTTTAAGTTTAAGTTAAATTAATTTATTTTATAGTTTAATCCCAATTAAATGAATATCAAAGATATGGTAAATTATATTAGAATCTCTACTGAATGAATACTAAGAAACTAGGAAAAATAATGTTAAAATCGATATATGATGGTATAAGATTAAAATCTTACCTTTAAATAAGTTTTAAAGTTTGTTTTATCATTCAAAAATTTAACCTGTAATCGAACCCCTTGTTTTATACTGTTGGTATTTTCCCTTAATTTTCTTATTATCATCAACAGAGCATTAAAATTATTTCACGTCTAATAGCGCATATTGTGTATTATTATAATTAATCCTCTTGGTAAATTCCATTCTGGGAGTTTTAACAGCATTTCCATGAGCCAGTATTTCCATCTGTGGTAACTAACAGCATCACACTTCTAATGTATTTTAAATAGGCAGCACCTGCCTATGCAACAATTTTCACATAATATTTTTTTCCAATTCTCATTGAATGTTATAAATTATAAAAACTATTTTTGTGACTACTCAGCACAAAAAAAAAAAAATGCTTCTGCAGAAGTAAACATCCGATTCATTAATATGCTGATCGTTCATCGTACCGAATGTTAAACAATCGGTACATATAAATTTCCAGAAACTAATTCGAAAACTATTCAAAACAGACAGGCATGTGTTTCTCTATTGCAAATCTAGGATAAACAATTTAGATACGACAACTTGAAATCTCGAGGAATGTATTTTGAGTATTTTGAAAATACAAAATACTTTGAAGAAGCATTCCAAAATACATTTGTTTTGAAGGTTTAGAATACAAAATACAAATGTATTTTGAAAATGTATTTCAAATACATGTATTTTCGATACTGCCCAACTCTGGTCATTACAAATAACAGATAATGAATATTATCCAAAATCAGTGTTACATACTAGTGTCACACATGTATTGACCCCATCTAAAAGTTGGAAATTAATGGCAAAAAAGCTGAAAATTCAATTGGTTTTCTGAAGCAAGATTTTTGTTACTATATGGCATTGTTAAATTCATTGCTTGCCAGTTCTGCATCAGCTGAGCATTGATTTTCAACTTTTGATATTGTTCAAAATAAACTTCGTAATAGGTTAGGTAACAAAAAAAAAAAAAAAAAAAAAAAAAAAAAAAAAAAAAAAAAAACTAATTAAGTGTCACCAATTATTGAAAAGTTCAAATGAAGAAGATTGGTAAACATCATAAAATTTGCAGTTTGAATTTTTGTACTGTGTAAAAATTTCTTGTGTATTATAAAGAGTCAATATCATTAAAATTTTTTATTATTCTTTTTTATTGTGGTGCTTCTTTTTCGGCATCTGCTTTATTTAATTGTAAAAGTATCTTATTTTTTACCCGACTGCCAAGAAGGGTTATGTGTTTCAAGCATATCTGGGTATGTGGATTTATTTATACCCTCGAAACGGCCTAACGGCCGGATGGATTTTAATAAATGAGGTCTCTATCAATTCGTCTTAACCGTCCAATGGTTATAGGCTAGGTTTTGTTTTTATAAATTCAAAATGGCAGCCATAAAATAAAAAATGGTGGTAGAGACGAAATTTTTTTTTTACGCAGCATATTGGGAGACATATCATTGGATAGGTCTTTCAAAATGAAGATGATGTTTCATTGACTATTTTACAGTCAGAAGCTCCATTTAAATATTACACAACCTGGAAGTTGTGTAAGTAGGATCTCTAGCTTTACTGCAACTCTAACCTTCATAGACATCTATAGTCCTCATCAAAATAGTGTTTATAGATGGGAACTAACAAACACAACCTAAAAGTTATCAATACAAGTAAATAAAAAAAAAATAGGTAAGTAATATAAAAAATAGTTTCACTTTGATGAGAAATAATTAGTTCGCTTTTGGCACAGTTGGATTTTTTGATTTTTTAAATTAAATTTTTACTTATTATTCATATTTAATTTCAAGAAATATGTTTTTGTAGATGTTAAATACACTTTTCTTTATTACTTTGTACAGTTATTTTCTTTTTAGAATTATATGACTAATTTTTTGCTTGGTCCGTCAATTTCAAGTTAAAGAATACTCACTGTATATGAAAATAATAAATCTAATAAATATTGTATGATAGTTGATAGCCAAGAAGATCTTTGTGCATGTATGTTTATAGGTAAAGAAACATTTCACTGTTGTATTTTTTCATTCAAAAAGTACATAATATTACAAAATGTTGTTTTATTTGATAAAAACCCAGCCCGGTGGGGAAAATGGGTACCTACCTGGGCAGTAAATCTGACAAACCTGGTATGTGTTATTACTAATCAATCGGCACCAGTCATATTTTTATACAATAATTTTTAAAAAAGCAGGTAGGGGGTGATTTTTTACCTCCCCCCCCCCCCCCCCCAATTTGTACATGTATGAACTGACAAGCAATGAAGCTATACTTTTGATTTTCATTTTTAAAAAACAAAATCTAATTTACAGAAATGTAATGCAAAAAGCTTGATTGTGTTCAAGGCCAAAAGATGGATATTTTTTTTTTTTTTTTTTTTTTTTTTTTTACCAGGGCAAGCATGAATTTTGACACCCCCACCTTTTCAAAATTAAATGCAAAAATAGAAGTTTTCGATCTATTGCCCTTATTCTTCATTTTTAATAGAAAATAATTATTAGAAAGCATATTAATCCAAGAATTTTTAGGCATATCTTGCAAATATCTTGGATCTGTTAATCAAATATGGAGCTCTAATTTAATTATATTCATTTACAGAAACACACAAAAGCAAAACAAGCAAAGCCTGTCATCACAATAACATTCAAAATACTGAACAAATTCAAAGCCAAAAAGGAGAGTGTGTATTGATCTTGTAAACTACCTCGGTGGGATTTGTTAATCAAGTTTTTGGCATATCTAGGTGGTTATCTAATGAAAAAAATGGTTCTGTTTAAAGTAAAGAGTATAAAATTAACGAAGGCGTTTAATTAATATTTTTACTTTGGGTTCCCCGATTCAAAGACTTTTTTTTTGTCAAACTTTCATTACTTGATTGTTGAACTGAACAAGAAGTCAAATCTTCTTTTGGCACCCCCTTCTACCCTGGTGCCTGTGACATATGCCCTGCTCGCTCCCAGGCCCCTACTTTTGAATCTGATGGTGTTAAACCTATCAAGTAAAAAGAGAAAGATTTATTTTTTTGCTTTTTCTTTAGAGAGTTTGTTGAAAAAATAAATTTGATGTACTTTAATAATATTGTGAGAGAGTAAACATGTGATAAAATACATGCATTGCTGCAGAACACTTTTGATCATCTGAAAGCTGCAACTACCTGACTCGCAAAAAGACCTAAATATGACCCACAAGAATTTTCTAGTGTGAATTCGACCCACAGAAAGAAAATTAAGAGTCATCCTGACCCGAAAAAAGAAAATTAGGGCAAACCCGACACCAATGAAGGGCTCTATTCAATGATCCCGAGGTGTCTGCTATTCAGAGATTTTACTATCTATTACTTCAAGCTATTTGCTGAAGCGTGTAGTTAAATAGACATTGGGGTAGACATGTTTGCAAATTGAGTTACTTTAATTAAATATCTAAGTTAAATAAAATGCTATGCACAATAGAAATAATACAGAATTACTACATCATTGCGACGCATGGTTGGATACATTGTCCTTAATAGTGCTTCATTCAAAAGTCAAGCCGCAACTCGCAACTGACTTTACATTTTAATTACACGTGTGATGCTGAGTTTTTACTTTCTCATGTAAAGACAGAAAAATCTCTCAGGTATGTCATGTAAAGCATGCTGAGGACAACTTCTTACCATGTGCCATCGAGGTTTATCTTCATGTATTTGAATATTAACAAATATAGATTTGTCCATTTTTATATATAAAACATAAAATTCGTATTAGAGATATAACTGTAGATTACTTTTCATAATTGCAATGTTTTGCTGTGTTTGGGTCGGTTTGTACACGACCCGTGCAGGGATCAATTAAAAGTATTTGTTATACCCTGACAAAAAATAAGAATTTCTTAATGCTAGCATACTTATTAGCATTCTATATTGTCTATGTAGATTTGGAACGATCAAAAAAGCTTGAGGGGCTATAGAATGTATTGGGCAGCGAAAATTGGGACTTAAGTGTTAAGAAAAGAAGACTGAATACGAACAAGCATGTTGATTGGTTTGAGAAATATATTTGGGAATTTCAGTGATGTTGACTCTGCTATCTGTTTATCTGTATCTAATCACGTGCAAGACTTTTTTATTCATCATTTAAGTTGTTTTTCAATATTTTTTTCTGGTGAATTATTTGAAAGTATCTGGTGAAGCATCGTTTTGAATCCAGCCAAAAGTAATTCTGATGATGACTGATCGGACTGGGATAATTCTGAGAAAATTCAGTTTGATGAGGGTTAAAATTTGGGAAAGAAATACCTTGAATTCTTAAAGCAACAAAATTGTGTAACTGAGCAGGAACTAATGACTATCTATAACCTGCAAAAAAAACTTAAACTAGAAAAAAATAAAGATATGAAACAGGCCACAATTGAACAAATGTTTTCAAAGTTTAAAAAATAAGTTTTTTTGTTTATATTGTTTTCAGATATTTTTTTTTTCAGCTTTTTAAAATTTTCATTTATAATTAAATAATTAAATAATCTAATATAAAAGTGTGTTGCTATTAATGTTGTTTTATTTTATTTGTCCTGTTTGTTTTTTAAACCTTTATTAATTATTGCTCTTTTTATGACCTAAAATCTTGTAAAATCCTGAAATCTGCACAATGCCTTCTCCCAAACAGTGTGGATTTCTGGCTCTCTACTGTACATACAAATATTATACAGACATACATACAATAAACCCAATTGGAGTGAAATATTAGCCAGAGACAGGAATCGAACCCCGGACCACAGCATACTGGACTGTTGCTCTGACCACCGAGCCACTTCGGCTGATACCTGGTCCCAGGTTCGATTCCTGTCTGGCTGATTTTCACTCCAGTTGGGTTTATTGTATTTATTATACAGACATACATACGCATGTCTGTATAATATTTGTATATACTTTTAAGCGTTGAATGCAGGTGTTATTTATGTATGTTTTAATATGTAATACGATAGTTGAACAAAAAGGCTATCAGGTTGAACATCTTAGAAAATAAAATTCTATCTGTCTGCATATTTCTTTTTCCAAAATCATTAAAAATGTGTGCCCATCCTTTGTATAGTGAAAGCTGTGAAAACGAACCCTGTCTGTAATGGAATCATTTCTTAAATGGAAAATTTTTATGACCCAATCAAAAAAGAATACCATACAATGGTACATGCTCAGACAGAAGCTTTCCTAAAATGTAAATTTCCCCCTGAAGCTTGTGATTTTATCTTGGTAAGTTTTATTGTATTAAAGTAGTTTAAAATAGCTGAAACTTTTAAAGTAGCCTAAAAGCTAGACCGAAAAAAACTTTAGTTTTTAGATAGGCTCCCATCCTAAGTACCATATTATCCACATTATCCAGCATGCCAGAAAAAATCGAGGTACACTGTTTTGCTACTATTGGGTGGACGGCTGATTTATTTTGGTTTTTCTAACGACATTTTTCATTTTAAGGAAAAAACATCAATACTTATTTTTTCTGTCTCTCTATATAAGATGACGTGGCAAGGAAAAGGTATGGACTATGGAGAGTTTTATCCCCCCCCCCCTCCCCCCTTGTAGCTGCTGGGGTGGAAATAGAGATAGGAAAAACAATATAAAGGGATAATATTCAGTTGTTCAACTGATACAAATTCTGTATTTTGATTGGTCAGTTCAAGGTCAGCATTATTCCTTCTCTCTAAGGGAGGTGGCAGGGCCGGACGTACACTCCGTCAGTCTGTGCTCCGGCACGGAGTGAAAAAAAAAAAAAAAAAAAAAAAAAAAAAAAAAATCGAGGGGCGCAAAACTGCCAAAACAAAATGAGAAAAAAGCAGCCTTCAAAGATTGCTCTGTGGACGCAGTGCCTGATTGTATTGAGCAACAAGAAGACTAAGTGTATGAAGCGAAAGAGGTAGAAAACACATCGCACTTGTAGACGGAAAAAGAGACAGTGGAAGATCGTCTTGTTGGTTTGCTTTGAGTTATGATCCAGGAATATTGCATGAATGTATCCCTGATTCAGAAAGAATTTTTCTTTTCGAAAGCAAGTCCAGTGTTCCCCATGTACAACTTTGATTTCTGTACTGATACCAGCGGACGTAAGTTCACACCTAACAACTATTCAAGAGATCTCAGCAATGGAGAGAGAATTCACACAAATTGGTTAGTGTATTCTGCAGCCAAAGACTCTGCTTTATGCTTCTACTGCAAAATGTTTGCAACAGCTACAACAACTTCTTTTGTAAAAGATGCCTATAGAGATTGGTGGCATGTAGTACAAACCCCCTAAAATCATGAAACTACAAATAATCATTTTGAAGCTCAAAAGTCCTGGCTTGAATTGAGTATACCTTTAAAAACTTCGTAAACAATAGATGCTATTTCTCAAAGATTTTGGAATGCAGAAACTCAGCATTGGAACACCGTTTTTTAGCATGTAATTATAACGTCAAACTTTTAGGAGAAAGCTGCTTGGCAATTAGAGGTAGTAATGAAAATTTGTATGAACATGATGATGGAATATTTTAAAGCTAGTCCAACTAATAGCTGAATTTGATCCTGTCATTGAGGAGCATGTAAGGAGGGCTTTGAGAAAACAACATAAAATAACCCCGTATTTGAGTAAACCCATTCAAAATCAGGTTATTCATCTGTACATAATGTAAAGAGGCACATGTCAGATGAAATGAAAAAATTAAAATATCACTGAATTATATTAGACTGCTCTTCTGACTTGAGTAAAACAGAACAAATGACCTTCATGTGTCAATTGAACAAGAAAACAAGAAAATTCGTGAACATTTTTTGGGCTTTCTTCCGACTGAAAGATCAACAAGCCGACAACTTTTTGATGTTTCACTTCTAGAGCTAAAAAACCTGAGATTGCCTTTAGAAGAAATGAGAGGCCAGGGATATGACAATGGGGGCAAAATGAAAGGAGAACATACTGTGGTGCAAGCAATGATTAGAAACATTAACCTCCGTGCTTTTTATATGCCACTCCCATAACCTGGTGGTAAATGAAACACCCAAATCATCATTAGAAGGAGACAATTTCTTTAATATTGTCCAAAAATCTTATTTTTTTCCTCATCGCTTTTCAGATAAGCCATTCTTTTGACGCCCGTTGGAAAACTAACTTTGGAACCTCTCATTAACATAAGCCACTGAGGTATCAAATCTATCAAATATATGATGATGCATTGCGTAGCATTTACGAGGACAAAGATATAGATAGTTTTATAAGAGATAAAACATCTGGGCTACTGCAAATAAAATGATTAAATTTTTTTGTTCTATCGTGATATGTTATGAGGTTTTAAATCATGTCAGTCCCATCAGTAAACTCATGCAGGGGGAAAGTTGCGATATTACATTGGCAATAAAACTTTTAGAAATTTCTAATTGGTTTCTCAGGAATTTGAGATCGGACAATCACTTTAATGTCATCTTTGTTGATGCTGGTGAAATGGCATCCGAAATAAATATAGGTAAAAATTTTGAATCAATACCAAGACTCAAAGACATTGAGCTCGTCGTCGAAATAGACAATTTGATTATGAAAATCAGGATGAGCACATAATCGATGAACAGGAAAAATACAAAATTGAATTCTTTTACCACATTGCTGGCACTGCAATCAATTCTTTAGAACAAAGATTTTATCAGTTGCGACTCGCTATCAGTTCAGACCTTGTTATTTTAGGAATTGAGTATGAAATCAATAACAGTTTAGATGTTTCTGAATTAAATAAAGAATTCTCTGAACTAAAAGCTCGTAAAAAAATTCATCCAAATTTTATTCCTGTTAACTGTTTTTTTGATGAAGGAAAATATTTTAAGTGAAAAGTTATTATAAGTATTAATGTCAATTGCTGAGTGTGAGCTACACTATTTTTTTTTTTTTTTTTTTTTTTTTGGAAGTTCGCTATAAAGCTGTAAAAAAGACCATGTACCTTTTCTTAAGACTGTACAACTTTTTTAATGCTTACAATGTATGCTTACTATGCAGGGATGCAATTTTTTGCATTTGCATGGAGTGGTTTTAAGGCTAAATCCGGCCCTGGAGGTGGAAAAAGCCCAGTGGCTCGGAGCTGTCTTTATTTAGTAAAAATTTGTTGTGGTTTCTTCCAGTAATATTTTTTCTATGTTAATGTTCAAAATGGAGAGAATTGATCACACACGTTCACAAACTTGTACAATCACTTTTAAATTGGAAGTTTTAGTAAAGTTAGATGAACTAAATGGCAATATTAGTGCAATTTCTAAATTCTTCTGTATTCCCCGCTCTTGTGTTCAAGACTGGAATAAACAAATGGAAAAACTGATGAGTGTTACAGAAGGATATGTGGAAATACGCAAAAGGCGTTATGTTCCATCAGACAAGGAACTATTGAAGAAAAGAGCAAAATTTCTAGACATGGAAAGTACATTTATTAACTGGATTCAAGAAGAAAGAAAAATAGGTTGAGCAGTTAAATCTTTCCAAATAAAATCACAGGCAGAAAAAAATTCTGAAAAACGATGGAAATGATAAGCTCATTGATTTTAAAGCATCGAATGACTGGCTTGAAAGATTCCTTAATAGGCACAACATTGTGAAGCAGATCGGTAACAATTATAGGCCAAAAAATTCAAGACAATGAACAGAAATTGTGTGAATTTTTTTTTTTAGTTTTTTCGAAGATACTGCTAATGATGTGAATATAAGTTGCACTAGCAACATTGACGAAACACCTATGTGGTTTGATCTGTCGCAGCAGAAAACTTATGACTTTAAAGGCATAAAATCCGTATTATGCAGAACAACTGGTAAGGAAAAACTACGATACACAGTTGTAATGAGTGCAATGGCCGATGGAACAATATTGAAACCAATGATAATTTTTAAAGGCTTAAAAAATATTCCAAAGTCAGATTTCCCAAAGGATGTTGTAGCCACTGTGTCCATGAAAGGATCTGTGAATAGAGACTTGATGAATATATACAAGTAAAAAATTTGGGGTACTCGTCCTGTTTTTTTAAACCAAAATTTGTCTTAGTAATGGACAGTGCAAAACTCCACCTAAAAATGACTGTTAAATTCAGTTTTAAACAACATTATAAAACAGATCCTGTAGGTTTGAGTGCCATTTTTATAGCCCGCGGATGTGCATTGGAATAAGACTTTCAGAGCTGAAATGAGGCGTTTATGGAGTGATTGGCTAAGAAATGGATAACAGAAATTCATGAAGTCTGGTAAACGTCGATCTGCTTCATACCTTATGATAGCTCTCTGGGTAAAGGCAGCTTGGAAAAAAGATTCCGAAGGCTTAATTAAACAGTCTTTTATAGAATGTGGTTTAACTATGAAATGAAACAGACTTTTTACTCAATCGTTTGAAAGAAACTTATTCAAAAGGATGCTATTCCTGATTCTGATGGCAAAGACGAGACTTTTTGTCTAACAGACGAAGAAAGCAAGTGCAGTGATAATAAATGATAAAATATAGAGCAAATTTTGTATTTCTAATTCTTTCTTATTAAATAAAACCATGGAGTTCAGTTAAATTTCAGTTTTTTAAATTATCATATAAAATTATTTTTTTGATTACAAGGTAAGCATATATTTCTCTCTTTATATATTTAGATAATTATTATACTTTTCTTATTTTATATATAGTAAGAATATTTCTGTTCATGTAATAATTTATGAGACAATCTATTTCTACACTGCAAATATCGGATGGGTGCTGGGATGAGAGCTTTGCGTGAAATGGTATGAGGCACATAAAACGCATTTTTATTCTCTTGATATGTAAAAAAGGTAAACTAAATAATTAGAAAAGTGGGGACAAACTCTATATGCCACTCTTCTTCCCAATACCAATCGCTGATACTGAATATAGCTCATAAACCTCATTTCTTTCAGTTTTCGAAGATCCTCACTTTTTCCGGCATGCCGGGGAAGACCAGGGACTAATATTAAAAAATCTGGTCTCCCTCGAATTTTGCTGCATGTCGGCTGATACGGGGGAATACGGTATAATTGCCTGGCATTTCTTTTCTATAACATCAAAAAAATTTAAGTTTAAGACAGAATTTTGTATTGCTAGGGTCCATTTTCACAGGTTTCAATGCGATAATGCGAAGGAGAAGATGACAATAAAAATTTACAGCACTGCACATTTTCTTTTGTCTGAGGAGCCAAAATAAAAAATTGTGTCAAATTTTGAGGGTCTTATTACGTTTTCAGGAGTAGTACAGGCACTAAATAATACATTTATTTGACTTGCTAACTGAAATACAAGACCATTTAAAAAAAAAAAAAAAAAATGATACAGTAAAGCTTGTGAAAACAGAACATATATCCATAGCTTAATTCTATCCTAAACAGAAAAAAATCCATGGCCTAGACCAGCCATACTCAACCTTTTTTTCTCACGGGCCGCAAACGCAAGTTTCCGATATTAGATGGGCCGCAACACATTGAAAAAAGGATTATTAAAATAACAGAAGTAGTCTAACAATGCAATATAAGAAAGTTAATGTTATCAATAGGGTTGAACATTAGTGGCACAAGAATTATTATAAAAAAATTTAACTCCAAATGACTATTTTCAAATAATAACCTTCCTAGTAGATTTCTATTGCAAATACTCTAGAAATATGCCGCAAAATTTTCTGTTTGGCAATAGTGCTGGAAAATATTTTTGGTGCCAATTTTTTCTGCGACAAAAGTTCAATCCTAAAAAGCAGTATTAGCTATATAATAAGTATAAAACATAATAATATAACAATGAAAAATTTCCAAGGTGATTTTCTCTAATAAATCCATCTTTTCTTCAATGAAAAAAAAAAAAAAAAAAAAAAAAAGTAATAATTGTAGAAATATATAGTGCCAACTGAATTTGGAATGATGTTTGGTTAAAATTGGAGATTATTAAGAAATGTATACATCACTGCAGGACAAATAGGACTACATGCAAAAAAAAACTTTTGACTAAGGAAACGGCTTTTAACATAATTTTAAGTTAATTAGAAATAACAGAACAGATTTTATCTTCCCATGAAAATATTTAGAACAACGTTGAAGATCATAAATACTTTTTATGCGCATCTCAATTAATTGCATAAACATGGATTAATGATTATGTGCCTCGGGCCGTACATAAAAGGTCGCCGGGCCAGATGCGGCCCATGGATTGAGTATGGCTGGTCTAGACGGAAGGAATATCATACACCTGCTAAAACAGATTTTCTTGATACAGAAACAAAATGTAGTAAAACCTGGAAAAGAAGAGAGAGAGAAAAAAAAAAAAAAGAGGAATCTTTAAGTCATGTGAAAAAATGAGTTTAAGAAAGGTTTTTGTCTTGGAAGATACAATTTTATTATATTCTTTTCGACAGCATAGGCAGTTTTATCCATTTAATGGTAAAGCAGAAAAATCAGCAGAATCTACCATATTCATCCTGTGGAAAACTATAAATAAAGACAGTTCCATTACACAACCCACTTTAATAATTGTTTTTCTTTTATTAGAGCTCGATAAATTCCAGGATATGTTTTGCACCATCCCGGTGAACATAGATTGCATTTCTTAAAATCAACCATTTGACTCCTGCCTATTTTTCATAATAGACCATGCTGCACGTTTTCATCTTTAATCTTTAAGTTTCGGATAGATTCCGAAATTTGGTTTGCCCCTCTCTGGGAGGGGAGGGGAGGATTGCACTTTTAAAACATTGCCTTTAAACATGTTCTAAAATTTATCACCCCACAAAATTTCATATATAAAGGGATGATAGGTCACAAGATTTGGTTTTGAATCACCTAGAGGCAGAGGCATCGCGATGGGGGGTTATGGGGGGAGCCTCTCCCTCCAATATATGTGAGCTTAGAGTTGGAAAATTATAGATTTTTGAAAGACTTTTACCTTTTTACCCGGCTGAAAAGAAGGGTTATGTGTTTCACGCGTATCTGTGTATGTGGATTTCTTTATACCTTTGAAACATCCCAACAGCTGGATGGATTTTAATGAATGAGGTCTCTATCAATTCGTCTTAACGGCCCGATGGTTATAGGCTAGGTTTTGTTTTTATAAATTCAAAATGTCGGCCGTAAAATACAAAATGGCGGTAGTGATGAAAAAATTTTTTATGCACCCTATTGAGTGGCATATCATTGTATAGGTCTTTCAAAATGAAGACGATGTTTCATTGACTATTTTACAGTCAGAAGCTCCGTTGAAATATTATACAACCTGGAAGTTGTGTATGTAGGATCTCTAGCTTTACTGCAACTCTAACTATCATAGACATCTATAGACCTCATCAAAACAATGTTTATAGATAGGAATTAACAATTAAACACAACTTAAAAGTCATCAATACAAGTAAATAATAAAAAAAAAAATAGGTAAGTAATAAAAAAAATATTTTAAGTCAATTCCGCGGATTATCTGTTAAAAAACCTCAAAAATTTTATGTGCAGATTATCTGCTGAAATTTTTTAAAAGGAGAAGTTCATGTCAGATATCCTGTTTCTACCGGCAGTCAAAATAAAAATGTAAACAGCAATCACATGATTGTCTACTACCGAACGTTCGCAGAGTTGCTCATGATTTGTTCACATATGACGTGTACATGCTAGTGGGAGTGGCTTCTGATTTTTATGTTATAATTTTTAGCCTTTTGACAACATGTTTCTATGAAAAACAAAGCATTTCTCAACTCATCTCTTTCAAAAATTGCAATGCAATATAATAAATAATGTCTAACAGAAAACATGTTATTTAACACTACAGAATTTAAACTGAACATTATTATAAAAGCTGAAAATGATTTAAAAACAGCAATTATTATAGAATTATCTGTATTCTAGAGATGGGCAACATCGTTCCATTTAAGGAATCGTTCCAGCCGGAATCGTTCACCGAAAGGAATGAGTTCATTGGAGTCGTTCCTTTCGGAATCGTTCCGAAAAAAGGAACGAATCCGAGAAAAAGGAACGATTCCGAGAAAAAAGGAACGAATCTGAGAAAAAAAGAACGATTTTGAAAAATAAAGGATTCCAAGGGGAAAAAAACACTTCCGAGATAAAGAGAACCACATGCAATCCATAATATTTTTTACTAATTTATTTTCTTATGTACCCATCCATTTTCTTAGGCATCCAGGCGCTTTAATTTTGTAATGTTTTGGACAGATGATTTTGTTTTTAAGAGTTCATTTCATTGATCAGCGTGTGCAATTAATTTGCAGTTATTTCTAACTTTATGATTTATGGTATAAAGCATAATTCCTCTTGGAAATTTAAGGGCGGTGCAAGGTCTATTCGATTTTCAGTGTAATCATTGGTTTCTCTTGAAAATATGTCGTCAAATGACCGTCCATTTATATTATTATTTTATATAGTGTGTCTTTACTCTCAACGATGCTCAGTGGCTAAGTCCTAAACCGTTAGTCATAGACCTATAGTTCCAATTACAAAAATGTTTTAAATAAGGTAAAAAATTATTCTGAAAGTCGTTTGGATCAATAAAAATATTTCTAAAAAAGTTACGAAATTTAATTTTTTATACGGTCCTCCGCCCTATAAGAGATATTTAGTAAAAATTTCCTGTTCTCTTAAAAGAAAGACAAAAAAAGTCCCATTCATCTAACACTAAAATTCATGAAGTTATACGAAACTTTGAAATGCAAGACTTATGCCACTTTTCTGCATCCGAATACACATGAGTTTAGCCATGCTTCTAGGGGTCGTAAACAAAGTGCTTAAAGTATTTGAAGGATTTATTTCATGTGTAGCTGCGCTTTGAAAGAAATCGTATTACGACAGATTTTTGTAAGGATTTGAAGCTGTTTCTTTTCATGATTTTTTTAACAAAAACTATGCTATTTTTATAAGCTTTTATTTAACCTATTAACCGCCAAAACTATAAGTAGGAATTTTCAAATTTCTTGTTGAAAGTCGCTTGTCACCACAAATTCAGAAAGGTAATTTCCGCTTTATTAAAATATCAAAATTTCTGCCAATAAATAAGGCAATTTTTTTAATTGTAAAATAGTGGTGACAAAGTAATTAATGTAAGCATGAGCAATTATTTTGACCGTTGCGTGAACGCAACACCAGCGGGTAACGGGTTAACTTGAAACGATCGTATGTATGTCTTTCCAGTTCAAAATTTGTACTCGAAATTCAACTCACTTTAAAATATGCGATCGAGGTTAGATTTTACATATTGACGTAAATCAGATGACAATGTAATATTATTATGATTTTCAGTGCTTACCATTATGTACTTATTTTACAGGGTAACACAAAAAATTTCGGATAGATTACTGCCAACAAGTTTTCTAAAAAGTTTTAGATTAGATAACACAAGACTGCGATGGTTGTGTTTTTTTATTTTTAAAATTATATATTTTTAAAATTATGATTTTTATGTATTTTTTAGCACTGAATCCGAAAATTATCTTCATTTTTAACCATCATGTCAGAATTTTTCGCAACTAGTAAATTTCAAAATTGAAAAAATAGCTAATACTATAAAATAGAGTCGATGGTTGTATTTTTTAACTTTTACGACTGATTTGTATGTGCTTTTTAGCACTGAATGTAAAAATTACCTTCATATTTAACCATCATGTTAGACTTTTTTTGTAAATGGCAAATATCAAAGTTAAACTAGTATGTTGTGGCCATCACAAAACTTTCTTCTAAATAAATCACGTCAATTAAATCATTTAAATAGTAAAAGAAACTACATCAATTTAGAACCAATTCGTATCAAAGTATACCTGAATTTGAAGTTTGATGAAAATTCGTGCATTACTTATTGAGATAGAGCTGTAGAGGAAATTCTGAAAAATGCAGCATAGCAGCGCCACCTGTTGAGCGATTTGCACCAAAACACAAAAAGCACTAATTCATATTAAGGTATACCGGAATCTGAAGTTTGATGAAAATCGGTGCATTAGTTCTGGAGCTAGAGCTATTGTGGAAATCACAAAAATGCAGCACAGCAGCTCCACATGTTGAGCGATTTACACGAAAAGGTACAAAACATCAATTCATGTCAAGGACTAACAGAATCTGAAGTTTGATGAAAATCCGTGCATTAGTTCTGGAAATTGAGCTATTGTGGAAATTAGGCCTGGGCCTTAAATCGATTCAACTCTTAAATCGATTTAAAGCTTACATCGGAAATCCGATTTAACCATCCGGTCTTAAATCGATTTAAGCTAAAATCGGAAATCGCGATTTAGCCAATGTCTTAAATCGCGATTTAGCCATTGGCTTAAATCGCGATTTAGCCATTGGCTTTAAATCGATTTAAAATGAAATACTGATTCAGAGCTAACATCGGAAAACCGATTTATCTACTTTGATGTATCTACCACTTACATGCCAAGCTGGTGTTAAATCGATTTAGGAGGATCCGATTTAAGCAAACATCGCAAGCCTCAATGCTTTCCGATTTAAGACAAACAAGGCAAGCTGGTGTTAAATCGATTTAAGCAAACATTGCAAGCCTCCATGCTTTCCAATTTAAGAAAAGACGATTTAAGGAAAACAAGGCAAGCTGGTGTTAAATCGATTTAGCAAGATCCAATTTAAGAAAAAGGCGATTTAAGAAAACGATGATTTAAGTAAGAATTGATATTTATTTTGTAAACAAGATTCAGAGTTTACGAGATTGGAATGTGTATTTTTCAAAAATTAAGAACTTATATAGTGGAAAGTTGAAAGGTAAGTAATGTTTAAATCTTAAAATCCAAATTCATCGAATTTCAATTTATATGCTAATGCAATCTTTTGATGATAAATTAAGTTTTCACATATTTGAGTAATATTGCAATATGTATTTTTTATTTTGCAATATTCTGTAATTAATTAAAATTTTTTAAAGTAGAATCCTGCATTGTTTCAAAAGATTGTTTTCCTGAAATTCATTCAGCATTTATATGATTAAAAATAATAATAATAAAGTTTTATATTTAAAATCCAAACTCATCGACTTGCAGTTTATACTTTTATGCATTCTTATGATGAAAAATTCATTTTTTACATGTTTTAGTAATATTTTAACATTTATTTTTTATTTTCTATTATTTTGTAATTAATGAAATTATTTTAAAGGTATAGTCATGCATTGTTTTGTGTATCACTATTTGGCCGTGATCCACATGAAATATATTTTTCTTTTACTAATATTTTTTTTTTCCTGAAATTGATTGGGTATTTATGGTTGGAAAAAAAAAGAATAAAGATTCATATTTAAAATCCAAATTCATCGAATTTCAGTTTTTATTTTTATGCATTCTTTTAATGAAACATTCATTTTTCACATGTTTGGGTAATATTTGAATACATATTCTTTATTTTCTATTATTCTGTAATTAATTAAAATATTTTAAAATAGTCATGCATCAGATTTGACATCCGATTTCAATGCCAGTCACATGGATAGAGTATCTTGCTGAAATTAATTCACTATTTATATCCAAATTCATCCATTTTTAGTTTATATTTTTATGCATTATTTTCATGAAAAATTAATTTTCATATGTTTAGGTATTATGGTAATATTTTAGTTTTAATTTATTATTATTTTGTAATTAATTAAAAATACTTTAATAAAGTTCTGTAATGAGTCAAGTAACTTTATTTTTACGGCAGAATGAGGGAGGGCTGGAGGAGGCATTCATTAGATTTTTCTGCAGATCTGCGGTTTTTTGCTTTTTTGACATTTTGTTATCATTAAAAAGAGATATATTTTAAGATTATATTTTATTACTAATCTTAAAGGATGGCAACAACCACGAAAAAAATCAGCAATTTCAGTGATGTGCTCCAAGGGTCACACTTTCAATCCTTCTCCATCCGCTATATAAATGTCAGCATTTATATTAAACAAATCTTATTTTAATCTAAAAGTTAAAAAGATATAAAATTGCACCTTATTTCTCATATCTCCCCCCCCCCCTTTTTTTTTACTACATTTCTCATCATGGTAAATGAATAGTTAAATTCATCATTGAAGTATTTTAATATGCTTCTGTTTTACCTCAGTAACTTTTTAAATCTGTGTCTGTAAAAAAAAAAAAAAAAAAAAAAAAAAAAAAAAAAAAGTGTATGTAGGCTGTTAGCAATGAATTGCTATTTGAGTGGGCTAGGGGAAGCCCCTCCCCCCTAAGGAATTTAGTAGTAGGCTTAACAAGTCAGACAAAAAAAAAAAAAAAAAAAAAAAAAAATCATTTTCTTTTATATTACTTCTTATAGAATGAGTTTATAAAATGTATTACAATAGGTCACTAATTTTTAAATAGAAAAAAAAAAACTAGTGTTTTGGGACATTCAAAGCTTTTTTATGTGTAAAATATACCTCTTTTCAAAATTATTTGACAAATTAAAAGCTAAGTATACTAAATAATACAGCAGGGGGGGGGGGGGGGGGGCGCATAAAGATCATATTTTGTTACTAAAAATTAAAAAATAGGCTTCCATATTCTAAAATGTAAAATCGGTGTTAAATCGCGATTTAGCACTAAATCGCGATGTTGGATGGATGATAAATCGATTTAAGAAATTTCTACATCGCCCAGTCCTAGTGGAAATCGTGAAAAATGCTGCATACCAGCGCCACCTATTGAGCGATTTACACCAAAACATAAACAGCACTAATTCATATCCAGTATACCTAAATCTGAAGCTTGTTGAAAACCCAAGCATTAGTTCTCCAGATAGAGCTATTGCGGAAATCTCAAAAAACGCAGCATAGCAGCGCCACCTGTTGAGCGATTTACGCCACAAGAAGCAAAACGTCAATTCATCTCAAGCACTAACTAAATCTGAAGTTTGATGAAAATCCGTGCATTATTTCTTGAGATTGAGCTATTACGAAAATCGTGTAAATGCTGCAAAATGCAGCATAGCAGCGCCATCTGTTGGGTGATTTGCACCAAAACTTTACCAGCACTAATTCATATAGAGGATTAACGGAATCTGAAGTTTTATAAAAATCCGTGCATTAGTTCTTGAGATAGAGCTTTTGCGGAAATCCTGCAAAATGCTACATAGCAGCGCCACTTGCAGGGCGATTTACACCAAAAACTAATGAAGGTCATTTTCGGATTCAATAGTAAAAAATACATAAAAATCAATTATCAAAAGTTAAAGAAATAACAATCACATCTATTTTATACTATCAGAATCAGATTTCCGAAAATTTTTCACTTTTTAGCTTTTTATATTTCTATTTCTATATAGCTATTTATATTTCTAGTAAATTTGTAAATGACCCCTATTTCGCAGCAAAAAATATGCTCCAAGTTGAAACAGCCATTACTTCGGTCAGTTTTAGTCGTAGAATAATAGGACTTTTATTTGTCTTACTTGTAAGTGTAATAGGAAAGTTTTACTAACTATAACTTGAAGGACCGGGGGATCGTATAAAAAATTAAATTTCATAATTTTTCAAGAAATGATTCTATTGACCCAAATCACTTTTTAAATACTTCTTTACCCCCATTTAAAACATTTTTGTAATTGGAACTATATGGCTATGACTAACGGTTTAGAAATTAGCTATTGGACATCGTTGAGAGTGGACATCCTGTATAGGAAATTTTATTATTGCTCTGATATTTGTCACCAGGGTCTAGGAATTTTTAGTCTCATAGATTCCTCTTCAAAATCTACCTCTAGGTAATCTTAATTTCATTTTTCATTCTGAATCTCATTTTTCATTTGGATGGCCCTACTGGTTTGGATATGTAACTAGTTAAAGCAGATTACATTTTTGTTCCAGTGTCCGTACTTTCAATAACTTTATGCCCTTTATCGTCTTTCTCCTCAGCTCCCTAACTTTACGCACACAGAATATTTCGCATAATTCATCAACATTATTATCACCCCCTTCAGGATCTGGTTCAGAAGTGAAACACCCTATTCTATAGCAATCATCTTGTAGTGCAATTCAGTGATATATATCAATTTTAATGCATTTGAAATATCTTAATGTCATTAAAATGCGCTGCAAACGATTTTTTCCCGTTGACCATAATGTAACGAAATACTTTTGAGTGCCCCTGTAAATAAACTATTAATGCTACACTCTTCATATTGAATACCAAACATCCCATGGTAAACATCATTAACATATATCAATTGCATGGGAATCCGAGTATATTTACGGGAGTTAGGTATATTACACACTGAGACCACACAACGACACAAAGCGCAACATGAAGTGCAAAAACCGGTCGAAACAAAGAACAAAGTAGTTGCAAACTTGTTTTAAACCAGTTTTTCTAGCGAATTCAAGCGACATGTCTCATGTGTCGCCTTAGTGTGTGACTTGCCTTAGAGCGTGAACAGACGGTCTGACGGACAGACAAACCGCATTCATAAACACTAACTTTATTGGAAAGAATTAAAAAGTAAAGCACGTTTTTGCACACTGTCTTTCCTGAGTGACTGATGTATGTCTTGTCTTTTACCCTAACATCGCTATTTGTGAACTGCTGTTAACTACGTAGAATTTCAATAAACTTACAACTCTTTTTGAATCTCCAATTTCACGAGAACCTACCGGAATTTCTCTAATTTCACACCCTCATCCGCCGTCACCCTCTCTCCACTTATATGATACAGAACCTCAGTTCGGTGTGAGTGAATTGCAATGCTAATATGTTTGTTTGGATTGGGATCTTTGGAGCTTCATAACTCATGAAGCCATGGAACACTTGTGTTACACGAAAGGGTAGAAGTTCCTTCAGATGATTTGTAAACAGATTCATTAGCGGGGCTATGGCTAGTGATATTTATAAGATAATATTATATGCATTAATATTATAATATATATATATATATATATATATAGTAATATATATGATTTTATTCATATATAGTACATATTATCTCCGCCAAAAAATAATAGTGATTCACTAAACTTCAAAGTTCTATTTCTTTAAATTTGAAATTTGCTAACATTTTAACTGAAAAACGGTTTATTGGTTTAATTAAATTAAACAAATTAAAAGTATGTCCATTATTATTACAGAGTGTAGTACTATATAAAGAACTATCCTTTTGACGATGTTTCGGCCGTTGAATGAAAGATATCTGTTGTAAACGTATTATAGATAATACCAACCTTAATTTTTTGAGAATTTAACTATTTTTTATTCGGAGTTAAACTTTTTATTGTCAAAACTATTTAAAATAGATAAAACATTTTGTTAAATTCGAACTTTTCAGAAAACTTTATGTAATTTAAGAAAAAAAAAGAAAATAAATAAATAAATCTTCTAAGTGAAAAGAATAACAATAAGAAAGGAAAATACATAAAATTTAGTATCGTATTTGCAGTAAGTTTTACCTCAATAAAAACGAAAATTTGGTATTAGGCTTGAAACATTAAATTTAGTTTAGCATGAAGGGAGCCTTGATTTGCTCGAAATTAAACTCAGATATGTATTATCATCACCACAGTAACAGGCATTAATCGTGGCATTGAACTCGGGATTTACGAGTATCAATAACGATCAAGAAATCTGAATTATTATAAGAAATTATTACGATAAACGATTTTTTTTGCTTTTATTTTACGTTGAATTAAAACAAAGTCACAGTTATTTAAATTCTAATTATTTAGCAAGAAATAGAAGTAAAATAACAATTGAAAAAACTGTACAAAATCACAACGTGCATTCTTTGGAAACCAATAATTAAATTCGTATATTGTAAAAATTTTAAATGCAATATTAACCTTCCGCATACCAGACCGGTGCAACAGGACCCGATAGATACATTCAAATTGATTTTTCACATTTTAAAAAATGAAAATTTTGTAAATATGTGACTTTTTCTGGAATGTTCTACTCAAAAGAATAGAACATCCCAGAAAAAACCCATATTTACAGAAATTTCAGTTTTTAAAATAAATTAGAAATATCATTATAAATGTACCTGTCGGGGCCATTGAACCCCTCTGGTAGGCGGAGGGTTAACATAAATCTATTAAACCGAAACAAGCATAAAATATGCAGCTTTATATATGTCGCAGTGTTAGAGAAAGTCCGATAATCTATATGTAGCACGTGATTTTTCTTTCCCGTTTTTATACTCAAAACGGCCATTAAGAGAGCGAACCGCGGTTAAATTATTTCAATCCCACCCACCACTGTTACTGTTATCTTATTATTATTATTAGACATTATGCTTTTTGAAATATTCATTATCTTAAGAAAGAAACGTTTTACAAAAATTCCTTGTTCTAACAGATTTTACTCTATGTAATAAACCTCAATGTAAGTTGATTAAAACAACAATCTTAGGGAGTTTCGAGATTTTTTTAATCATCTTCTTCAGGAGAGAAAAACAAGACGCCAAACTGTGGAAATAAAGTGGTACTCGAGCGCTCGTAGCTGGTCATATATTTAT
Source organism: Maratus speciosus (assembly GCA_963932465.1). Lineage (NCBI taxonomy): Eukaryota > Metazoa > Arthropoda > Arachnida > Araneae > Salticidae > Maratus > Maratus speciosus. The sequence continues at coordinate 633,057,738 of OZ010788.1, forward strand.
TTTGACAAAGAGGATTCTCAAATTGAAATTATGTTTGAGGAAAAAACATGAAATAGTGAAATATGCATGAAAGTGCGTAACTCTACAATTATTAAAATAATTGAAAATCAGTTATTATTATCCTATTAAAATGCAATTTTTATGGCCTAGTGATATATTTCTTACATTATTCAAAACTGTTTCTAGTCAGATTTAAAAAAATATTTTTCACTAGTAATTAAACAAGCATTTATTTGTTTTTCTTAAGGCTGTTCTTAAGTGATCTGCTCAACAAGCGTAAAAGGTTTTGACACATTTACAAATTCATTTTTTAACGGAAAGATATAAAATTGGAATGTTTGACCATGGAAGCGATTTAGAATCGAACTGTGTTTTCCATCTTTTGATCAGTAAATTACCTATTGAGTTATAATCGATTTTGATCACGTGACAAACATGTTTTTCACCCATTTTTGAGAAATTATGCCTCTTTCGCGCGGAAATTCGGTTCAAAACGCCCACTTTGACACTATTTTCTGAAAGGCCTATTGCGTTTGCAAAAAAACGGAAAAAACAGCTCGATTACATAGTTTCTGAACAACAACACCTGTTCGTTTCATGCATTTCCGAATAAAAATAAATTAAAACTTTTGTCACAAATTTATCCTTTTGGATTTGAGAACAGCCTTAAGAATTCATTTAGAAAAAATTCATTTCGTATGATACATTTGCCAATTAGAAAATGTATTAGTGTATTAAAGTACACATGGTGTTCCATTACCCTCAGGGTCCAGGTACTCAATCGGTAAAGCACGTAAAGTTTCTGGGTTCGAATCCCATCTCGGGCACTTTTTCTCTCAGGTGTAAAAAATCCAATTCGTATAAAATATTTTTTTAATTATTTCTTTCAGATTAATTTAGCACAAGATCAAATAGTAATGTTTATTAAACGCCCTACTCCGCCCCGCACTTCAATTTCTTTTTTCTTTCTTTCTTTTCTTTTTTTTTTTTTTTGAAGAGGGGGGTGGGGGTGGGGGAAACACATTAGAAGGATATTTTAGCAATAAAGTCAGCTTTAATAGAATCAAAATCTGTTATTTTGAAATAAAATAGCGTATTTTAATTTATTAAAACTGGCCAGTCTACAAGAAAAGAACCGATTCCCGAGGAATCGGTCCTTTTCGGAACGGTTCCTCGGATTCGGTCCTTTTTGGAACGATTCCGAAATGGACCGACTCCGAGGAATCGGTCCTTTTCGGAACGACTCCGAGGAATCGGTCCTTTTTGGAGTCGGTACATTTTGGACCGATTCCGAGGAATCGTTCCGAAAAGGACCGATTCCGTGGAGTCGTTCCAAAAAGGACCGAATCCGAGGAACCGTCCCAAAAAGGACCGAATCCGAGGAACCGTTCCAAAAAGGACCGAATCCGAGGAGTCGTTCCAAAAAGGACCGAATCCGAAAAGGACCGATTCCTTTTTACAGAATGGAATCGTTCCTTCAGTTTCACTGCCGGAATCGTTTCTTTGGAGTCGTTCCTCAACAAATGACACATCTCTACTGTATTCACAAGACAGTTTACATTTTAGATATAAGATTCAATGTAAAAACAGTATTTGTAATTTTTAACTTGTAATTATTTTATAATTATTTTTTTTTCAATTATTTTATTACAATTATCATTTAAATAGAGGCAACCAAATAAATAGGGAGGTGGTCTATTAGTAGTACTTTGGAATGTTGAAAACAATGAGAAATTTTTGAATAGTCCGGCATATTATCCGCAGATTATAGGCCGATGCGGATTATCTGCTGAAATTTTTTTATAAGCACTAAAAATTGTGGTTGCGGATTATAGGCCGGAAAATACAGTAATTTAAAATTTTATCAATATTATTTTTTCTCCCTATAAATATATCATACATGCTTACAATTTCACTGGGTAATAAAGTCTACTAAATCCTCAGAAGTCCTATACTTCAACAGAAACATATTTTATACTATGATAAGACGATAATGGGATTTTTATTATTAAACAAAAAAAGAGTTTTATGCTAGACAAGTGAAAGCAATAACTTATCAAATATCATTCCCATCGTCATCATTCATGTTGAATTTATTTCTTAAAGTACAAAACTTTCACCCATTTTATTTGAAATATAAAAATAATAATAAGAAGAAATACTATAAACCAGAATATTTCAGGGGTGCAGAATATGTCTGATCCGGCGATCTGGGATCGGGGAAAATTGTATCCATCTGCAAAAATTTCGCCAAAAAATACATAATTGCATTCAATTTTAACAATGAATTATGTAATTCCCAGAGACAGAAAAATGTTCACTACACTGTATGGCGATCTCTACAAAATCGATCTCAGAATAATATGTACCGTATATACTTGCACGTAAGTTGAGAAATTTTTGAAAAAAAAAAAAAATAAATAAATAAAATTCTATACCTACCTTAACACTTAACACAAAATTTTATATAAGCCTATGTATCATATCATAAAATTTTGAGGAAATTTTCATATGGATTGGGGGAAATGCTGGGATAAAAAAAAATTTCTGCACCCCTGGAATATTTTATTTCAACATTAAAGCATTGTTTCGAATTCATATATACACATGAAAAATAGAAGTTGTATTGGCAAGATTTGCACCCAAAAAATACAAATAGAAAAAAAAAAAAAATATATATTTACAAAATTTGAAATCCACAAGAATACAAATTTTAAAATAACATAACTCCATGCTGTGAGTGTTTAAATCATGTTACCTTTTTTATATCTTTTGGCCTTATACATCGATGTTGTTTAAATTTAAATCCATATTTATTTTTGCACAAGCTTTTTGTATCGCTGCACATCGGCAAATTCCTCTGTATCATCGCGTTATTAGCTGAGGTCCTCCTCTCCCATCTGCACGTATTGTGATGATGTGCAGACGGGAGAGGAGAAGGTCCTCATCTAATAGTGCGATGATACGGAGGAATTTGCCGATGTAAGGCTGATACAAAAAGCTTGTGCAAAAATAAATATGGATTTAAATTTAAACAACATCGATGTATAAGGCCAAAAGATATAAAAAAGGTAACATGATTTAAACAATGTGAGATTTCATCTCACACAAACAAAATGGGTTAAGCAGAAAAAAGAAAACCATTAGTTCTCTCCATTTCAGGATAATAAGAATATAAGCAACAAAAAATTACCTGAATACTGTAGAGTAGCTCCTAAAATGGAATCAAAACAAGATCCAAAGACCCCGGCAAAAATACCCACAAATATTAAAAATGCTGCCTGATGAAATTTATCTACAATGTCATTCGTTAATAATAAGGCAATGAAGTAAGCAAAACCAATAACTAATCCTCCTAAGGCACTATATAAGAGTCCATGTAAAGTAAAACCACCATTTGTTCCTTAAAGAGAGAGAAAATAGTCAATAAACAAATTATTACACTGTTAATCAGCAACATGTAAAATCTCAAGCACATAGACATAGAGTAGACATAAAACTAGAGTTTTAGAGCAGTGGTTACCAGTGGTGTAGTCGTAAAAAAAGCAGTGGGTATACACTCAAGACAGAGGGTATACCCTACAGTGTATATATTATAGCTTTTTTGAGAAACAAGAGATTATACGGTGTTCCATAAAAAATCCAGAAGGTATATGGCGTATACCCTCCACTACATCCCTGGTGGTCACCAACCTTCTGTGCCGCAGGACCACCAAATTCACAATTTTAAAATTTTGTGAACCTCTAATATGAATTCTTTTAGACAATAAATACACTTGCACAATAATTTTGAGATATCTACTATTTTATTAATATAAAATGCACCTAGTTATTATGACAAATGCTTATCTAAACATAACAAAAATTTTTAAGTTTGTTTATAGGTTGTAACAAAATAAGAGAAACTTATCTGTTTTAAAAGATTACCAGATTATGGGATATTAAATGACATTTCGAATAACTAAACATATTACGTCTGAATCACAATTATTAAAAACATTTAATTTATTTCAGACTTTTATAAGGACTAAAAAAAAAAAAAAAATACACTATTATCATACAATAAAATAACTCATCAGTACAATGCCCATCGATAATCAAAGTTATTCAACATGCTTATGGTCCAAATATGCAGTTAAATTAATAAAACTCTATGGAATATACATCAGAGTAAAACAGAAGGAAGGTAAAAGCGTACAAGCTTTGTTAAAGGGAGGATTCTGTGATCACATATATCAGATAGGTTTCCAGATTTGTAAGTGTGTTATTCAACAAGGCGGATATTGCATGTTCAACCAGTTTCACTGATATAAATAGAGTTACAATCTTTACAGGGATACTATAAACTATACTCATGTTTTTGTACGGAGAAGCAGGGATTATAGGTTTGAATTTGTATAACATATGTTTCATAACATTTTAAGGTATAAACGGTGTACTAATTTTATTTGATTTGAATAGATTAGATATTTTTTCTCGCAGATTTTTATAATATTGAATGAAGACATAATTAGTAGAACTTCGGTGGTTTACAGAGGATGATGCCTAAAGTTCTGAAAAAATTCTTTTTTATCAATGCGTAGGGTAATCATTATGTTTTAAATTGGTAAATATTTTTTCATTCTTTAATTGAAGGGGAATTGTAGTTTATAGTATCTCCTGTAAAGACTAATTCTGTTTATATATGCAAAACTGATCAATCATGCAACATCGGCCTTGTTGAATATAAACATACTTACAAATCTTGAAATGCACAATCAAAACTTGTTCAGCATTCCTTGGGTATTGACGCACCCAATTTTTCGCAAATATCAAAATAATTAAATACAATTGTAACAATGTTAAAAGTAGACCTTTTCTTGAAAGCTGGTTTATGTGATTACAGAGTTTTACTCTGATATATACTCCATAGTGTTTTATTGATTTAATTGCATATTTTGACTGTAAGCATGTCACATGTTTGGAAAAAAAAGAACAATATTGGTTATCGACCAACATTGTACTGAATAGGGCTCACCTGGAGCTTGAAACGAACAAACAAAAAATTTTTTTATTGTGTGAAAAAAATATGTATTTTTTTTAATCTTTTTAAATGTCTGAAATAAATTAAATGTCATTAACTGTCACAACCAGAGCCGATCTTATGTAATTGGGTTGCCATTCATTTCCCTTGGACTGGGGTATTTTTCAATGCCCAACATTGCATACACCATTGTCACAACAGCTGAGGCAGTTTTTGAAATTAAGAAAGATGAATTGCACATCTGAAAACAAGCTTGTATAAAATATTTAAGTAAAAATGATTTTAAGTTTTGCTGCCTTCAGAACTTTTATACTGTTAAAAAAAAAAAACATTCCGTTTAGATGCTATACAGAAAAACGTAATTTTCATCATTAAGGCTGTTGGTCAGCAAGATCTCAAATTCCCCTTGCTTAATGCTGCGCCTATAGGCTGTGAAGCACTCGTATTTTTAAATAGTTTCCTCAAGAAATTAATAGTTTTAACATTTTTCTGTGTACTCTTCTTGAAGGTTTGTTAATAAAATGAAATATATATTTTGACAACTAAAAAAACAGTGCTGTAGTTGGAAAAAAATATTTGTGGGAACTCGCCTTTTCATAGAGTAGAAGTTGATGCTAGCGAATTTTCGCTAAGTAAAGAGCCAATTTACCCAACATATAGCCAAATCTGACTTTTTTTTTTTATTTAACTGTTATAATTATTATATTCCAGTTTTTATAGTATAGTATTTGTATAGCTATCATCTAAAAGCAATATTTAATCAATCTCATAGCAACATTTTCCATCATGAATCAAAGTTTAATTGAAACAACAGCAATAAATCCATGTATTACTTACTGGCACATCTAACCCAAAAGTTTCCATAAAGAATGTTAATGGGAGGTGTTTTCTGTGCCCTTTGATTTATGACAAGCTGTCTCGTCGGCTAATCCTCTTCAAGATCGCAACAAAGATTTCACATATGGTTCAGGACAAAATTCTTTTAAGGCTGTTCTTAACTGCTCTGTTCAACAAGCGCAAAATGTTCTGACACATTTACAAATTCATTTTTTAACGGAAAGATATAAAATTGGAAAGCCTGGCCATGGAAGCGATTTGGAATTGAACTGTTTTTTCCATTTTTTTGATTAATCAATTACCTATTGAGTTATAAGCTTTTTCAATCATGTGACAAACACGTTTTTCGCCCGCTCGAGTGATTTTTCTACTTTCGCGCGGAAATTCGGTTCAAAACGTCCATTTTGACACTATTTTCTGAAAGATCTATTGGGTTTGCAAAAAAATGGAAAAAACAGCTCGATGACATAGTTTCTGAACAACAACACCAGCTAGTTTCATGCATTTTTGAACAAAAATAAATTAAAACTTATGTCAGAAAGTTGCCCTTTTGGATTTGAGAACAGCCTCAAATGAGGTCCTACACGGATTATGAATGTAAGTGAACTGGCTTTTTCAATAAGGAGTGAGTTTCTCGCATTGGTCATGATGTTATTCATACAGCTGAATACTCTTTCGCTGTCAGACGTTTAAATGGGTATAGTTTTCACAGTCTGGAGAAGGGGATTTAGCTCTCTAGGCTCATCTCCAGTATCAATAAACTTTATAATTATCGTTATAATAAATAACAATAATTATTGTTTCGCTTGGGAAAAAAAGAAACGTTTGTGCTTGTGCGCAATATTTTTTTTAGACTGTTCAAACCAAGTTCAATCCAAATGTTTCTGGGAACGGCATTCCCACCCAAACACAGCACTGTAAAAAAAGGAGCCATCTTAAGAACAGAACACAGAAAAAAAAAAGTTTTTCTGAGGAGATACTTTAGAAATATAATTGCATCATGTGCCCATAGGTTTAACATTAGAGAGTCAAATATATAATGACATGTTGGAAGCATTTCTCTGTAAGCAAAAAAAAAAAAAAGCACCCAGAACTGGCAACAAGTAAATAAAGTACAGTAGAACCTCTTTTATCCGAAACTCTCAGTTAACCAAAATCCATTTTGAAAGCCTTTTTTTTTTTTTTTTTTTTTTTTTTTTTTACTGTCACATTCCTTGTGTGCAAAATCCATTTTGAAAGTTTTTTTTTTTTTTTTTTTTTTTTTTTTTAAACTATCCTATTACTGGTGTGCAAGCGATTCTTTCCAAACTACGAGTATATATAAATATTTTCAATCCCCTTTTTTAGAGTTCCTTCGAATTTAACATGAGATCCCGGTAAACTGTGGAGTGGAACGAAGAATGAACCAATTAACAATTCTGAAGTTTTTGAATGTTTTGAAAAAGGTTTGGCATGGCTGGAGCAGCAGATTTTTCTAAACCTTTGTGTTGCGATAAATGTAAAAGGTACTTAATTTCAAAATTAAAATTAGATAATTTATTCTTGTTTCTATTTTGCTATTGCTTTATTTTTATTAAGCACTTGTTACCATAATAAGAAATAATGCATTTATTTATCCTTAATCTTAAAATGGAAGCATATTCTCGATTATCCGAAAGAGGGTCGGTCCCAATTACTTCGAATAATCGAGGTTCTACTGTACTATAAATGCTGTTGTTATCACATTAGAAATGATAGTAGGGTTGATATGCTTGGCTGCCGTGGAGAAAATACATGTGCATGATACATGACACTTTTGCCCATCACATGGAAAGAAACGGGGAGGATGAAGGTGGTGAAGGTTCTGTGATCAAAAAATTGCTGAATTGCAATTGAATGCTCAGAAATTTCTTGATTAGAAACATATTGATATCAGTACTCATTAATTCTACATTCTTTCATTTTATCAATTAATTTAATTTATTCTTGTTTAATATTTATTTCCTGCTTATATATTTTTCATTTCATGTTATTTTATTCATTTCTAATTTTACTTCTATAATTTTATTTATTCTTAACTTTTCCCAAATCAACCTGAATCAATTACTAACCCAAATGAAACTGGCTTCGGCACAAAAGGATGACTGGGAACCGGGAACGCGTCCGAGAATGCAGTAGCGATCCCTTCCTTTTTGGAAGAAGACTAAGGCAACCTGATGGGTGCAGATGGGTGACGGAGTCCCATGTCTAGCACGGAGACTACTACATTTCCATGCACCTGGATAGTATGTCATTGGAGTATCATCGTGTGGACGTCCACTCATATCCCACTAGGGGGTAAGGGCGATGACCGGGTAAGACCGCCCCATTGTGTGGAGGAAAGCAGGTGGATACTCTGGCAGCAGGTCAACTAATGGGGACACAGATGGCCACCACAGGGTTCATCTGGACCACCCTTTTGCTTTCTATTCCTATTCTCATATTCTCATTACATTCTCATCCAGAGAGGTAGTTGGCTTTGGTACGCATAATGCGGGATGACTAATTTAACTATTTTTTATGCCACTTTTTTTTTTTTTACTAACATGTATGTTTATGTTGTCCTATCCGCTGCCTGGAATATTAGAGGCAAAATTTCATAAACGATTCTGATTTCCAGTTTGTGGTAGAGTAATTTATTCTCGCCCTTACTAGGCGTCAGGTACAGGAATCCCCTGTGGGGCTCCCCATTAGGGTCGATGATGTGACGGTGGTTCTAAACTGAACCTGTTTCAGACACCCCCCCCCCCCCATCTATGTGTTGAGTAATAGTTGAGCAGTATTCAGAGTCAGTGGTAATGCACCGTGTGATAGCCTATATTGGCTGAGTACACTTGCAAACACAGGGTTCCCAGCAAAACATGACTGGCAAATTCCCTGATTTTCCGTGACCAAATCTAAAAAAATTCCAGACTTTCCCTGATCAAACAGGCATATAACAAAATTTGCTACTAATTTTTGCAGCTCTTTGTCAAAATTAGCAATTTTTTTCCCTGAGGCTATTTGATGAATTTTGCGTCATTTTTCATTTTTTTGACGAATTTCGTGTCATTTTTCATTTTTTTGATAAATTTTGCGTCATTTTTCATTTTTTTCGATGAATTTCGCATCTTTTTCATTTTTCCTCCAAGACATTTTAGAAAATATTTGTAAATCCCCTGACTTTTCCTATATATTTGGAAATTTCCCTGACTACTTTGAAACTCTATGACTTTTGCAGTTTTTCCCTGACTTTCCATGATGCTAGGAACCCTGAAACATGTCCTCATATGATAAGAAATAGCACTATAGTGTGTATTGCTTTATTTCTCTATAGAAATTTCCAATCACATAAAAAGTATGAGTCATTAATTGTCAGCATAGCAACAAATTTCTGAAATTAGGATAGATTTTAATGAAGGATTTTTGTAATCACATAATTACTCTTGTAGTAATTGTGATAATTAAAACATATTATCCTTCTATATACAAAAAAAAGTTTTGATTAGGAAATGGACCAATGAAAATCTGTGTAGATATTCCCGGTAGATCGGCATCCAATTTGAATGCTTAAGCATGGCTTTTCTTCGTTAATATTAAAAAAACTGTTGCATACAAAAATATGAAAATTGGTGGTATTATAGAGAAATGTTTGATAAACACACTGATGCAGACAATTTTCAAATCGAAGAATTATTTTAAGAGATATTTAATGCTAAAGTTGGACAAAATCGTTCCATTAAAAAAGTTTTATTGGAGCAAAAATTATAGATGAGAATTTAATCATTTTTAGATCATTTTATACGTTATAAATTCCCGGTGTGCAAATTGCATTTATTTATTTTATTTGACTCATTTTTTGAGGTTTTATTTCTATTTTAAATTCAAATTTTCAGCATTTCGAGAAATATTTTTTACATATTTTAGAAAATGTTATTAATATAACTGTTGCCAACTGTATAAACAGCGTAAACAATAATGTTTACTTCAAATTAAAAATTTATTTACACGTGACTATTACAAACAGAAAACAAAACTTTAAAATTAGAATTAAATGATTACATATTAAAAAAAGGAAAATTACGTCATGAGGACCATATTTACACTTGAATTTTAAAAGAGAAACAAAATGTTAAAATAAAAAAATCATTATTATGCATTAAAACTTGTAAATGGAGGAAATTACGTCATATTTAAAATGGCCAAAAAATATGGCAAAACAATTTAAATTAAAAAATATATTTGCACGAGACATTTATTTGATATTTTGAGATAATCTTTTCAACTATTATCGTGAATTAGAAGACAGCGCAAATAATATTTCCCTCTAACAACAAAAGTATTTTCACGTAAATATTAATAAGAGAAATAAAACTTTGGTTTAAATTACGTCACATTTAAAACGATACATTTAAAATGAATTATTTAAAAGAACTATCTTATAGCACTATTAAAAAATACTGGGTGACAATGACACTGTTTACTTAATTCATTTTACATTAGCTTCTTTCCAAATGCTTAACTAATTTTTTAAATTAAATATGAAAACAGCCATTGTATCTCTTAACAGCAGCAGATTTGGTCTTAAAAATCCCCAATCCAAGGAAAACGAATGGAAACCCGTTTACAGAGAGATCGCTACTGTTTTTTTTTTTAATTCAATATTTTTAAAGCCGATCAAATTAGCATGCTTTTTAGATTTTGGGGTGCCTGAACGGGTGTTGGCGACCCTAATACTAGGGGGCAGAGCCCCCTAGTATTAGGTATAATAATTTTCTTTCACATCATATATATATATATTTTAAAGGGTTTAAACAGTGTTATTTTTTTTTCATTTTGTAAAAGGATTTCAAATAAGATATTTGCTAGAAAACAAAAAAAAAAAAAAAAAAAAAAAAAAAAAATAAGAAAAAAAGGAATGAGGGATAATCTGTATTTTCATTTAATTATATTTTATTGAGATAACAATAGGCACTTGATAATGCAAATTTGTTTGCCACACTTTCTAGAATCTCATGTATTCTTTTTTCTTTTACTTTGTTGAAAAGTGCAAAATGAAAGGTTTAGTAATGAATTTTACCATCCGTTTTCACACTGCAATAAAAATTTAAATCACTATGAAAATTATAAAATAAAAATTATTTATCCAAAATATTTAATTGTTTTATTTTTCTTAAGATTTTACAAAAGTATAACACAAATGCTGACATTGATGTAGCTTTTAGCAACAGATCATTAGAACTCACTGAATTTCGTTAACAATTTAAGATAATTTCTTTTTTTCCCTTTTTTGATATCACAACAAGAAAAGAAAAAAAGAGCATTATTTAAACTATCTATTCAGGATTTTTAAATTGTTTTCTCAACTTATAATCATAATTTAAAATTAACATTAAAACTATTAATACAGCTCAGCTACAAATTTCCCTGATTTTTCCAGATTTTCCCATACCAATCAAAAGGGGAAAAAAATATATATTCCAAGTATCACGGTTTTGTGATGTCAAAAATCTTAAAGTTTTGAAGAGGAACTTTGACAACTAATTTTGAAGCACAAACTACTGTTAAAGAATTGCTATTTAAACAACTTTTTTCAAAATTTACAAGTTGCTGAACACTGAGATATCTTTTTCATGGTTATTGAATGCTTGACATCCCTATATTTTTTAATGATAATGTTTTTTAAGTGCTAAAAATTTGCAGATAAACACTTTTAACATCAGGTTCCATTCATTTTGTCCAATCGGGATGAAATTCTTTATCATATCAGTCACAGTTAAATACAGATTTGCTTTGACATATTTTAATACAAATATACATGTATTTCTTTATAACTAATATATATTCTAAACCAAACTAGCCGAATTTTACAGTTATAAATATTTAATCAATTAATCTAACACATATTCAGTTCCCCAGCAAAAATAAGCAAAAAGACTGAACCACCTAAGAGAAGTCCTAAAAAACTGTACAAAGATTCGGTGAAGCTGGTACTGAAAATCTTTGAGTTATAATGAAGGACTGAAATGGGATAGATAAAAGAAATAGCATGAGAGGTTGAAATATTATAAAAAGCTATGAAATAATATAAAAAAAGTATGAAAAATATCAATTACGCATTAAAGTTATCAAATAAAGCTGTAAAATTTCTGAAAAGCGATATTCTCATATTAGTCAGATTACAGAGGTTAATAGCCAAAGAAATCACCAAGATTTTGCTACTTACAGCAGCATGTTTGATAACCATTACTTCAGTTTCAGTATGTAAGCACTAATTTCCATTACAGTGAAATATGTTTAACACGAAAATGCTTAACATGAAAAATCGGTTAACACAAAATGATATAGCAGTCCGGACAGTACACTATGCAATTAAATACATTTTATTTCTTTTAACACGAAACGAAAATCATTTAACACTAAAAAAATTCACTTTCGATCTAGTTAGTTTGAGTTGAAATTGGTGAATTTTGTATTAAAATCACTGAATTTTAGGTGAAGATCAGTGAATTTTGTGTTTGTTTGTAAATTAGCTTTTATGTTTTATGAGCACAATGGCTGAGAAATCGGTGAGAAAACAAATTGCCATTTCGCTACAAATGAAGATGAAGCTGCGTAATAAAGTTGAAGAAAAAGAAGGATGAAACAGAAATCTGCAAAGAGTTTGGCATTGCCAATTCTACTTTATCAATGATAATAACAAACAGGGATCCCATTACGTTAATGTTTGAGCGCAGTATGTTTAAGCCAGAGAGAAAATGTATGAGAGCCGCTAAGCACGCAGATTTAGAGGCAGCTTTGCTTATTTGATTCAAACAAGCCCGATTTCAGAAGGCTTAAAAAGACACTTCAAAAAAAAATATCTGATTTTTTCCGAAAAAAAAAAATTTTTTTTACTTGCTTTTTATCTTGATGGATGCAACCTAGTAGTAGTTTAACAGGAAATCAAAATAAAATTTGACAACATAAAAAATATTTGAGTTTTTTTTTTTTTTTTTTTTTTTTAACGAATCTTTTTAACGCAAAATTCTTTTAACACGAAAAAAATTTGCGGTCCCCTCAATTTCGTGTTAAACATGTTTCACTGTATATGTTTGTTAAATTTGTGTTTTTAAATATTATTTTAATGAATTTATTTATTGATGAAGGGTTATAGAATACTGTATAGAAACAAACTCTTAGCTATTTAGGTTAAGTGCAAACAGCGTAATCCTGCAGCAATCGATCGGCAAGTGAGATTGATTTAACATCTTACATGAAAATTATTAAAAGAAAAAAGGAAAGAAAACAGTAAATTGAGATAGTTTCCAAACAATTGCAATTGACAGTACAGTTTTCTCCCTATTCCATGGTGTAAAAATACAAATGGTACTTTTCCAGTACAAGGGCCTGTCCCCCCCCCCCCCCACTAGCTTGGTGCAATTAGAACTTCAGAAAGTGAGATTTGCTGCCAAATGATATAAACAGCTATGGAAACAAATCTGATAAACGTTTATGCTTTGTTGTATAAACATTTAATTTATATACATATTTATTAAAATACAGGGTTCGTAAATATCATGATATTTTCAAAAATACCCGATATTTTCAAAATGACCTACTTACTGTTGATAATAAATATTTTCAAGCATAATATAAATTAGAAACTAAAACATATTACATGTAACATGAAAACTTAATAAAACAATATTCTAAAAATGCTTTTTTTTTTCCACTTAAAACAAAATCAACTAAGTGAAAACAGAAACAATTTGCTTTACACACACACACATCCACTATCAAGGAAATTTTATATTTTATAAAACTAAATTGTAAATGCAAAAGTTTTTTTTTTTTTTTTTTAATTGAAAAATGAACTTAAATGTAATTTATCTTCTTTTTTATTTGCTAAGTACAGTTTAAGCTCAACTAAAACCAGAAAAAATTAATTTTAAATGATTATCTTAATTAGACAATTTAACATTCAATGGCTGTTCTGAATATGTCCCACATAATTGTTAATTCTACATTTGAAAATAAAAACTTCAAACATAGAGCTTGAAAAGGGTATTTTATTTTGGCTAAAAAAGTCACTGGTAGAAAGAACAGTTCATTATGATCAGATTTATAGTACATCTACAGATCAGCAGTCAATAACAGTTGAAAATTTCATTTACACTTGTTTTGACTGAAAATAAAAAAAATATCTTGCACAGTGAGATTTTGAAAATAAATATTAAAGGTAGAAAAATATAGAAAATATGAAACATCTTGATATTTTGAAAATTAATACCAAATATATGAAAATATCAAACATCCTAATATTTTGAAAAAAATATCAAGTAAATGAAAATATCGAAAATATCAAATATCTCTGATATATATCATGATATATAGTGTTGACTCTAAGCCGCTTTAGCAGGGCGCAGTGCCCGAGGGGCCTTTTTATTTCTATTTTGCGCCCAGCAGCTTTCTTAAATCCTTCCGATGCACCTGGCTTCCTTTTTAACATTTCCTATGTGCCCCGTGGCAATTTAATTGATCCCGGGAAAATATCGCAAATTCTAGGTACTCTAAACAAACCAGCTCAAAATATTTTTTGTGAACAAGGTACAAGTGTGCCCTTTTTGAAAAAAAGTGCCCCCCTTTTTTTTAGAATAGTGTTCCCTTTTTGAAAAAGTATACCCCTTTTTTAGAATAGTGTTCCCTTTTTGAAAAATTCTCGCCCAACGGCCCTTTTTTTTCTAGAGTCAACAGTAACATATATCAACAAACCCTGCTTCTATATATTAAATAAATTATAGAAATATAGAAATAATTGCTTGTGTATATGAAACAGTAAATAGGTTACCAGAAAATATGCATGAAAATTTTTTTCTCTTACCAAGCCCATTAATTTGTATATCGCCAAGGCCCCCATACTAGAAAAGTACCATAGAAATTATGCAGTGTTTAAAGTTATTACATTAGCAATAAATGGGGAGAATGAACTGCTGAGATCATTGTGACTATCGATAGGACATCAGTATTTTTCATAGGTATGTTTTTGCTTTAAATATAAATATCACCAAGTTTATAAGGACTTACAGTAATTGCTCATAAAACAATCTTTATTTATGAGATTATGGTAGAGAGAAAAGGGAAAAAAAAAAAAAAAACTACATGCAAGAATGCCTCTCATGGGTAATATTCTTTAAATATTGAACGGATAAAGTAACTCATCATTTATATGAAATAGAGAGGCTGGAATTCCTGGCACTGATTTAGAAATTAAAGTAAAGAATACAATAAATATAAAAGGATGCTGCTGTTAGATCACAATGGTATGGCAACAGTTATAAATGTTTTCCACATAAAGGTCTTTGAAGGAAAACATAAATAGGAAGCAGAAAAAAAAGAAGGGGGGGGGGGGAACAGCAGTTGGTGAAGATGAAAATAAAGACAGGGATACAGTTCTAACATGTAATAAGGCAGTAAAAGTACACTTATGTCACCCCTTATGTACAAAAACTTATGCCACTTTTGCAAGCAAAAGTGTTCATCACAGTCAAAAAATTTACTTTTGGCTAACATGTTTGAAAATTAGCTGATAGCCTGAATTTCCTAACATGTATCGCAGCAAAACAATATAGAACTCTAAGAAAACTACACTAAGAAAAAGAGATCTTTTAAGAAGAGTATACAGAAAACAGTAGTTAAAAATATCCCTAGGAGATATTTTAAATATAAGAGTGCATCAAATACCCATAGACTTAACATTACCGAGGAGAATTCGGAGAAATTGAGTGATGAGCAGCCTTAAACAATCAAATTTGTGAAGAATACATTTTTTATGTGTAAAAGGTTTTTTTTTTTTTTTTTTTTTTTTTTTTTTTTTTTTTAGACAAAATTTTTTGTGAAAGATCCTTTGAAGGACTCAAATTCTTTCTATGCAGATCCCCGGTAGTTCAATATTGGCTCAACATTTTTTTATTATTATTATTTAATTAAAACTGGATTTAGAGACTACAAAAAGAGAATGGTTGCCAGGCATAAGAAAAAAGGCCAAATATAAACTTGTAACTAATGGGAATTGAACTGCAAACACCCAGAACTGTTTAAGGATGCTGATGCTTGTCATTTTGACAATTTTTCCCACAAGGAAATTTATTCAGAAATGAATAATATGAAAAACTGAAGTAGGAACCTCTTGTCAGATGACTTCAGTACAACTTGCATACTCTTAACGATAACCATGAACTTGATACCAGTTATTTGGCATACAATAACAGAAATCGCAATTTTCTTTTAACTACCTTCTAAAATATAACATTGTATGTTACCTATAATTTCTTTTTTAATGCTAAAAATAAAATTTCAAGCAATTTTGTACATTATCGTTTGATCCATGGAATTATTTTGGTTGTTGGCATGTCATGGCCACATAAAATATTTTTTGAAAGTATTTCACACACACAGCTGTGAAAAGGTTCACCATCCCTGGACCACTGCTTTTAAGAAGAGTCACTTTTACAGTAAAAAAAAAAAATATATATATCAACTTCCAGGTGATTATATATTTATTTAGAATAGAATTGAATCACACTTTCAGGTGATATATATATATCATTTAGAATGCTACAGGTTATTTATATTTATCAATAAATGATTTTGTAATACACAACTAAAGTATAGCTTTAACGTTAAAATACAAACCTATTGGAACTCTTCTAAAATTAGTAATGAGTCTAGGTTCTGTCCTTGCCGAAACTGTTCCCAATTCTGATGCCCAGGTGTCTCCATTAACACCTGCCAGAGCAGACACCACGCCGGCTGCCAACCAAGATCGCATAAAATGAGTGTCGAAATTTAACAGGGACTCTCCAACACCACCTTCTAGGAGATAAAGGGCTGCCACTTCCACAGCCATTCCTCCATTGCAAATTACCTGAATCCAATTTCTTTGGCCACCTACAAGAGACAAAATAGCTCAGCTTACTTAGCAGTACAGAAAAAGAAAAAGTTTTAAAGTATTTATTTTACTAGATACTTTAACAGCTACACCTATAGTCTATATTTAGTGTACAACTATAATTATTAATCAAATACATATAATTATATATTTAAAGTGCAAGGTATTATTATTTCAACAATCCATGAGAAAAGTTATTGCATCAATTTATTTCATTTTGGTCTTAAATGAACGATTTTGGCCTACTGATGTGCCAGATTTAGTTTATGCAATCATAATTACTATTACGTAATGGCAATTTATAATTAAAAACTGCTATTCCATGTTTTGCACAATTTCTATCAGCTATATCTTGGTATTAGAGATGGGAAATATAGTTACTTTTGGTTAACAGGTTACATCATTCCACACTTGGACTGGTAACAGATTCCAACAACCTGTTATTTTTATAACATATAGCTAATCGTTGTGTATTGACAGACGTTTAAATTAGAAGGCCTTTCAAAAAAAAAAAAAAAAAAAAAAATGTCTGCAATAATTTTTCGACACAATTATAAATGCTGTTTTATATTCAGATGAATCAGAATCAGTATGTGGTTTAAAACTTAATTTTTGCAAGACAAAAACTTACCTAGTTATAATACTTTACTTTGAATTTTAATATTTTTTGCGTTTTCTGACACTAAAAGCATGTTTATGGTGATTAAAACATTGAAAATTCATAAAATTCCCAGTGTCATAACTCAGTAAGTTTTGACCATACAAGAACAAATTTTTGCTGTTTTACTTGTTAGAGCATGGAAAAACTTTTTCTAAATAAAACTTATAGGATCCAGGCATTGTACAAAATTCGTAATTTCTTATCTATATAAAAAGTAATTGTTTTAATCTGAATCGATTTTTATGTGATGCAAAACAAAATTTGAAACATTTTTGCAACTGGCTATACTTCTAAAACTAATGGCTTTAGAGGCTTTTAGAAATTAGTTATTGGTAAACGATAAGAGACATGCGCTGTATAATATTAAACACAGTTTTAACAATGCAATTTCTAAAAAAATTTGCATACAGCATAGATTATGAAACACTTTCCAACACATTCAGAATACTATAATAACAAAACTTCACAATTTGGAAAATACAGAATGAATTTGTAAACACGATTTCTGCTATTACCATGAATAGTCATTAAAATATACGATTTTTTTGCAGCCCTGTATATGATCTACAGATATGTATGCATACTACATAGTATGCTAAAAGTCAGTTCAGTTAAATGCATAGCACAGTTAAAAATTTCCGCTCACCAATTTCAGCTAATAGACGAATGTTATTGAGAACTTTAGTTCAACCTTGTATATGATCTAGAATTTATACACACCAAGTAATATTTAAAAAATAGTTAAATTTAAAAATGAGTACCACAAATGAAAACACACTTCCAGCAATTATTGTGCGTAGACTTCAATAGTTCAATTATTGCTCATTTTCTTCTATATCCAAAAACTTTTGTGTGTTCCTGTAAATAAATGTTAAGTTCTATGCACACCATATTCTATAAAAAGAACCTTGCAGAGCACCTCAGTGATGTATATCAATTTCAATACGTTTTAAATACTGTAATATCATTAGAAATACACGGCAAGCGATTTTTCCCCATATACAATAATGTAAAGGATTTCTTTTGAGTGGCCCTGTAACTGAACCAAAGATGCTACACACTTCCTTTTCAGTACAGAAGATGCCATACTAAAGCCCAAGAAAAAGATATATCCATTTCATGGCAATCGGACAATATTTACACGAATTAGAGCAAGGACAGACAGATAGACAAACAAACTGAATTCATAAACAGTTTTCAACTACGGTGGAAAGTACTAGAAAAGAGAAATTTGATCCCCGACCTCATAGCAGCCATATCTATCAACGCATATTCAAAGCTAATTGCACAAGAACACAAAAATACTATTTATATACTTTTAGTCAAATGAAATTCATTCAAACAAATTTCGTTCATACAAATAGGTTTTTCAAATTAATTACAACTGTACTAAAATTAAGTTTTCTCACAAATTACAGGAGGCTATATTCTTTCTTTTTTCAGCGAAATAAAATCACAGATATTAAACGTTTTCCGGCTCCCATTAAACGCAATGATAAAACAAAAATATTGAAAACATTTGCCCCAAAAGCGAAATTTATAGTGCGAGAATCAAACCCCCCCCCCAAAAAAAAACTCCATGAGTAAGTTGTAATAGCCCTTTTAAATATTCAAAGAAACCGCCCATAAGTATCTCTCATTCAAAATATCAACACATATCAAATCATTCTCTATTATTTCCTCATAATAATTACTTGATGTACAAAACATTTTTTCATTCATTCCAAGAACATGAAGAGTAAATAAACACTTTTAATCAAATATAATTCCTGAGACATTATTGTCCTTTCAGATATATTTATTTTTTAGTGTATTTTTTTTTCATTTAAAACACTTTCGTAACAAATGTTTCAAAATAAGCAAATGTTATATTGAGCGCAGAAAAACAGATAAATAATTGCAAAGATGTTCTATTATCTCTGTTTATTCAAATGCTTACCAAATGATAAACTATCATTTCATGTGTTAAGAACTAGAGTTACTGATGGTGTAATGAAAATGTATCCGAATGAATTGAGGAATTATCTGTGGTTGATTTTCAATTGAAATTAATCTAAGTTCTAATGTACACTATGTATAACTCAAGTTTTACTGCTTTTTTTTTTTTTTTTTTTTTTTTTTGTGTGTGTGTGTGTGTGTGAGGGGGGGGGGAGGGTAGAAATCGATGCTTTTAAATTATGTATAATTATTCAATTTTAGTTTAGAATATTGAACAAGGGTGGTGTGCTATCTTTAAAAATAAATAAATAAAAAAAACCCTGACAACTCTATGTTCATAGAAATTCATTGTAATTCCTATTCCTAATTTGTAACTGAGCTATATGTTTGGCAATATAATTCATAGGTCAGGGTTGGCGAACCTTTTTGTTGCCGCGTGCCAAATTCGATCAAAAAATATTTTATGTGACTATGACGTGCCAACTAAAAAACAAATTTAGTAGGTGGAAAAATAATGGTTTAAAATTACTTAAAATTTTTTATTAAGATGTAAAAAATATGAGGAACGTACATGTTGGTATTACACAAAATCCGGAAGCAAATATATTTTTGAAAATAATTTAAAAAATTTAATACGATGTAATTTGATTTCTATTGCTGCACCTTAATATCAAGTTAATTTTAATGCAAACTGAACCGGATTTATCTGACAAGTGCTTTCAGTTTCAGTTTTGATATTATTCATTTGTGAAAACAATGACTCGAAAGAATATAGATAGACAGAAAAACTTAAAACAGCAAACGCCAGTTTCTTTGAAAAGCTCTGAAATAAATTCTAAGTTGCCACAACTTTACCATCGGAATTTAGTAATGTGTAATAACCAATTCTTATCGATAGTTATCAAATAATGTATTTGTTCGAATAATTTTTGAGACCATAATTAGATTGGAATATAACATATCGCGATTTGAGTTTTTCAATTTGCATTTAATCGAATTTAGAAAAGATCAGTCACGATTTTGTGTAATCTATCTTTATTTTGATTTAGAGCCATAGCAGTGCCGTGCCAAAAATATTCTTTAGCGTGCCAAAAGTGGCACGCGTGCCATAGGTTCGCCGACCCTGTCATAGGTACATAAATTTTTTAATTTACTCGCTGAAAATTAGAAACAAAACAAAACAAAAAAGCACGAAAATGTATTTTTAGTTTGAAAAAAACTGGTCGCGTCAAAAGTTAGACAAAACGTTGCTGGGTTTTAGAAAGTCAAACTTGACTTTTTGTTAAGGAAATGCTAAATGAAAACAATTAATATATATATATATATACGATTCATGAGTACAAAACATGTCAAGCATGAGCTTTCTTATTACCAATTTTCAGATGTTTTTCTGACCTACTATTTGTTTCAGTGTTTCGTTTATGCTCTACTTTGCACAATCAGAATCGGAGAAAGTATGTGATGGTAGTGAGCTAGCACCAGCCACTAAGCCAAAAAAGCATTTAATTAATGCTGCAAGTTGTTACTATTCATGCATTAGGGATTGATGAAATGTAAAATAATTTTTTAGCACCACACACCTAACAGAGTTGTCAATAATTAGAGAGTGAAGACGCACACGTCTCAAAAGAAACGATTGAGGAAGTTTTTAGTGAATTTTGTTCTATTTTAGAGGCACGAAATTGAATTCTTGATTAAGGCAAATGAATAAAGACGCTGCCATTTAAAATCATATGTTATTTAATTAACAGGGACTTTTCGGTAACATAGTAATGGAATATTAGGTTCCAGTTCCAGCATAGTAACAGTGTTTTTTTATCCTAATATGTTAAATAATGCCCATTCCTACTCGGTACTTATGGAATAGAATTTCATTAAATTTCATATTCAATTAAACCTTGACATAAGAAGATACTAATCAGGTTTTGGTGTATATAGCCTAACAGATGGTATTGCTGTGCTGATTCTTCGCAATTTTTATGATAGCTGTATTTCAACATCTGTCAAATAGAGTTTCATCAAAGAGTTCATCATTTTTTCGTATCATTCATCGTTTGAGAGTTTCATCAAAGTTGTCAGTTAGACATTGACATAAGTTGTTACTGATTATAACAGCAGTACCAATGGTGGTGCTCCAGCACCAGGTACCACCTGTAATGATAGTCAGTGACCAGCTTCATCCCTGCCATCCCGTAAACACTAATAATGCACAGTGATCGATAGGAAAACTAACAAGGTGTTTTGCACCACGCAGCAAATAGAGTTGCTGTGGTGCTGTTGATTAGGTTTGGGTGTATTTTGCTCATTATGTGGTGCTGTGTTTTTAAAGATTTTCATTATACAGTAATACCTCGACTTACATCAGCAATTCGTTCCAAGACTAGCGACGTAAGTCGAGGTAGATTTAGATAAGTAGAAAAAGGATAAGTAACAAAAATTCTTCAAAATCTAATGAACATATTCTATTCTATTTAGGGATTACATAAGTTTAACATTAGCAAAAAAATGAGTTTACAATAAAAGAATTTGGAATAAATAAATAAGTTGTAGTTGCTCCATTCAAATCATTGAAGATGTGAAAATATTCTAACAATGATGTCTGAATCAACAATTTTTTCTTTTATTCTCTTAGAAGCTTCTTGAACTTCATAGAGTGAGTTTTCTAAACTTTTTCTAGTGCTTTTTTTATTTGTTTGTCACTATCACTTAACTGTCGCTGGAAACTTTCCCTTTATAAAACAGTCTTCAAAAAAGTTCAAAGTGCATCATAATTAAGGAATTTTTTTTTCCAGGCCAGACGACGTAAATGCGGGTTGACATAAGTCTAGGGGACGTAAGTCGGGATACTACTGTAGATATATTTTAGATTCTATGTGATGGAATTTCAAGAAATTCAATATGTTCGACATTTATTAAAAATTATGTTTCTTTAGTTTTGGCTTTGTTTGTTCAACAGGGGCCATCACTATGCTGTGCTTTTCATGATTTCCCCAATAGCTGTATCTTTGGATCTATGGGATGAAATTTCATCAAATTTACCATGCAAGATTCTTATTAAAAATTATGTTGATTCAATTCTGACTTTCATCACTCAACAAGGGTGCTGCAATGCTATAATTTTTACAATGAATATTATAGCAGTATCTGTCTCTACTGGTTAGAAATACACAAAATTTTACATTTGAATACTCAACATGTGGCGCTGTTGAACTGTTTCCCCCTTTTTTTTTTCATGGATCATGATAACTCAAATGAAATTCAAATAAATGAACCCTACTTTGTAATTGATGGTTGTAACAGTGCTATTTAAATTAATATACAGTAGAAACTCGATTATACGATCCTTGTTAAACTGGAACTCTCCGTAAACCGATGTCGGTTTTCTGACCTTTTTACTTTCTTCTATCTTTACAAGAAGAAAGTATTGGATTCATGAAAATTTTCTAATTCCGGTTTTCGACGGATTTACACGTTTTAGGGGTCAGAGATTCCAAAAAACATGTTTTTACAAAATGTCTGTCTGTGACTCTGTGAGTCTGTCTGTGTGTATGTGACACAAATTTTGTGGGCGCTCTATCTCAAGAACTAATGCACGGAATTTAATAAAAATTCATATTCAGTGAGTCCCTAATACAAATTGATGCTGATTAGTTTTTGGTGTAAATCGCTCAACAGGTGGCGCTGCTATGCTGCATTTTTCACGATTTTCGCAATACCTCTATCTCAAGAACTAATGCACGGATTTTGATCAAACTTCAGATTTAGTTAGTCCTTGATATGAATTGATGCTGATTACGTTTTGGTGTAAATCACCCAACAGGTGGCGCTGTTATGATGAATTTTGTAGGATTTACACGATTTCCCGAATAGCTCTATCTTAAGAACTAACGCACGGATTTTCATCAAACTTCCGATTCAGTTAGTCCTTGATATGACTTGCTACTGATTATGTGTTGGTGTAAATCGTCCAGCAGGTGGCGCTTCTGTTCTGCCTGTTTCAATATTGCCTCAATAGCTCTATCTATAGAACTAATGGACGAATTTTCATCTAACTTCAGATTTAGTTGTATGTTGACACAATTTGTTGTTAATTAGGTTTTGGTGTTAATCACCCAATAGGTGGCGCTGCTATGCAGGAATTTTCACGATTTTCGCTATAGCTCTATCTCAAAAACTAATGCACGGATTTTCTCCAAACTTCAGATTCAGTCAGACGCTGACATAAATTGTTGCTGATTAGGATTTAGTATAAATCATCTAACAGATGGCGCTTCTAGGAAGCATTTTGCTGGATTTAGACGATTTCAGCAAAATAGTCATATCTCAAGAACTAATGCACGGAATTTCATATCTTTAGAATCCTCATGAGATGCATAGATTGCCATTTAATTTTGGCAGTGTGATAGCGAATTTTGAAGTATTAACATGTATGAGATAGAAGAAAGTTTTGGGATTGGTACATCCGACTAGTTTTCTTTTTACTTTCACATTCCTTGAGTGTGCAAGCAGTCATTTCCGAACTACGAGTAGAGATAAATATTTGCTTCCCTTATTTAAAATTCCTTTGAAATTAGCTTGAGCTCCCACAAGCTCTAATCACGGTAAAGTGTACTCTTTCCCCACCCCCCCCTGTGCACATGTCCCAGTTCTAAACGTAAACACTCTTCATTTAGAAATTTGGAAGGCTGTATTGCCGAATGCCACAACATTCGAATGTTATTGCACCCTCTGATTGTAAGCAAATGCAGGGAACAAAACCCCTTTTTGGAACAAAAAGAACAGTGCAATTTCTCTGAAGTAATGTTTTTAAGAAAACTTCGTGACAGACCTGCATGGCAAAGGCTGAACAATTTATGCCAGATGAAGCTTCCATTTAAATCATTGTAAGTTTTTTGTTTCAAAATAAATTTATTTTCATGTATAATTCGAATTTAGATATCTATTTAGCAGTTTAAATAGTCATACTAGCAGTTTGATGACAATGTTACATATTAAACTAGATGATTATTGATAAATTCTCAATTATCTAGATATTTTGATTACCTGATGCAAGTTTGGTCCCAAATACGTCGGATAATCGAGGTTCTACTGTGTTACAATATAGCAGAAAATTTTGTGATAGCCACAACACAGGGTTGTAAAAAACCCAGCCTGGGCGGGTTTTATTAAAAAACTTGCGTTTTTGGGTAAAATGGGGAAAATAAAATTTATTCTTTTTTGCAAAGTAACAATATGTAAGACATGTATATATATGTTTATATCTTTTATTATGCTTGAAGATACATTGTTTAATAAACATGAAACATTATTTAATTAATTAATATAATTATTCTGCTTGAAATTGAGGGTTTTCAAATATTTGTATATGTCGTAGGCTAATTGAGAAATCCGGCTCTTTGCAAACAGCCTAGGCTGTTTGCAAAGAGCCGAGCTAATTGGAGAATCCATCTCCCTTTTTCCAATTAGCCTGATATTGTTCAGGCTTATTGCAAAGAGCCTAGAAAGCGTTAGGCTAATTGAAAAATGACCACTTATTATCCGATCAGGGTGATATTTTTAACTCACAGGCTATCAAAGCCTGACAGCTTATGTTCCCGCCGATTCTGTGTGTACGTGTGTACGTATGTACGTAACGCGATAACTCTTGATTGAAATATCCGACTTGCTTCAAATTTTTTATTCTAGGTTCATTCTGATGAGGTGCTTCCCTCATTAGTTTTTGGGGTTCATTGGTTAAGGATAAAGAGGGAAAAGGGGGGCTAGTCCCCCCTTTAATTTATATAAATGGGTTTTTCATGCAAAAATATTCGATTTGCTCCAAATTTGGTATACTGGTTTATTGTGTTAAGGAGCTTCCCTGATTAGATTTGGAAGCTCATTATTTAAGTATAAAGGGGGGAAGGGGGGGCTACCCCCCTTAATTTAGATAAATGGGTTTTTCACGCAGAGTTATTCGATCTGCTCCAAATTTCGTATACCGTTTTATTATGTTAAGGAGCTTCCCTGATTAGATTTGGAGGTTCATTAGTTAAGTATAAAGGGAGGAAATGGGGGCTAGACCCCCCCTTTATTTAGATAAATGGATTTTTCATACAGAATTATTCGATTTGCTTGAAATATGATATTTCAGTTTATTACGATATGGCTTCCTTTATTTGATTTGGATGTACATTGGTTAAGTATAAAAAGGGGGAAAGGGGGGCAATTGCTCTTCCCCTTAATTTAGATAAATGGGTTTTCATGCAGAATTATCTAATTTAGTTTAATTTTTTTTACAACCGGATCCGAACTTGAAGGTTCCATTTGAAGTCACCCCGAAAACCGATGACAACCATGTTTCGGATTGAGTTCAATTAGAACTTTCAGGTTCGGATCGGGTTGCCGGTGGACGGAGATTATTTTGTCTGGCTTGCATCGGGTTATAGTTCTTTGGAATATTTTTGTCGGTTAAGATTTTGTTCGGGACGGGTTTCAGGTTGACTTCGAATGGAATTTTTAGGTTCTGGTAGTGTTGCGTGTCCTAAACGAAACTAATTTGTCTTGTTCGGTTCCGGTTATGGATCTTTGGAATATTTTTGTTGGTTATCAGATTTGGTTCGGGATTTCGGGTTTTTTCAAATGGAACTCTCAGGTTCGGGTAAGGGTTGCATGTAGACTGAAATTATTTTGTCTTGCTCGGATCGGGGTACGGTCTGTTGTAATTTATTTTTCGGGTTTGGGTAGGGATATGCGTTAATAAACCTAATAAAAAGAAAATTGCCCAGTTAAACTGATGGCATTGAGCTCACAGTCTATTCACACTAATTGCATATTATACACTTATTTCAAAGAATAATGTCCTCGAAAAATAAATGAAGGGATTAGTCCGCGTTGCCCCCCTTTCTACTTAACCAAAGAACCTCCAAATCTAATCAGGGAAGCTACTTAACATAATAAACTGGTATACCAAATTTGAAGCAAATCAGATAATTCTGCATGGAAAAACCTTTTCACTAAATTAAGGGGGAGTATTAGCTCCCCCGTTTCTCACTTTATGCTGAACCAAAGAACTTTCAAATCTAATCAGAAAAACTCCTTATTAGAATGAACCTAGAAAAGAAAAAACTAAACTAAATTAGATAATTCTGCATGAAAACCCATTTATCTAAATTAAGGGGAGGTGCAATTGCCCCCCTTTCCCCCCCTTTTATACTTAACTAATGAACCTCCAAATCAAATGAAGGATGCCATATCGTAATAAACTGGTATATCAAATTTGAAGCAAATCGAATAATTCTGTATGAAAAACTCTATCTAAATTAAGGGGACACTAGCCCCTGTCCCTCCTTTATACTTAACCAATAAATCTCCAAATCTAATCAAGGCAGCTCCTTAACATAATAAACCGGTATACGAAATTTGGAGCAAATCGAATAACTCTGCAAGAAAAACCCATTTATCTAAATTAAGGGGGGGTCTAGCCCCCCCCCCTCTTTCCTCCCTTTATACTTAACTAATGAACCTTCAAATCTAATCAGGGAAGCTCCTAAACATAATAAACCGGTATACGAAATTTGGAGCAGATCGAATAACTCTGCATGAAAAACCCATTTATCTAAATTAAGGGGGGGTCTAGTCCCCCATTCCTCACTTTATACTTAACTAATGAACCTCCAAATCTAATCAGGGAAGCTCCTTAACATAATAAACCTGTATACAAAATTTGGAGCAAATCGAATAATTTTGCATTAAAAACGCATTTACCTAAATTAAGGGGGGGGGGTAGCTTCCCCCTTTCCTCCCTTTATACTTAACTAATGAACCTCCAAATCTAATCAAGCCATCTCTTTAACATAATAAACCAGTATACCAAATTTGAGCTAATCGAATAATTCTACATGAAAAACGCATTTATCTGAATTAAGGGGAAAGGCAATTGCCCCCTTTCCACTCTTTATACATAATAATGATCTTCCAAATGTAATCAGGGAAGCTACTTAACATAATTAACCGGTATAACAAATTTATAGCAAATCGCATATTTCTGCATGAAAAACCCATTTATCTAAATTACGGGAGGGGGTATAGGCCCCCTTTCCTCCCTTTATGTGTAACTAATGAGCCTGCAAATCTAATCAAGGCAGCTCCTTAACTTAATAAACCGGTATACCAAATTTGGAGCAAATCGAATAACTCTGCATGAAAAAACCCATTTATATAAATTAAGGGGGGGGGGACTAGCCCCCTTTATCCTTAATCAATGAACTCCATAAACTAATCAGGGATGCACCTTATCAGAATGAATCTAGAAAAAAAAATTGAAGCAAATCGGATTTTTCTATCAAGAGTTATCGCGTTACGTACACACGTACATACAGAATCGGCGAGCACATAAGCTGTCAGGCTTTGATAGCCTGTGAGCTAAAAATATCACCCTGATTGGATAATAAGTGGTCATTTTTCAATTAGCGTAACACTTTCTAGGCTCTTTGCAATAAGCCTGAAAAATATCAGGCTAATTGGAACTAGAATGTTGTGGCCATCACAAAACTTTCTTCTATATAAATCACGTCAATTAAATCGTTTAAATAGTACCAATTCATATCACAATATATCTGAATTTGAAGTTTGATGAAAATTCGTGCATTAGTTCTTGTATAGAGCTATAGCGGAAATTCTGAAAAATGTAGTATAGCAGCGCCACCTGTTGAGCAATTTACACCAAAACATAAACAGCACTAATTGATATCAAGGTATACCTGAATCTGAAGTTTGATGAAAATTCATGCATTAGTTATTGAGATACAGCTGTGGCGGAAATTCTGAAAAATGCAGCATAGCAGCGCCACCTGTTGAGCGATTTGCACCAAAACATAAAGAGCACTAATTCATATCATGGTATACCTGAATCTGAAGTTTGTTGAAAATCCAAGCATTAGTTCTTGAGATAGAGCTATTGCGGAAATTGCAAAAAATGCCCAATAGCAGCGCCACCTGTTGAGCGATTTACACCAAAATCTACAAAATGTCTATTCATGTCAAGGACTAACTGAATCTGAAGTTTCATGAAAATCCGTGCATTAGTTCTTGAGATAGAGCCATTGCGGAAATCGTAAAAAATCCAGCATAGCAGCGCCACCTGTTGAGCGATTTACACCAACACGTAATCAGCATCAAGTCATATCAAGGACTAACGGACTCTGAAGTTTCATGAAAATCCGTGCATTAGTTCTTGAGATAGAGCCATTTCGAAAATCGTAAAAAAGGCAGCATAGCAGTGCCACCTGTTGAGCGATTTGCACCAAAATCTCTAAATTGTCTATTCATGTCAAGGACTAACTGAATCTGAAGTTTCATGAAAATCCGTGCATTAGTTCTTGAGATAGAGCCATTGCGGAAATCGTAAAAAAGGCAGCATAGCAGCGCCACCTGTTGAGCGATTTGCACCAAAAACTAATCAGCATCAATTTGTATCAGGGACTAACTGAATATGAATTTTTGTTAAATTCCGTGCATTAGTTCTTGAGATAGAGCCATTTCGAAAATCGTAAAAAAGGCAGCATAGCAGCGCCACCTGTTGGGTGATTTACACCAAAACGTAATCAGCATCAATTCATATCAAGGACTAACTAAATCTGAAGTTTGATCAAAATCCGTGCATTAGTTCTTGAGATAGAGGTATTGCGAAAATCGTGAAAAATGTAGCATAGCAGCGCCACCTGTTGAGCGATTTACACCAAAAACTAATCAGCATCAATTTGTATTAGGGACTCACTGAATATGAATTTTTATTAAATTCCGTGCATTAGTTCTTGAGATAGAGCGCCCACAAAATTTGTGTCACATACACACAGACAGACTCACAGAGTCACAGACAGACATTTTGTAAAAACATGTTTTTTGGAATCTCTGACCCCTAAAACGTGTAAATCCGTCGAAAACCGGAATTCAAAAATTTTCATGAATCCAATACTTTCTTCTTGTAAAGATAGAAGAAAGTAAAAAGGGAGATGGATTCTCCAATTAGCCCGGCTCTTTGCAAAGAGCCCAGGCTGTTTGCAAAGAGCCGGATTTCTCAATTAGACTACGACATATATACCATCAGAACGCAATTGTGTTTGAATTTTAAGTATGGAAACAGAAAAAACAAAACAGCTTGAGGATATAGGTACTAATAAATTTGAAGAAAAATTAATATTTTATTAAATTATTAACTAAATTATTATTAGTAATCCTTTTAATCTTCAAATAAAAGTTATTAATAAAATTATATGTAATGTATTAAAATACACAAATGTAAGTTTGTTGTTGGTTATCTTTTCTTATTAGAGAGGGTTTTCTTTTTGATAATCTTGCTTTCTTGTATTAATAAAATTAAGCTTTTAATTTTCACTTTGAGGAATTTATTCTGTTAACTAGTTTTATAATATACTTTTTCATTTAGATATAGAATGATATAGACAAATTAAATAGGTACTCTCAAAACATACTACAAAAATATTGGTATTGGTTTGGTTTTAAATTTCTAAACCTAAACTTTCCATAACAAGAGAAATAAGATATAATGTAACTACAACTTTAACTTCTTCAAATCCAAACCAAAATGTTCTTATCTAAAAAGTTTTGGTTTGGATTCTAAGCTTCTAAACTCTAAACTAGGGATTGACCGAATACCGAATAGTCGATTCCGTATTCGGTGGTTCTTCATGTAAACCGAATATTCGGTTTCAGCCGAATACTTAAAAGTATTCAGCCGGATAAGTATTTTCTTAGAAGTAGAAGAATTCTCTTTTACTCAGAAGTAGAATAGGCTAAACGATGAGTTTCAATATTATGAGCATGAGTTCAGAGTTCAGCTGCACTACAAAAAACAAATAAAAGGCCATTTTAATTTTAAATAGAAACTTTTTCCTACTTAAAATAGTCTACATAGGGGTGAAATGAAAACAACGGTCTACAATAGAGAAAAAAAAAGTAAGAAAGATGGGCATCTTTCCCTTATCATTTAATTTTAATTATATTTCTACATTAGTTTTTTTTTTTAACTTAAATTTATTTAATCTGCATTTTCTTTAATATACACATCAAATAAGTATATCAGAGTTCATCTCTCTTATATCTAAGGTGTATATTAAAGGAAATACACACATCAAATAAGTATACCACTACAGCCTATCCTGTAACTTTTATAACCATGAAATTAAAATTGCTCACAATGTTAAAATATTAATCAAAAATCACAATGTTAAAATATTAATCAAAATATAAATATATATCAATAATTTGACAGAAAATAATTAAATGTACAAATTGATATGATTGATTGAAATTGATATTGTTTCTCTTTATTTGAATGAACTTTTGTTTTTCTGACAATCCCTATCCTGAATAATAGCCTGTATAGTTTAATACTTTCATATGTTATTTTGGATATTGACTAAAGATAAAATAATAAAAAGTAAGTGATGGTTAATGAATTTGTGAGTCGAAAGAAGTCATGAAATTTTTTTGTATAATTAGATTTAAGAATAAAAAAAGAACGGAATTAAATTATTAAAAATTTAATTTTAATTAAAGTTTATTAAAAAAGCTAAGATATGCAAAAATGTGTATTAAAAATTTTTAAGTATTTGGTTGACGAATACCGAATATTCGGTATACACTTTGACCGAAGCTTTGGTATTCAGCAAAATTACTGCTTCGGTCAATCCCTACTCTAAACTAGAGTGCTTCTTTTTGGGCACCTGCTTTTCTTAATTATAAAACTATCTTATTTTTTCATATTTAATTTTAAGATATATGTTTTTGTAGATATTAAATATATTTTTCTTTATTACTTTGTACAGTTATTTTCTTTTTACAATTATATGACTAATTTTTTTCCTTGGTCTGTCAATTTCAAGTTAAAGAATACTCGCTGTATATGAAAATAATAAATCTAATAAATATTGGATGCTAGTTGATAACAAGATTTTGTGCATGTATGTTTATATGTAAAGAAACATTTCCCTGTTGTATTTTTTCGATAAAAACCTATTTTCCCCAAAAAACCCGGGTTTTTTTAAGCTAAAAAACCCAGCCTGGTGGGGAAAATGGGTACCTACCCGGGCAGCAAATCTGACAACTCTGCGACAACATACTAATTATCCTGAAAAAAAAAAGGAAAGAAAGGGTGGGGGGGGGGGGACTGTTCACCTTGTTTAAAAATGCCAATTAAATAACTCCTGCAACTGGAATTTATTTTTAAATAATATATATTTTTTAATGTTATAATTATCTTACAGCGACATTTTTTATTAAAATTACTGTAAGTTTACTCCCCAAGGTAATTAATATCAATAAATATATTTTTAAAATAACTCCTGTATTTTCCACATCAAAGAAACGGTAAAAAAGTGCAAAAATACACAAGTAAATGTGGTAATTTACACATAACAGAATATAATTCCTTTGTAATTATTTTTAAATATATATATATATATTAAACAAAAACCTAATTTGCAGAACAAATTAAAAAAAGCAAAATTTATTTCCTAAATTGTTTAAGCCCGAGAAGGGGCAGGTATTAAGATATTTCATTCAATTCGTTCTACATTTAATGTTAAATTTTTGTAACAAATAAGTTAAACCAATTGAACAGTAAAAAATAAAAATAAAATTCATACAATATAATACTTAAAACACCTATATACTTAGATTCCGTTCAAATGAAATCGAAATAAATCTTAGACTTTTTTTTAAGTTTTGTATTTTGTATGTATCTTATCATATTATGTACAATCGTCATAAATATAATTCAAAATCTGCAGTACAAATATTTACAACTTAAAAATGGAAAAATTCTAAGATTTATTTCGATTTCATTTGAACGGAATCTAAGTATATAGGTGTTTTAAGTATTATATTGTATGAATTTCATTTTTATTTTTTAATGTTCAATTGGTTTAACTTATTGGTTACAAAAATTTAACATTAAATGTAGAACGAATTGAATGAAATATCTTAATACCTGCCCCTTCTCGGGCTTAAACAATTTAGGAAATAAATTTTGCTTTTTTAATTTGTTCTGCAAATTAGGTTTTTGTTTAATATGTCAAGTTTTTTAATAACTACTGAATTCAGAGGAACACATTTCAAAATTAATGGAGGGTATATCATCATCAGGCTTTAATTTGTGCGACATCGCATCACAATTTGTGATGCCATTTACCTATGTATAATTCAAAATGTTTCACCAGTGCAGTAATGCAGGTTGCTGTAGTTTGGCCAAAAAATTACAATCTGAACTTAAAAAAATCTGCTTGAAAATGTCATTGTTATTTCCACTATGACGCCATATTCATCTTCTCTTTAATTCTTAAAAAAAAAAAACTACTTCAGTTTCTTTAGTTTTATGTTTCACGTGAAAATCATTCAACTAAATATAGGCAAATTATTATTACGGCTTTTGAATTATTTACAACAATGAAGGAAAAAAAGTTAAATTTTATTAGAAAATGTCCGTTGATTCTCAATGAAAAAAGCGAAATTTGGAATTATTAAGAAAAATATTTGAATAATGTAAATAAAAATTAGCCCATGTTACTCTCTAGATTATAATCCACCTATATGCAAAGGCATTTTGTGATCCGTTTTGACCCTGACGTCAGGCAAATGTTTTTACACTTTGAATTTATAATATTATTAGAATTAGCAAAGAATTAAAAATGAGTGGCATCAGGGACAAAAAGGTGGGAAGTAAAAATGAAAAAGTTATCATCTCCATAGGCTTTTCTATGTTAAATTAACATTGAGAAGTGACACTGGAAATAAATGAGTATTGCGCTGCCGCGCAATACTTAAATATGTATACATTTACTTTTCTATTAATTAAAACTAAATGTAAACAATATTTTTAAAATGTAAACAACACTCACAAAGTGAAAAACTAATTGATACAAACAATTTACAAAAAATAAAATATGGTCCGAAATGACAATTTATATTCACATTTTTACAAAAATTTATAGTACAGTACACCAGAAAGAATAATCGAATCATACAACACTTCATTTCACAACATTATGAAACACTTTTCAACATTATCAGAATAACACTATTTTTTAATATGATAGAAGGAAATAGCTAAAAAAAATAAAATAAAATATTAAAAAAAAAAAACATAATAGAGCTAGAGATGAAAACCTTTTTTGAGCAATTATCACCCATAATTAATATTGTACTTAAAATTTTTTATGCAACTCTATATGTGATCTATAGACTTTTAGGTACACTTTTGTTATAGAGGTCTTGAATGAAATAACTGTCTTAAGAAAATTAGATTTTGTGCCAAATAGTACAAACACTCATAAAAGTGGCAACCAATTTTTTTTTATAATTTTATGTGTCTTATTTATGCATAGATTAAACAAATTGCTTCACAATGTTTATATTAATGGTGTAAATATAAAACAAACTGTTTGCGCATTTGATACATTAATAATTATTTCATAAAGATATAACTATCAGATGATGCTTTTAAAATATAAAGGCTGCCAAAAAGGGCAAATGAAAATTTCATTGCCAGCCTTGTCATTTTCTTGTGCTCACCAAAACAATTTCCATCTGTAGATGGTAACTTTTATATTCTTTTGTGCAGCCTGTATATAAATTTATCTTTATTATAATAGTAAAATTTAGATCAGTTGAAAATGCATTTTTAGCACTTTCCATTGATAGAAGCTAATTAATTAAAATGATTTTGGGCAGCATATACACCACATTATGTACTAAAATTTAGTTAAATTTGAAAATGCATAACAAATAAAAATTCACTTTTCTCCACTTATTGCTTAGGGATGGTATTGTATGTACATTATTTTTTTCGGCCCGTCAAAGAATAGTCAATGTTACATGCACTATTTTCTGTGTCTCAACCCGCACTTTAAGTTTTGCTTATATACTGCTAGGATTGTTTACTTTTTCAAAATACAATGAAAAGTGAGAAGAATCTGCAAGTATTGTGGAGGTAATGAGGATCGTACTAAGCATATGCCACATTGGCAAATGCAAATAAATCTCATAAGATTTTTTTTTTTTTTTTTTTGGGGGGGGGGGGGGGGGGGTACAAAATATTTGGAAAATGATTATTTTGGCACTAGTCATTTTAGATACAGGAACAAATGCAGATAAAATTATTAACATATTTTTTTAAACTAAACTAAAAGAAAGGGGACAGTTTGGAATCAATCAAACTTATGATAAGAAATGGATTTATAAAACTGAACACACACAAAAGCACTGGTGATAGAATGCAACAGAACACTGTTCTGGTACTGCCTTTTCAGAAAAAATAAAGATTTGTCCTTTCACATAAAAAATGTTTGGTACTTACGTATTAACGCCACCGCAGCAATAATAATAGTAATAAATATAAATATGTGTATATATATATATATATATATATATATATATATATATATATATATATATATATGGTGTCATTGATATGTGAGTACCAAATGTTTGAACTTAAATGAGTTCTCAAATTCTCTGCTCAACTACACAAAACTTTCTGACTCATTTTTAAATGTAATAAAATAAATAATTTTTAAATATATAAAATTGGCAGACCTGACTATGGAAGCAATTTGGAATTGAATAACGTTTCCATTTTTAAAATAACTGAATTACTTATCAACTTATAAGCCATTCTTGTCGTGTGATGACAAATTTTTTTCCTTTTCTTTCGCTGCCTCATTGGGAATTCGGTTCAAAATGATATCCACATTGACTGTATTTTCTGAAAGATCTCCTGCCATTAACAAAAATGGGAAACGCCACCCAATTACATAATTTCTGAATAAGAATACCTGCCAATTACATGCTTTGCTGAACAAAAGTGAATTTAGAAATGTGCCAGAAAGTAGCTCCTCTGGATTTGAGAACAGCCTTAAAGTCTAGTCTACATTTTATTTTAACAATGAATATTCATATAAATTGGACTATTTTAGTGAATGATACATTTTCTAGTCTAATGCTATGTTTCAGAATATTATAGTGTTTCACTGTAATTTCTCACAAATGTTTAGAGTAAATATTCAATTATTGAATGTTTTTGTATATTAAAATTGCTTTGTTTGATTCTAATCCTAACTTTACTTTTATTGATATATTATTAGCAAATTATGAGTTAATAAAAATATAACTAGAATTTTGTAATAGAAAGATCATCTTTAATAATGCAAAAAACAAATTATAGAAAACCACCAGACTTACAAAAAAATTTCCCTGGCTTTTGGATATCCACAGGTAAATGACAAAATAAGTTGATAAAACTTCAATTCATGAAAAAGTGTTAAGCAGTTGACAGCAAAAAAATATTTTTTGTTTTAATGTATGTAAGCATCGAACTGAAAGTACATTTTTTAAAAATATTGTCATATATAATCATATTTTTGCAAACTCCAATATAATATAAAATCAAACATTCCAATACATAAAAATTGAAGAATGCATCTTTGTGAATCTAGTGGCAGTTTCAGGACCATCAACTTTTCCATGACTTGAATCATCAAGGCTTCCAGAATAACGAGAAATAAGTTTCTCGCTAACACTTTTAGAAATTAGCTAATGATTTACAAATTTAGATAATGCATTTGTTAATAGTCTGAATTTCTTAGCATAGCATGGTCCCTAAGGTAATACAACTTTTATTGTTTTTCACAGATGGAGGATGAGTAGATAAAGAAATCATTAAAGAAACAAATGATTACAAAACACAGAACAGTTAAGCCAATAAATATGGGATTCTATTTGGTAAATACAGCACAATAAACAACAACAATTTTTTTTTTTTTTTTTTTTAACCAAGATGGCAGCAATATTTTAGATGATTAAAAACCGTGAAAATTCTCATTAAAAAATAATTTAAATCATGATTTATCAACAAAACGATTCATTGATTAAAGTCATACTTAAAAATAAAAAAAATTTAAAGTGATGCAAAAAAAAAAAAAATAAAATAAATAAAAAATAAAATAAGCCTGAAATCTGTACAACAGATACAGAGGGTTGGGGGTGGGGGGGCTAGAGACGGTGCAAATTACCAGGGCCCGGCTTTTGTTCAGTTGGAAAGTTTTGTATAGTCCGTGGTTAAGGTTTTGAATTTTTATTTGTCTCGCACTTTAAACTCTTTTATTCAAAATTAATTGGTGAATTCAATGAAAATTTAATTATGATTTCAATATTTTAAATTTTTATTTAAAATCTGTAGATGAAAAAGTAATTACAAATGCACCATAAACTGTAATACTGAAAAAGAAATTATAAAATTGCAAGCAAATACTACTATATAGATTTTTAAAAAAGATATTACCTATCAAATTTATTTTCTAACAGAGTAGAGCCTGTTTATAACAAAGTCATGCGATAAACTGAAAAAAAGGTTTCAGCTTCCCCCCCCCTCCAAAAAAAAAAAAATACAAAAAACACACTGCGCCATTTTAGCGAGGGTTTTTAAAAGTGAAAGAAATGTTTTTATTGGTATAGATAAAAAACACCCTAAAATTGCAATATATATATATATATATATATATATATATATATATATATAAAACAAAATTTTTTTAATTAAATCGACTGGACAATATAAAATGTAGTTTTATTATTATTATTCGATTAATTTATGTGTAATGTTTTTCTCAAATAATTCAATTGATTTATAATTAAAAATAATTAGAAACCCTTAAAATTGTAAAAAAAATACAAAATTTCTTTTAATTAAATATGTTGAACAATGATATTTATAAAAGGTAATTTTTTTTAATAATTCAATTCATTTATTTGCAGTTTTTTTCTTTTAATATTTCAATTGTTTTAAAATTAACAATATTTACTGTATGTATTTATTTACTTATTGCCACTTTTTCACTTTAGATATCCTTAAAAGAAGAATGAAATCCTTAAAATAGCAAAAATATACTAACTTAAATTTCAACTTAGCCCTATCAAGTTTCGAACCAAAGTACGTTCGTACAGAAAACTAAGGCGTAAACGTCTACGCCACAAATGCTACACAATCAACTTAGTAAATGAAGGTTCCCTATCGTAGCGTAAATCTTTTCTTTTCTCTTTTTTTTGCGTCAGTTTCATTAGCATAACAAAATAGATGTTTATGCTCCCCCACAGCTATGCTTCGGAACGTTTAAATCAGTAATTTGGATTTCAGAAGCAACACGTTCGCCTATGCGACGGTTATTAAGCCTATTTTGGCGAACGCTTATGCTCTGTGATTGACGGCGCTCTTGATCAAATCTCTTTCGCTTTTCTCTTCTTAATGTGACTTCTTCTTCACTTTCAAACATTCGCCAAGATCTTTTACAGGCATTTCTAACGATATTATGAAGTTCTATCTATGGAAAGAGGGAAACGTATAAACGTAAATAAACAGGATTTACCTCCACCTAAATCCTGCCAAAGGACTTTCACACAATAACCAATGATAAGCATTTTATTTGGGCGTTGCCATTAAACAATTAACAAATAATCGCGATTTCTGAGCCACGTACGATAGAGTAATATATATATAGATTCCTCTGGACTGGTGAATAATTGTGAAATCAGCTCAAAACTGATCCATTGTATGTAATTATACATCACAATGTTTTTTTAATGTTCTTTCTCTTTTAATAACATGGCGATGCTGTTCACCTATGTAATTGTTATTCCAATTAACAAAATAACTAATAAATCAGTAAAACATCATTAAAAAAAATAATAAATAGAAATACAGATAAATGTTGAATTAAAAATCACTTCCAACATGTGTAAAACATCCGACAGCAAGTGCATGTGCATTTTTGGCATTAAAATCTTATAGTTTGGTGATAGTTTTTTAATATGGAAAGTGGTTGACAAGATAATGGAGAAGAACCCAGCTATGATAAGCATTACAATAGGTAATGCCTAAGATCTAAAACTGTAGCAAAGATTTAATGGGTTTGCAATGGAAAAACTAGAGCTGAATTTAGTGACATAATCTGACAAGAATTTAAACAACTGAAAGAAAAAAAGCAGCTATGGATTTGAATTATATATGTAAATAAATTCTAATAAACTAAACATGTGATGGACAAATAAAGATGACAAGTTAAAAAGAACAAACATATTTATTAAAACAAAGAAACAATAAATAAAATTAACTTTCAAATAAAACAAACAATATTGCTCTAAATGAAACACATTCTTATTTTTCTCAAAAAGGATTAATTAATTTAATATTCTCATAAAAAGAGATTGGCTGCATTACGATTGTTTTAATTCAATATATCACTAAATATTATAATTCATTTAAATGGTATAGATATAATTAACTTAGACATATGTGCACTGCAGCTCATTTTAAACTGATAACTATAGGTTATCACGAAGACCTATCAAAATAAATGTTTATCTTAACAAAGATAAACTTTACACAAATTAGACTTCTGTAGATTTCAATATTAATATGACATTTAGGTATTCTGATGCTCCTCTCTGCAAACAATTTCACTGTATTAAAAACTAAGAAGAAAAAGGCATTTTGTAAAAACAGAACTTCTCATGAAAGATGGTGGTCCGATACTTTTTATTCTGCAGGAAAGTAACACACCACAAAAATTGAATGTATCCAGGAACCAAAAACATAGACAGTTCGTCGAAAAATTCATTCAAAACAGTGTCGTTCAAAAACAACTATTCCTTTTGTCCAGGATTAAATAAAACTTACAACTCCTCCACGAGAAAAACAAACATTGTTAGTTATGACTTCTTTAAAATACAATCCTCTAGAACATGGGTTCCCAAACTTTTAGACCGACATACCACTAAATAGAAGTTCATATTTCCGTGTACCACCAGGTGACAAATTCAAAGCTAATACAGAAACCCTGTATAAATGGAATATGTCTAAAACGAAATATTTTCCCCAGTCTTTTGTGCTTCTGTCTGAGCAGATTTTACTGCATTTAATTGCATTATTAAATTAGTACTTAGATTGACTGATTTAACATTCAAATAAAAGGTATTACCATCATTACATTTTAATAATAAATACATTATCAAAATACATTGCTTTAGTACAAAAAAAGCTATAGTACTTTATGATTTATTGGTGTAAATTGATACATATTCATATTCAGTAAAGCAACTCTGTTAATTCCTGTGTATTGCTAATGAGAAGGATGTATTTGTCATTATAAATTATCATTTTTGGATGACAAATATAGATCTATTTAAATAGAGAACATAAATACTACATAGCTTTATTAAAAAATAAATAAATAAATAAATACGCATTTAAAGCTGCCTCGTTCGTCAATTTTTTGTTAAATGAACACTATGTTTATATCAACAGTAAAATACACTTAAGAAAATTTAATAAATGAATAACCTACATAAGAAATTCACATATCTTCTGAAAATAAACTACTTATTAATACGAGATAGAAGCTCATTGAAATAAGCATTATACAACACACATAGAATATAGTAATAGAAGAAAACTTTTCCTTTTTTCCAGGTGGTATGAAAAATCAACTAAGCATCTAATTAGTTCACTTATCTAAAATTCTAATTGAAATTACATTAAAATAAGAGAAAGGAAAACGCTGTCAAAGCAGCAATATAATAACAGAGAGAAGAGACTACGGGAACGATTAACTGACAAATCAAAAAGAGGAGGAGTATTGAGCTGTTTTTTAATTTAACATACTGTACTTTTTATTTCATTTCACTACCGGTATCAGATTTTTGCATACCAATAACCAGAGCTTCACGCGTACCATAGTTTAAGAACCCCTGCTCTAGAACAGACCTGTCCAACCTTTCAGTTACCAGGGGCACACGCTAACTGTTAGCAAGCAATGTAGGTGCCATTATTCCGATGATTGGAAATGTACAATGTCATCGTAAATCAGTAGTGTTAGCGACACATACTCACTCGTCTTCTGCGATGCACATACATCTCACAGCAATAATTAAAATTATGCCCATGTAAAAATAAACTGCAATGGAAATGTAAAACATAGTAAATGTAGAATTACATTTCTCTGAAGATGAGCTTATTTCAAAAACTTTTGTAGGATAAGGGACCAAAACCTTAATGCTGCCTACAATAGAAAAACATGCAAATGTAAAAAAAAAAAAAAAATGGGCAGGTTTAGATTTTTAAAAAAAAGCTAGCAACAGGAATTCAAAAGCCGCAAGCATGTGTACACACACACGCACACGAGATGAGATGGACTCAGACCCATTCTTTCTGAAACCAGAAGATTGTATTTATTGATGAATAGAAAAAAATAAAAACTTTTCCCCATTAAAAATTTGTTATTCCTTTATTGCATAGCTATTTTGATCAGAATGAAGGGGAAATAGAAATTGTTGAAAAACTGGGGAAATTTTATAGATTTATGTCTGGTATTGAAGGTGATGATCTGTTGATATGGCGCTAGGGAAAGAGGCGCGAATAATGAATTTGTTTTTAATTCGATTTTCATTTGTGACAGAGGTTATTTTTTAACTGGATTGTTTATTTTTTTATTTAGAGATCTATGCGAAGGGAATATTTTCTTCAGTTTTTAGTCAACCAGAATTAGCTTGAGCTTTGTGAATATTTTAGACTTCTATTGTATACAAGTCACAAACGCTCTTCATTTGAAAATAACTTTAGTGATTATTATATCCATTATGAACTTTCCTGATGCTGGAGATGCACTCTGCACATTTACGAAGTCACTTTCAACCGTAAGTAAATATAATTACCATGTTATTCTGATAGAAAGCAATCGAGCAGTGTTTCCTCTTTTTCTATAAAATCATTGGAGCTTTAAAAATTTTTAATTAAGCTTATTTTCAGGGTCACGTCAATCACGAAAGATTGCTATGAGGAAGGAATCGATTATAGTTAAGTATGTACACCTTTTATAGCAAATTGAAAAATGTTGCTCGATTCTTTGGCATATAAATAGTATTTTCTGCAAATTTCATGCATTTATTTCTTAAACACTTCGTTGACCTGTCCATAAGATTTGGTTGTTAAGGGAGAAAAAAATATGGGACTCTTTTTAAGTATGAAGTATTTTTCTTTGATACCAAACTTCTCTTTTAATAATATTGAATTTAAATTTTCATTTAACATTTATTTATATGTAAGAAGTTGTTTAAAAATGATACATTACTTTTGAAACAATTTTTAAATATTATGCAATTTATTTTCTATTGTATATTTTTGGTATCGGACAGTGATGACACAAAATGTTTCCGGCTCTGAAAAAAGAGCTCGAACTCATCTCTAACACACACATACATTTTATTACAATGCCTATACCCCAAAGGGATAGTCATACCCATGTAAAAATAGACTGCAGAAAAAATATAAATCATAGTAAATTTAGAATTACATTTCCCTGAGAGGAGCATATCTCAAAAACTTTTGAAGGATAAGGAACAAAAACCTTAAGGCTGCCTAGAATAGAAAAACATGTAAATGTTCAAATGTTATTACGCCCCTTAAATGTTTTCTTTTCGGCTAAACATCGTTCAAATCGCTTTTTAGCCCCCGGTATGCTATTTCTTTCTCCCAGCTTATTTTGTGTTGTCTCCAATAAATAACGTTACATTGTATAAGCCAGCCGCAAAACAAAAGCCGATGTTCCATTGTGCGATTAAATACTCTACAGCATTTTTTAAAACTTCTAAGCATCGCACATTTTCAATGTTTATACCGTCGTATTGGGAAAAAAAAAAGTACTTTTTAATGTAATTTGTTTGAAAACTGCATTTCCATTTATTTGTTTGAAAACTGCATCTGCATTAATTTGTTTGAAAACTGCATCTGCATTAATTTGTTTGAAAACTGCATCTGCATTAATTTGTTTGAAAACTGCATCTGCATTGATTTGTGAAGAATAATCTTCATATATTCCACGAAATTTCACGTTATCACAATTTAAATCCAAGGTTGGGAGAGCATAATTGAAAACTTCACGATTCATGTAAAATCACATTAAAATAATAAAACATATTTCACAACTGAAACTGGCGCTGGTGTTTTTCAGTATAAATCCAAGTCAAGCACAGGATAATTAAAAACTTTGTATATTTACACTTTTAATTCTATATTTACACTTTTAATATGTACAATATTTACAACGAAAACATTTGAATAATATTTGTTATTCCTCACTAGGAATTCCAGATAATTTCTTTTATATGTTCAAGAATATTTATTTCTCCCTTTTCGGAAGATCAAGAAATACACAGCTGCTTTCAAGATTCACATTCAAACTGAACTAAAAACAAGAGAAATGCTTTTAAAAACAAGTAATACTTCAGCAACTATTTCTTCTAAAAAGATGCCAAGCATGATTTCATATTCGGAAATAAATTTCCCCTTTTTTTAAATTAAACATCATTTCTTCTAATAGAAGACCACAATAAAAAGCCTATACGCAGCTTATTACCTGCTACGTTCAAGATTCACATTCACAATAAAAACTAAACTAGAAAAGGGACAAGAAAGAAAAAATGTTTTTTAATATTAATTCTCTAGTCAGACCACGTGACCTGGGATCACTGGCGCCTAATCAGTCTGGCTGAGAAAAGAAGGGGTTTACGAAATTTCACAATTTGTTTGAAAACTGCACCTGCATTAATTTGTTTGAAAACTGCATCTGCATTTATTTTTGAAATATTAATTTTTTTTTTTGTAGTTTTTAGTGACATTTGTTTCATTTTGGCAACTCAAGTACTCCATTTCTGTAGAAAGTAAAGAAAAAATAGTTGAAAAATAGCAATTATATCTTCTTGTTGCCATTTTCAGATAAAAACTGAAAAAATGCAATTAAAATACGTGCTTTTTTGAGAAAAATATAAATGAATGATTTATGATAAAACATAGAGCTATTATAAACTATATTTAATTTTAAGTATTTATATTAATGCAAATGACGTCATTTTACATAAAATAAAAGCATGTGCTTTAAGTCTTAAAATTGAAATATGTTTTGCACTACAGTAGAGTCCCGATTATCTGAGTCCCGCTTAACTGAGTTATTTTCTTCTGATGGACTGGTGGTTTCTATTATTATGAAACAGCCATTATAAATGAAGCGTTTAGGTGAAGATGAAAGAGCAGTCGTAAATAGTTAGAGCTCTGATTTTCTGGTCAGAATGGGGGAAAAAAATGGCCATAATTTTTTTCTTTTAATTATGGCCATTTTTTTTTCTATTTTAATAATGGCTGTTTCATAATAATAGAAACCACCAGTCAATCAGAAGAAAATGAAGTAATGGAAATGTCGAGGGCGACATAAAATTCTGAAAAAACAGAGTTCCTGTTCTCTAGTTTTTTTTTCCTTTTTACCGGAAGGTAAACAGTTTTATTCTCATCTTTCCCCCTTCATATTTCCGTCATGCAAGCTATTTTTAGACTAACGCGTATTGCAGTGACATCCGGCTGCGTAATGAAAAGGGTGTGTCTTCGCTCCGCGAAATAAATGTACTTCCTCTTCTCAGAAAGTTTCTGTTTTGTATTTTTGACATTTTTATAGATGCCGCTCATAATATGTAATTTAAATTTAACTAATGGTTTTAAACTTATTTTGCATGCACTATTGTAAACCCCGTTTACATGGTATATATACCAAGTGCAGCTAGTTTTTCAACAGATTCTACAAAAATTTTATACTGTATTTTTTACTGTAAAAATACTGTAAAAATTCATTAGAATTTTTCTAAGAACAATATATAATTCATTTCAAAAAATATATATACTAAATAATCATTCTTTAAAAAAAATTAGGTTCCCTAATAATTCATTACAAATAGAAGAATATGTAGATGAAATTCTTCAAATAAAACTATTTAAATAGAATAATAATTATGCATCATCAAAAATATGACTATTCTTCAGCAGGAAATTGGTCTTAATTTAAATAATTGTTTAAAAATTTTTTTTGACAAACTTAGCAAAATATATTATATTCTTCAAGATGGAGCAGAACAAAATTCATTCTAGAATTATAAAATTTAATTCTTCAAAATAGCAAAAATCTATGCAAGAAATTTTTGAGAACAGAAACTTCCAATACTAAAAAAATATTGTCATATGTAGTTATGCAAAAATTCTTGCATAAAATATTCCATATTTCTTAAAAATTTACCAAAAGAACAAATCTTGAATTCTATTGAACACATCAAAAATTTTTTCAAAAAGTTATTCTGAGAACAAAAGTTCTAAAATATTACGATTTTCTTTAAATCAATTTAAATTTTTCTTCAGAACCACTGTTTTTGCGGCACCAAATGTGGTATTACTAATAAAGTGCCGTTAATTTGAAGGTAAAATTAAATTGGAAGTTCTTTTTAGTTAACATGCGTTGTGTAGTATTGCAATAAAACCCTCCGTTCTTTGAGGTCAGTAATTGTATAAAAATAGAAAAAGGAAACTTCTTACTTGTATATCTGTAAGGAAATGACGAG
Source organism: Maratus speciosus (assembly GCA_963932465.1). NCBI lineage: Eukaryota > Metazoa > Arthropoda > Arachnida > Araneae > Salticidae > Maratus > Maratus speciosus. The sequence goes on from OZ010788.1 coordinate 633,102,603, forward strand.
GAGACTTTTAAGCATAAATCAATTCCTATACAAGATTACATAAACAGAAAAGAAAAGCACAGTTCTTAGTAACTATTTAACAGCGCCTTTTGATATAGAAGTGTTCTTTGATGAATCTTCAAAATTACTAAGAAGTTTAAAGAAAAAGTGCTTATTGATAGCATCACCTACCTACTTATGTCTCATTTGTTTACCCAAGATGTGTGTGTGAATCTTCATTACATTATCGATTTTTCACCAAATACAACATCATTTTGTCTACTTCAGTGCTCTATAATTCATCCTTTTAGTGTGTCCGAAAATAGTGATTACTGAAAGTTAATGATTAGCTTCAAAAGAAGTGAAGCACACAGATGTTGTGTTGTCGCAAAAAAAGTTCTCGTCCAGTGTTCCTATATAATGTCTATTCAACTGTTAAGTTCATGTTGCCTTTTTGTGTATGTCATCTAGAGATATGCGTCTGTTTCTACATGGTAAACACAATATTTACACCTTTGCAACAATACACATACATGATGTCTTTTTGTGTACCAAAACTTTCAGCGTGTTTTTGAACATTCTCATTTTTCATGCAAACTTTAAATTGTGTTTATAACGCTAAAGAATCAAGGATCTGTAAAGAAGGACATTGCTGTTGTTTTTGCAGTTATGGAGTGGTATATTGTGCTATTTAGTGTATATAGTTATTTTTTTCTTTTTGCACAAGGTGTCAGGAGCCTTGTTTAGGGAAAAGCCGAGCCACCTGAAATCTTGAGTAAAACATGAGTAGTCACAGTGTATATTGTTCTATGATTGTGGATGATAGTATATTTTTTTACATGATTTCTTGATTTTTCTGCATGAAGTATTTTATGTAAATGATTTTAATATTTATATTATGGTACACTTAAAAATTTAAATTTCCCATGATTGTGTCAATTTTTTAAATCTTTCATTGTATATGAAAGGATTTATTTTTCTGGGGATCCCCACCCACTCAACCAAATACCTACTTATTCTTAAAACCATGGTTTGTCTGTTTGTCTATAAGTTTATGAGTTTATCTTCTTTATACATATTTAAAAATTGTACTAAGTGATGCCTCATATTTTAAAGAATAGTATGTACTTTGAAAATTTTTGATGAGTAATAATACAAAAAGTATTGGTGTTTGTTGATATATTGCTTTTGCAATACATATTTTCAGGTTCTAATGAAAAGTAGTAAGAGTATATGTTTCAGCAATATAACATTTAATTCCTTTAGACATGTCTCTCTCTTATATATATTGTTGCAACTACCTTAACTATCTGTGTTTTACATGTGAGAGGTCATTTAGTACACGATTTGGCCACTTGTTCATGTGGAATACAGCTGGTTGTTTGAAGTCAAAATATTTAGTATTAAATTGAATAAAAAAAAAAAATGATAAATATCGTATTATGAAAATTTTACTAAAGAAATTGTTATGCATGGCCAGTTTATATTTAGAGTAACTGCAAATAAATGCTCTATTTTAAAAATTGTAAGTCCTAGGCGATGATCTAATAATGAAGTTATTTTGATCTTTGTTGCTTGTAAAGTGCAACTTTTCTTATATGGTATACCAATTTAATTAAATGTTTGATAATGAGTTCATTTTATATATGCTAATTCTCATTTTATATATGCTAATTCTCACTTTATATATGCTAATTCTGATTTTGTTTAGCATTTTTTACTTAAGTAATACATAAGATTTTGTATATGCTAATTCATTTTCTTTAGCATTTGTATTTAAGTATTTGTGAAGATAAGTTTATAACATCATACTGCAATTGCCATAAATAGAAGATTTGGCATTTTTTTATGTATACTGTTTTGAATATACCATGTATACTTTTGATGTATTTTCTTTTTCATCTCTCTTCCCTTTTGGTCACCACTAAATTTTATTTGCAGCAGTTTAACTTTTGGCTTTACTTTAATATTTTAACTTTGATTTTTTTCTCTGTCTTTGGCATTCAAAATTTTGTCATCCGGTTTCTGTAAAAAGTGTTTTTTTCATTTTACCTTTTACATCACTTGCTCTGCCAAAATTTTACTCTGTAAATGGGGGTATTGTGAGATGAAATCTCACAGTGTTTAAATCATGTTACTTTTTTTATTTCTTTTGACCTTATACATCGATGTTCCTGAAACTTAAATTCATTATTTATTTTTCAGCGGGCAATTTGTTTCGACCGCAGATCGGCAAGTTCTCTGATGTTCCGCAGCACCTGGCATGGGGTGCTTCTCCTTTGAATTTTGTACGATTGTGATGACGTCATCGGAGCAAGTCTCTCACGGCATATGCATTGAATGGATGTCGATCTTTTCGGAGGTGTGTCTAATCGCCGAGTGTGGAACAAATAAAAATAAAGCTTTTTAAATGTTTTCTTTCGGATTTGTTTATTAAGACATTACCTAATATTTTAAATTCTCTAATAGATTTAAATCTTTTCTTTCAGTAACTTTTGAAGTCCCTGTATTCTTACTATAAATTAAAAATTCCGTTAATTTTAAATCAGAATCTGTTTTGTTGGTGATCTGTCATGACTTAGTTTTTGTTTTAAAAGATCGCGGGCTTCGGCTACGGTCTGTGTCTGCCGATGGATGTGGAATCCGGTAAAAAGCTTCCGAAAGCGATGTCTGCGTTTTTAATAACTCCTGTTAAATTTATTTTCTGTTGGTTTAAAAAGGCTTTGAGATTTTTTATCTATAGAAAATTCTCCTAGTGCTGCATCTTACATTTTTAAAGATTTTCTTAAAGAGGAATAAGTTATTTTATCGACAACGTATTTATTTGAAAATCGGTGACCAAAGGGGGAAGGCCTCTTACTTCTCTTCTTCAAAATGAAATAAAAGATTGATTTATGCTTAAAAGTCTCCTCGTCATTTCCTTACAGATATACAAGTAAGAAGTTTCCTTTTTCTATTTTTTTACAATTACTGACCTCAAAGAATGGAGGGTTTTATTGCAATACTACACAATGCATGTTAACTAAAAAGAACTTCCAATTTAATTTTACCTTCAAATTAACGGCACTTTATTAGTAATACTACAGACAATGTCATTGTCCCTTTTCGAATTCGGGCCTAGCGCCTAATTCAAAGGAGCAATAAAAATCATTCTATGAATGTGATGTTCATCTAACGTGTTAATTCGATCCATAAAAATCTTTCTTCAATTGATGATATTATTTAATTTTAAGCATCTCGATCTGGACATTTTATTATCAAGCCATTCTCTGCAGAATAATTTCAGCCAGCAAGTCTGCATCATTAACATCATGGAATTCTTTTATTATTATTATTATTATTAGAGTTGGATTGATAGTATCTACTTGTCTTCCTTGAACAAGCCTCTGTGTCATCAGTTTTCTCCTTAAAGTGGGATTATTCTTGATTTATTTTTACTGCAACAAAAGTAATCTTATCATCGGCACATTATATATTGCTATGGCACATAAAGGGGCTCATCTCAAAAAATTTGGTAGGGTAAAGAGAAAAAAACCTTGATGCTGCATACAATATAAAAAGCATGCAAATATTAATGATTTAAAACAGACTTCATATTTTAAAAAGTTTGTAACAGAAAACATTCGAAGGGCGCCAAGAAATCCTCCAAAGGGCAACATGGCACCCGCGGGTAGGGTGTCCCAAAATTCAATGTAAAAAAAAAAAAAATTTAAGGTGGGTCTCACCCTCTAAAAAGTTTCTTCTTCTCCTATTATTAACATATATATGAAGTTAGAGCTCATTTGAAAAAGATTAAGAGGTCCCTCAAGGTCACACAAGTTCACTAATTTATGTAAAAATATGGAATTTTAATCAAAAACATAAGTTATGATCAATATATTATTTTATTTCTATTAATAGATTTTTAGTATCTATTATAACTTATAACAAAAAATATAATGAAAAGCATAACTAAATAGAAAAACATAGCTTCAAACTGCACCTGCTAATTTTATATACATATACTTTCACCATACTCAGAAGCTTTCGATCATTGATAGTTCTGTTCTTGTATACAATAACACTGCACCATTTTGGGAAAAATCAAGTTTGTCATTAAGACATAAACGGCATATCTTAAAAAATATTAAAGATTTATTTGGCAAACTAGTGCGTTTAATGAGAAATAGAAAAAGGAATAATGCAAAAGAGCAAGAGAATCAAAAAATGCATAGCGAAAATTTGGTTATGTTATTTGACATAAGTCATGATAATTCAGAACAGCTTATTAAAAATGAAGAGGATTCTCAGTTTCTCAAGTTACAAAGAGAATATATAATAGACCGGGCAGCACAGACAATCACCTCATCGAGTTCACGGATGAAATTCTGGGATTAGTTAAATCTTGATTCGCATATTAAAATGCAATCCATCTGTCAAGTCCTATCTTGGTGGAAAACACCTGAAAACCCGATTTTAGTGGTTGACTCACAGTTTTAGTATTGTATTTTCCTGCTCCCAGTCCTCCATGTTTTCATACCTTTAGGTGCATGAAAACACAATGATAAACCTACGAGTCAATCGCTAAAATCGGGATTTCAGGTGTTATCATTAAGAAGATTTATCCTTAAATGAAACAAGAAAAATTGACTGTTTACCAGTGTTAGTTTCCTCTCTAAAAGATAATAATATAAAACTTCTTGGAATTCGGAAACTGTTATCTCGTACAAGGGAAGCAGCATCTAATGTATATATTTTTTAATTTTTACAGTCATGGAAATGTGATTATCAGGTTATTGGTATGTGCTTTGACACAACTTTCTCAAATACAGTAGAACCTCAATCGATCGATCGTTTTTCAAGGGGTACGTGAAAAAAAAAAAAAACGAATTCGGGAAAACGATGAATGTGGGTTAACGTCAAAACACGGAAAAAACAACGTTTATGCATTACTGATACATGCATTGTATACAGTATACTAATCAATACTAATTTGTTACTTGCCAAACTGTTAAAGAAATAAATCAAAGTTGTAGAAAATTGATATTTATTTTAAAAAATCAGTAATTTTATATTGGGTTTTTCGTACATTTGTTAAATTAAACAACAAATTTTCAAGATGCACAATATTTTTCTGGTAATTTTCTGTAATTTCATGTGCATATATAAAAGTTCGTGCAGTTTCAAATGCCGTAATTGCATGAGACAGACTTGGCACTGGTGTAGACTCAGCTTCATCGGCATGAACATTATCCTCTGCTTCTTCGCCACTATTTTCATTTTTTGCATCATCACACATTTCTTCTATGCTTAGGACACCGCATGTCGCAACATTTTGATCTATGGTAATATAATCGCTAAATTTCACTAATCACGCTAATCCCTGTTTTTAGCCCCTAAAACAGTACAAATGAGTTACTTTAGGATAAAAGAAGTAATTCCAGTTTGTATATATCATATGGATCCCCTTGACCTTCAATTTCATTTCGGTGAGGAGAAAAAAATTACAACGATGAATGCGGGAAAACACTTTTTGAAGAACAATGTATGCGGGTTTTGTTAACATTATTTAAATATAATTTGTGCAGGGACCATAGAAAAAAAAAAACGATCAATGCGGGAACGATAGATCGGGGTTTCACTGTACAAGAAAAGTCAAAGGAACATGTGTTCTTGAATATAAAAATGGAAGAATCCTTCTGTGGTTAACCTGTAGACGCATGTTTGAAGTGTTACTTTCAGATATATTTAAAGTATGTCTTGGACTGTCAAGTGGGCTTGAAATTATTATGTTTAAAAGATTTCGAAAAAAAAAAAAAAAATGGATTAAAGTTAACCACTCAACTCACAATATAAAAAAAAATTCCTTGATAGTAGCACCCGACGCTTTGAAACTTTTTATTACGAATCATCTTTAGACAGTTGCTAAACACTTCCTACAGATGATTACATGGACCTGTAACAATCTTTCTGCTTTTATGATTGAAATAGATGTGAACAATATTATTTGGAAAACAGGTGCTCTCCACAGAACTCGATGGATGGCAAAAGTTATTCATTAAAAAATGAGCTAATGTTGATGGAAATGAATAATTGACACCTCAAAAATTTCAAAGCCTTCAAACATTCAATCATTTGTTCTGTGTTTATACATTCAATCATGGTACAATGTCAGTCTATTGTAGTTGCACCAGTGAATGGCATTTTAGTGATACAAAGATTGGATGAATATGATACTGTACAACAACACAAAACAGGATTAAAGAAGATTCTACATCACTCCTGATATTTAAGTGAAGAACTTGCCACTCTTTGTTCGTTTTCAAAACTTCTTAATGCCAAGGAGAAATATATAATGGTAAAGCTGATGAAAAAAGAATTTGTACTTATTATAGAAACTTCATTTAAAAATTTTCAACTTAAATATCTCTTGCAGCTTCTTTCACACCGCATAAATAGACAACAGCTTTTACCTAAGTGTTTTGGTTAAGAAATCACCAGAAACACATCCCTTTTAAAGAAGCTGAAGAAATTGTTAAAAATTTTCCAATGCTGCGTGAAGTATAGCATTAATTGAAATTTTTAATAATGCAACAAAAGATGAAGATCAAAAACAGTATTTATTGCAAGTAGTTGAAATTTTTAATGATGCAACAAAAGATGAAGATCAAAAACAGTATTTATTGCAAGTAGTTGAAATTTTTAATGATGCAACAAAAGATGAAGATCAAAAACAGTATTTATTGCAAGTAGTTGAAATTTTTAATGATGCAACAAAAGATGAAGATCAAAAACAGTATTTATTGCAAGTAGTTGAAATGCATAAAAAGAACTTCGAGAAGTGCAACCATAAAGATCTTCAAATATGTAAAAATGATTTATTAGTTATGTTAGTTATAGAATATTATGCAACATTTTCCTCTTTATTGTCTTCTTAAATTTTACAGGTGTATTTTTCTATGTAACATTCTCTTTACATTGCATTCTGAGATTTTGGATATAGTTCGTTTTTAGTCACTTTCTTAGTAATTTTTCTTACATGTACTTAACTAAATATTACCAAGAGGGTACATTTTTTAGTAACAGCATATTAAATACATGTAACGTAAAAAAATATATATAGATATTTTAAAAATAGTAATTTCGTAAGTAACTGTAAAATATTATGGAATTAAAACCATTTTTTAAGCTTTTGGCGACATTGAGGAACCTCTAAATATTTTTTTTCAGCTGAAATTTTACTAGAGGTCTTAAGTATCCCAAAGGAAAATTTTTAGGGGGTGAGAGTCTAAATTTTTAAAAATTTATCTTTTTGGGATACCCTACCTGCGGGCAACAGGTTGGACAGCCCTGCTCTAGAACTGTGCTTTACATTGATAATAAAAAAGAAAACACTCAATTGCAAAACACTGCTTTCAGGATTATAACATACTAATGCTTAAAAAAAATATGCATAAAACTAGATTAAAATGTGACCAAATAATGAACAGGACTGAAAGACGTTTAAAGCATGGCTGCAAAAATATGACTCATAGAAGAAAAACGACAAACAGAAAAACAACAGCAATGAAGCAAGTCAATCCAGTAAAAAAAGTAACAAACTGTAAAGTAAAAAACTACAACAAATTTCGTAGAGCTTATAACTTTTTCAATAATTTTTTTTTTTTTTTTTATGTTGGGTAAATAAATATAAAAGCAAATAAATATAAAAGCAGTAAAACATGTGAAAACAAAACCTGTCATATCTATAACAAAACTCTATCTTAAATAAAAAATTCTATGGTGCTGATGGAAGAAATACCATTATATATATATATATGTATATATATATATACCGGGTGTCCCAAAAAGGACTGACTGATTTTAAAATTCAGTAACTTCCAAACGGTGACTGTTACGGCGTAAATAACCTCAAATTTATTTGTTTATAATTTAACTCTGTTTATCTTTCATGTTGTAAAGCATAATTATAAAAGTGATTTCTTTTGACAGAAAAAATCTAATCTGTTTATCTAAATTGTTTATAATCCTGAATCAATATTTATGAGTAACATTATGATTTCAAGGTCATGTAATATAGATTTATTTACTTTATAATAATTTTGAATTGATGGTGATTTATTAGTTTTATAATTACTTGGATGTCATTTAAATGAATATTATAGCTATTTAGAAGATTTATAACTGCATATTGTAATTTTTATTTTGATGTTTATTTTATATAATATGTATCATTTTTAAAATGGTCAGTCTTGACTCTGTAACCAAGCAGAGAACATGTAACATGTCCTGACTCTGTAATCAGAGATGCCAATTGTTAAATCATGGCTCTGTTTAATACAGAGTGTATAGTGGAAGTCCTGACTCTGCAACCAAGCAGAGAACACATTTTTTTTTGTATTGGCTCTGTTAAATACGGAGAATTACTATTATGGAACAATTATTAACTTCTAATGATGAATAGAATTTACATACTATTTCAGTTTTATTTAATAAACTATTTATTCTAATTGCTCTCCCATCTCACTTGGATTTTGAAAATTTATTTGTCAGACGAATTTCGGCGCCAACATTTATTTTTGGTGCCGAAACCCGGGAAACATTTTTTTTGAAAGAATAGTGAGCAGTTTGTCAAAGTGATTTGTGATTAACAACTGTGATTTATTTTTCAACATGTGATTAGTGTGTGATTTATCTTTCAACCTGCGATTAGTGTGGAATTATTATTGTGCCATTTGGATTACGACATGCCATCTACATTACCTGGAATTAACAGGTAAGAAAATATTTTTTTCATTTTCTATGAATGGTTAATGTTTTAAAATAAGAATTATTCTTTATTTAAAATGGAAAATCTTGAAAAGCTGAAAGCAAAACGTTCTGTTGAACGAACGAGTTTCACGAAATTAATTACAAAATTAGAAACATTATTAAATGATGACATTGATAATACGAAAACCGATGAATTATTAGAGCTTCAAGAAATATTTCTCTTAAAAGAAACGGCTTTCCAAAGTTTGAATCGTGATATTGAAGCTCAAATATCCGACTTAAAAGAATATGAAAAGGACATTGCTAATAGTGAAAAGTACACTGACCAATTGATCAGTGCTAAATTTAAAATTAAAAATAGATTAAGAAAATGTAAAAAGGATAATGTTTCTATGATAGCAACTAGTCGTGTAAATTCATTGAATGGTTCTGCTAGTGGAACAGAAACGAGTTCTGCCATGAAATTGCCTAAATTAAATGTTCCAAAATTTTCTGGTGAAATCGAAGAATGGGTCGAATTTTTTAACTGTTTTGAAACATCGATACACCAGAATAAATCACTATCTAAGATAGAAAAATTCGCTTATCTAAAATCCTTGTTATGTAATCGGGCCTATAATGTGGTAGAAGGGTTTCCTTTGACAGAACAAAATTATGATACTTGTATTGATTTATTAAAGGACCGTTTTGGTAAGGTTGATGTTATTATTAATAAACACATGACTAATTTATTAAATATGGAACCAGTTAAAAATTGTTCAAATTTAAATGCATTAAGAAGATTGCATGACATGTGCGAAGTTAATATTAGAAGTTTAAGAAATTTGGGGGTAACATCCAGTTCTTATGGACAATTGCTAAATCCTATTTTGCTAAAGCTATTGCCCCATGAATTAGTGATTGAATATCATAGAAAACGTGATACTAGCAAAGAGTCAGATGTAACCGATCTAATTGCCTTTCTGAAATGTGAAATAGAATGTAGAGAAAAGGCTTTGTCAATGACAAGTTCTAAAAATGATGCATCCTCTTCTTTTGTACATAAAAATAAAACTGAATTTCGTGAAAAGAAAACATCAAATAAATATCAACATGCTAATACCTTAAATGCCACTATTAAAGTTTTTTGTGTATTTTGCAAAGGTAATGATCATTTATCTTCCGAGTGTAAAAATTTAGCTGATGATAAGAAAAGATTAATGTTACGTAAGGAGGGTAGATGTTACAAATGCTTTTTGAAATCGCATTTATCTTCGCAATGCCGCATAAAATTAAAGCCATGTCTAAATTGTAAAAGCACTGAACATAACAAATTATTTTGCTTTAAGAAAAGTTTGAAACCGGAAATTAATGAAAATCAAAATCAAACAGTTGTATCTAATTCTCATTGTAATTTTAGAAATTCTAAGCATGCTGTTTTATTGCAAACATGTTGTGTAACTGCTCAAGGTAATTCTAAATCAAAGGTAGTTCGATTATTACTTGATTCTGCAAGCGAAAAAAGCTTCATAACAAAAGCATTAGCTCGTGAATTAAATTTGCCTGTTTTAAGAAAAGAACATTTAACTGTATTCGCTTTTGGCATGGATCAAGGTCGCGAAGAAGAATATGATGTTTTTAAAATTAAATTGCGAAGTAAAATGAATTATCATCGTTTTATAGATGTTGAGGTGCTAGCTACCGATTTGATAAGTGCAACAACATTGAAGGTTCCCAATTCTGACCCTCTAGTTATAAAATACATTGAAAGTAAAAGATGGAGGTTAGCCGACCCTACGCCCGAGGAATCCGAAGTACAAATTTTACTTGGAGCTGATTATTTCTGGAATGTTCAGAGAGGTGTCATTGAAGAAATTAATGACCATTTATATGTAGCTAATACACTTTTTGGGTACACAATAGTGGGAAAAATAAACTCTAAAGGTAACGAAACAGTTAATGCTCATCTTGTATCTGTTAATGAAATAGAAAATTTTGATTTGCAAAAGTTTTGGAAACTAGAGTCTTTGGGTATTTGTGATAGTAAAAATGAATTATTTTCACAAAAGGATTTAGATGCTCTTGATTTATTTAATGATAATTTAAATTTTGTAAATGGAAGATATGAAACTAAACTTTTGTGGAAAGTAAATAAAAATGAATTGGAATCCAATTTTGATGTAGCTAAACATAGACTTTGGGGATTAAAATCAAAATTGTGCAAAAATGAATGGTTACTTAAGGAATATGAGAAAATATTAAATGAACAATGTGGTTTGGGTATAATTGAAGAATGTGAGTTTAATAAAGATGAAATAAACACGTATTACATGCCTCACAGACCAGTAATAAGGGAAGATAAATCGACAACTAAAGTAAGAATTGTTTTTGATGCGTCATCCAAAGATAAGGGGGCAAAATCGTTAAACGAGTGCTTATTTCCTGGGCCCAATCTAAATCCTAACATATTGGACATTATTTTAAAATTCCGTCTCCACAAAATTGCTTTCTTGGCCGATATAGAAAAGGCATTCTTGCAAATCCAGATACAACAAGAAGATAGAAATTTTTTGAGGTTCCTGTGGTTTGACAATATCACTAGTAACAATCCCATTTTGAAGGTTTTTCGCATGACCCGTGTAACTTTTGGTGTAACAACTTCACCCTTTTTCCTTTCTGCAACCATCAAACATCACATTGAGGGGTATAAAGATTTGTTTGGAAAAATAGTTAATATGCTGGATACTTCCTTATACGTTGATGACCTGTTTCATGGAGCTGATTCAGTAAACGAAGCTTTTGTTTTATCAAACGGTGCAGAGAAGATATTGAGTGAGGCCAATATGAAACTCAGAAAATTTAAAACCAATTCTTCCGATTTAAAATTTTTATGGAAGGAACATGGAATAAACTTTGAGGAAGACACTCTTGAACAAAATCTTTCGAAGGTATTGGGAATTACATGGATAACAGAAAGTGACACCTTGAAAATAGACATACAACCACTTTTAGTAGAATTTGACCATAAAATTATTACCAAACGTATTGTTTTACAAACTGTGGCAAAAATTTATGATCCTATTGGACTCATTTCCCCTTTCGTGATAAGAATTAAATTTTTAATGCAAGAACTCTGGGAACATGGAATTGACTGGGATTCTACATTACCAGATTCTTTAAGTGGAAAATTCAGAAAATGGCATAATGAAATAAAAGACTTGGTAAATTTTGAAATTCTTAGAAAATATTTTGTAACTATCCCAAAATTAAATCCTGAAACCGCTCAACTTTTCATATTTTCTGATGCTAGTTTAAAGGGGTATGGGTCAGTGGCTTATTTACGTGATTCTTCTTCTTGTGAAACTTCATTTGTAATAGCAAAGTCGAGAGTAGCGCCTCTCAAGAAAATTACATTGCCGCGCATCGAACTTCTTGGAGCACTTACGGCTGCAAGATTAGCGAATTATTTAAAGGAAATATTTAAAATTGTGAATGAAAATATATTTTGTCTAAGTGACTCCCAAATTACCTTGCACTGGATTAAAGGAAGTGCTAACAACTGGAAGCCCTTTGTGGCAAACCGCGTACGCGAAATTCAGGAACTTGTTGCTCCTGTACAATGGAAATTTTGTAAAGGAAAGGAAAATCCTGCAGATGTTCTCTCTCGTGGTTGCTCTGCATCTGAATTGATTAATAACGAGGTATGGTTACATGGTCCTAGCTGGCTGAAGGAAGAATTGTTACCAGTATTTCCCCCTGAAACTCAACCTAATCTACCTGATGAAGAGGTCTTGCAAGAACAACGTAAAACGCTTGTTTGCTCCATATCCCAAAATATTCCAGAATTTGAGCTTTTATTTAAATTTTCATCCTGGTCTAAATTAAAACGAATTACGGCTTGGTGCCTCAGATTCATCAAAAATAGTACATGCCCATCTGAACGAGTCTATGGTTTTTTGACTGTTCCAGAACTTGAAAGGGCAACAAATGCTATTGTGAAATTAATTCAAAACCATGAATTCGGAAACGAACTGAAAATTCTAAAATCCAGAAAGATCCTAAATTCTAAAAGCAAACTCCTTCCTTTACATCCATTTCTTGACGAAAATGATATTCTTCGTGTTGGAGGTAGGCTAAAAAATGCAAACTTGTCTGAATATCAAAAACATCAAATCATTCTCCCTAAAAGGCATCATGTTACAGACTTGATAATAAAGTATTTTCATGAGAAACATCTTCATAGCGGGACTCAATTGACAATTTCAGCAATTCGACAAAAATTTTGGATAATTAATGCTAAAGAAGCTGTGAAAAGAGAAATAAGGAAATGTATGAAATGTTTCCGAAATTCATCACACCTTTCATCTCAGTTGATGGGAAATCTGCCATCAGCACGCGTGACACAAGCTCGAGTATTTTCAAGAGTAGGAGTCGACTTAGCCGGCCCCTTTTTGATCAAACCTCGTAAGGGACGTGGTGTGAAACCCTTTAAACATTATGTTTGTCTGTATGTTTGTTTCGTAACAAAAGCTATCCATCTTGAGTTAGTCACTGATCTTACAACTGAAACCTTTCTAGCCTCATTGAAAAGATTCGTGGCTCGACGTGGAAAACCTCTAGAAATATTTTCCGACAGAGGTACAAATTTTGTAGGGGCAGACCGCGAAATAAAGAGAATGATGTCTCTAATTGCTTCTGATGAAAAATTGCACAAGTATCTTACTGACGAAATGATAGTATGGAAATTCAACCCACCTTCCGCCCCTCACTTTGGAGGCCTTTGGGAAGCGGGAATAAAACAAATGAAAAATCATTTGAAGAGAACAATTGGTGATCAGATTTTAACTTATGAAGAATTTTTGACCTTAATTGCACAAATTGAGTCATGCTTAAATTCAAGACCGCTTGTCGCGGAGTCTTCTGATCCAAATGACTTTACGGCTCTGACGCCAGGACATTTTATTATAGGAGCACCCTTGACCTCCTTACCTGAGCCTGATATCTCCTCTACCTATGTAACTCCTTTGGAACGTTGGAAATTGCTACAAAAGATTTTCCAAAGTTTTTGGAAAGGGTGGTCGTCAGACTATCTCTCACAATTGCAGCAACGTACAAAGTGGTTTAGAAGCAACCCGAACTTAAAAATCAATGACTTGGTGTTGATAAAGGAAGAAAACCAGCCCCCATTAAGGTGGAAATTGGGCAGAATAATTGAACTATTTCCTGGGGATGATAATATTGTTCGTGTTGTCAAATTAAAGACTTCTACTGGTGAACTGAAACGCCCTATCACAAAATTGTCTCCTCTACCGATGGACATTTAATATAATAGAATTTTACTTTATTTTAACTAACTTTATTATTATTATTATTTTTTTTCTATGTCTAATTTTTGTAACTTTCTGAACTATTTTGTATATTAATGTCTTTTTCTATTTTTAGTTGTTCCAGAAACTGTTTTTTATAGAAGTAGTAGGATTTAATTGCATTTCATTTTAGTTATACTTAACATTTAAGGTAATATTTTAAATTTGTATTTAATATTTGATTATTTAGTATGTGATAGTGGAAATTTGGTGACAGATATTAAAAAAATTCTTGCAGGAGGGTTATGCATAAAGTCAAAAGTTTTATTACACTGATTTTCGATTTTAGTTCGAATTACAAACAATAGATGGCGCTGTAAGCAATAGTCGCTAAATACAGGCTCGATTTTTGGTCCTTTCTGTTGTTCCATGCAGAAAAAGGAGATGGAAATGTATTATCCGGGCCACGAAGTACCAAAAATCGAGCCTGAATTTAGCCTCTATTGATCGCAGCGCCATCTATTGTTTGTAATTCGAACTAAAATCGAAAATCATTGTAAAAAAACTTTTGACTTTATGCATAACCCTCCTGCAAGAATTTTTTTAATATCTGTCACCGTTTGGAAGTTATTGAATTTTAAAATCAGTCAGTCCTTTTTGAGACACCCGGTATATACCATATTATATATACCATATATACTTGTCAAACTGAATTTTTTCCCAGTCCCTAACAATTTCATTGTCACAGGTTTTCTGAATATAAAAAATTCAGGTCAAATAAGATCTGTAAAAATGGAATTGCTAAGGCCTGAAAAAAGGTTAATACAGTCAGACATATAATTTTATTGTATCCATTTTGGCGGCACCATGAAATTTTTTCTTTTAAGACAGATTGCATTTTGACAGGCTTTGCTTTATTTTTAAACTTTCATTTCACTGAATTCCTTAATGTAATAAAATTCTTTGTGATGCACAAAATGAAAAATCGAACCTTCTTTAAAATCAGCTTCAAATCTTTTCTTTTTTGCAGATCCATAATGAGTTGCTTTCGATGATGTGATGAAAAAAGTAAGTAGACAAGCCAGGAAACAATAGCTACTAAACGTGAGAACTAACCCAACAAAAAAACCTAAAAAAATCAGAAAAGAAATTTAAAATAAAAGACATCGTATACTAGCTATCAAAGTAAAAATTTATTTCTTTATCAAACTATTTAGTTAGTACATATTATTGATATAATATTTAATCTTTAAAATAACTTAAATTGTTCATAAAATGTATTTTTTTTTCATAATATTTAAAGAGAGGAGCAGAAAATTACAGTTTCTGCTTATAAAAAAATTCAATTAGACTGATCCATCTAAATCCATCAATCAGAAGCATGTTTCCGATAGTGAAAATGACATGCTAATTAAAAGAAAAGTATACTGACATTCATAAAACTCATTTAAACATAAAAAAAAAAAAACTTTAAAAGGATTATCAAAGACTACACTAAACATCTGCAACATCGCTAAATGTAAAATTTGAATAAAAGTGATAAAAATTCAGTTTCTGCAAAAGAATATTTCGGTATTGATTATTTTAAAAGTAGTTAAAAATTCCACAACTATTTCTTAAAATATTTTTTTAATGATCCAAAAGAACAGAAAAAGTTTGGAATTCATGAAACTTACAAACTGAAATGAACTTATAACTGAACCTAATAGCAACCCAAGGCTCCATTTGCTACCTATCCATATTTTTTAATCTTCAGAGTTTCCAAATGAAGAATAATGGGAAATCAGTTTTTGGCCAACACCTCTCTGACACATCTTTAAATTCGTTTTTATTAAAAAACGTATAAAATTGGCAGGTGTTATTCAGAAACTATGCAATCAAAAGACGTTTTTCATTTTTTTTCTGTAAATGCAAAAGATTTAAAAAAAATGTTGTCAAAGTGGGCATTTTGAACCAAAATTTATTCATGCAACACAGCGAGACAGGAAAAAAACTGGTTGTCACATGACCAGAATCACTTATAACTCAATAAGTAATTTATCAAAACATGGAAAACTCATTTCGATTGCAAATCACTTCAAAGGCCTGCCAATTTCATGCCTTTATGTTTAAAAATGAGCCTGAAAATGTGTCAGAAAGTTTCACATTGTTGAGCAGGGTACTTTAAAACCACCTTAAATGATACTCTAACCTTGGACTATCAGATTGGTTCCAGTGGTGAACACGACAACTGCACAGCGACTGAACTCTCTGTTATTTATTGAAAGATTTTAGGTAATCAGATGCCAATTTTTGTAGATCTTGGAATCTAAGCATATTCAGTAAGGAAAAAAAAAAAAATAATGTAATGTAGAAGAAAATTCTGTAATAGAAGCAGGCATTTTATAATTGGTACCATTTATTTAGATTTTACAGCGATGCTTAATCCTTTCGGGTCCAATTTTTTTTTCAACTTTGAGAAAAAAATTACTTTTATGTTAATAGTAGTTATTCAAATAGATTTACTGAAGTTTAACGAATATGTCATTGTCTGAAATCTAATGACTGTAGTTATTTTACATACTATTCAATTCATATTCATATGCAAATAGGGCAAGGAAGAGTTTTAGGAGACATTTGGAAAACATATTACAACAAGATTTAACAAATATTACTAATTTCTAATATTTTTTGTGCTTTATCTCAAATGATTCGTTCAGAAAAGTAACCTATATTTTAAATTTAAAGAGTAAAATATATGTTTAAAATAAAAGAATCGCCAATGGTGTAAAGAAAATTAAGAAAACTTTTATTATTATTATTACTACTAAATGCAGGGTTGCAAAAAAGCCGGCTAAAATTAAAAAAAGCCACGCCGGTGGCTTTTATTGGTTTTAACCAGCTTTTTTTGGCCAAAATTGGCTTTTATACAGTGAAGCATTTTAACTATAGACTACACATTTTAAAGTGTTTTTAATTAGTTTTAATGACATTTTTAACTGATTTAGAATGTAATAAGTAACCCAATTTCTCAATAATGAAGCCATAATACTGGGGAGGGGGAATTAGATGGAGCTGCTAGAATTTTGAAGTGAGAATTGGAAATATGTCAGCTAAATTTTAAAAGAGTCATACCAACTGCTTTATCTGGTTTACACTGTCCTTTTACCCCCGACTCCCCCTTTTTTATTCCATTTTTACTGCTTTATAAAATTAAAGAGGACAATGATTACTAAGTTACATGATTTATTACTTAAGGAATATTAAGAGCTATTAATATACATATACATACAAGTCTTTATTTCTCATTAACATTTAAAATCATACATAATCACAATAAAAACAACATTTCTTACTATTAAAAACAATATAAGGAACAGCATATGCATGAATATGCACACTTTTAAATAGCAACAAATTTTTCAAAATTTTATTTAGAGAACGTATTTTTGTTTCTATTGTTTAATTGCTCGATTTATTTTTATACACTCATGTACCAAACTCTCCTTAAACATTATACCCTTACTAATTAATTTCTTTTTTAATATTTATAAGATAATCCTTCGTTATCTTCATACGGACTCTTAAGAATGTTTCCGTCTCGATGGGCCTCATTTTGTTATTGTTTAATGAAATGTAATCTTTAAAATGTGTAGCATATGTGAGGCTATGTAATAGGAATTTTAAAACACCAGTTTAAAGTCTAATTTATATTCTTTTCAATAGTATATATATATATATATATATTTATTTATTAGATATAATGCCTTTACTGTCAGTGGGCAAAGGGTGTATAAAGGCCCTAGTGTGTATATACTATAGCTTTCTTAAGAAACAGAGGGTATACGGTGTTCCTTAAATAAATCCAGAGGGTATACGGCGTATACCCTCCACTACATCCCTGTTTACTGTTGCCTTGTAGCAGTTATAAAGATTTATTTGACAAAATTTAATAGAAATTTGTAATTCTTTTAGTAGAAAATATTTATAAGTGTATAAAAAAATAATGAATCCATATTTAACACAAATTAACTGTAAACCAACCTTTAATAATTAAAGCCGGCTTTTTTTAATAAAAGCCGGCTTTTTTTAAGTGGCTAAAACCAAAAAAAAGCCGGCCGGCTTTTTTTGGCCTGGCTAAAAGCCGGCAACCCTGACTAAATGCCAAAAAATAAATAAAGTCATGATAAGAAATACATACATACATACATATATATATATATATATATATATCTATTCTAAAAAGAAAGTAACTACCGCTGTCACCGCCGCCGCCGGTTTTGATTTTTTTGTGACCGGAGGCCTTTCTTCGTTAATATTAACAAAAATAATGCATACAAAAATATGAAAATCGGTGGTTTTATACAGAAATATTTGATAAACACGCTGATGCAGACAGTTTTCAAATCGAAGAATTATTTTAAGAGTTATTTAATGCTAAATTTGGACAAAATCGTTCCACTAAAAAAGTTTTATAGCAGCAAAAACTATACATGGCAGTGTAATCATTTTTAGATCATTTTATGCGTTAGAATTTGCCGGAGTGCAGATTGCATTAATTTTTTTATTTTTACTCATTTTTTCAGGTTTTATTTCTATTTTAAATTCAAATTTTCAGCATTTCTAGAGATATTTTTTTCAGATTTCAGAAAATTGTACTAATTTAAACTGTTGCCAACTGTATAAAAAGCGCAAGCAATAATGTTTGCTTCAAATTAAAAATAAAAATTTATTTACACGTGACTATTATAAACAGGAAAAAAACTTTCAAATTAGAATTAAATAATTACGTATAAAAAGCAGGAACTTATAAAAAATTACGTCGTAAAAAGTATACACGTGAATTTTAAAAGAGAAAGTATATTGTAAAATAATAAATTCATTAACATGCGTTAGAAGTCTTAGGAGAAATTACGTCATATTTACATCACATTATAGTTATTACATAAAATGAACACAAAATAATATTGCAAAAAAGCTTAAATTTAAAAATTGCGCTAGACATTTATTTGATATTTCGAGAATTAATTTAAAATGTCTCATTTAAAAGAACTTTCTTTTCGCTTTGTTAAAAAATACCAGGAGACAAAAACTCTCTTTACTTAATTCCTTTTATATTAGCTTATTTTGAAATGTTGTTACACGTGTCTACGTCATCAAGCTATTTTTACTTCGATGTTTTATTTGTGTTTTTATTAATGTTGTACGAATTTATTTGTTCTTTCGTTATTTAAAATAAAAATTATATCAATTTGTATAATTTGGCGAGTGGTTTGGCGATTTATATAATTTGGCGAAATTGGTCGACAGGATAATCAAGTAGTACCGCAGCGGATTTGGCGTTAAAATTCCCCAATCAAAGAGAAATGAATAGAAATTCGTTTATAGGGAGATCGCCACTGTTTTTTAAATTATAATTCAATCTTTCGAAATCTTTTTAAAGCCGATCAAATTAGCGTGCATTTAGAGTCTGCGGTGTCTGGACGGGGGTTGGCGAGCGTAGCTCGTAGGGGGCCGAGCCCCCTAGTATATATATATAACCATTAATTAAACATTACCGACCATCATCAAAAACCGCAATATTGTGAATGATTGACAACAAAGTGCCACAAACCAACAATATAGAACTGTATGTATAAAATAAAGTACCTTATACCTAATTACAAGAATTAACATGGAAGAGAAAAAAAAGAAGAATATGGATTCCGAAAAAAATTTAAAAACTTATATATTGAATTACGTTTTCAAGAGTACAGAATTCAATGATATAAGCAAATCGGTTGTTTTCTGTGAGAAAAAAGCTATAAGCTGAAAAATTTTTTTCCCCTGTACTCAAACAACCAATATATAACCAAAGGAATAGCCTTAAGATGAAAACAGAACATAATCAAATGACATGAAACGGAAAAAAAACTACAAGCCATTAAATATTCAATCTATAGCAATAGAAATCTTACAAAACATACCGAATTATTCCCAGTAGATTTTTAAAATATATTCCCGCACATGGAATCCAAAAAGCATGATAAATTAAGGTGAATAAAACAGTTAACACAGAAATTAAAACCCATGGAGTCAGTTAATCAATGTTGAAACACCGCGATAAATGTAATTAATATAATATAAATAAAAAAATAATTACATTATTTATAATACCTAAAAACAATTTTAAATTGTTTAATAACAATTTTACAACACTGCCAGTATTCAGCGTTAATTACCACCTGGTGTAAAAAATTAAAATTATTACTTTATTAGATGCTTTAAAAATAAATATATATATACATACTACCACTACTACATGTAGATAGTAACAAAAGTAATTGTTAAGACAAAATAACATTCAATGAAAAGACATGTACTAATAATAGTACACCAGACCCAAACGGGTTAAAGTATGTTTCCAAGAGAAGTCAGAGTCTCCTAGCATGTAATTAGGAAATTAATACAGTATAAAACCATTTATTCAGATTGGCTAAAGCCAGATGTATTCTGCAACGTTCGAAATCTTTGGTGGTCACTGGTCCATGACTACCAAAAATTCAATCGGATCACTAATTTAAATAATTTAGTGATCCGCTGATCCGCAGGACCAGTGACTTTTTCGTCCTCTCTGACAGGCAAATGTAAATTTTCTCGAACCTGAGAAAACTGCAACCATGGGTGCAAGAAGTCCATCCAAGGCAAGACTGAAAACATTTCCAAGTATTAGGTATATAATGGAAGGAGATGGACTAGAAGATTTTAATTTGTCTTCAATTATAACTAAAAATTGGTCGTTTACAATGAAAGAATGTGATTAAAATTTTTTGCTTGTAAAATTGCTATTATTTCACTACATAAAGTATAATTTATAATAAATTAATAATTTCTCTAAGACTGAAATCAGCCTTGGGACTGAAGGTCTTGTACCCATGAATGCAACCACATGTACCCATGAATTGCAAATCACAATTTTATTTTTAACAAATTATAATTTTACATTTTATTATTCTGAAAATTTTGGATAACTGCAAAGTAAGTTTGGTTTATATTCTAGAGATGGGGGTGGGGGAGAGGTCGCTCAGAGACTTCGTTTTTATGTAGCGGACCAGTAAATTTTTATGCTTACTGGTCCCTGAGACCAGTCACCCCCCCCCCCCCCCCAAATTCTGACGCTGTTCTGGATAATTGGTTGGGCATCAAAGCAACACTCACTTTATCAGATTTCTAGAGTATATGAGGGGTTCACAACCACAGTAAACCAAGTTCATTTTGGGGAAAAAAAAAAAAAAAAAGTAGATAGTTTATTGAGAAGGGGTATAAAATCTGTTTTATCCACTCTCACAATGAACCAAGTCTGTTTTCACATACTTTCTCATCTATGTCATCTGTTTACAGACTTGGTTTAGTGTGGGAGTGGATAAAACAGATTTTCTGCACCTTCTAAATAGACTATCTTTTTTTTTTTTTTTTAAACAAACTTGGTTTACTATGGTTGTAACCCCCTCATACATAGCTGTGATACTGTTTCTGATTTCAAATTAATAATTAGATAAGGCAGATTAGGAGCTATACTTATATAATGTTATCAATAATATTTTGCTAATTTTGGACCCCCTCCCCCCCTTATGATATCATACGTTATCATTAGTTGACCCCCCACCCCCACCCTCGCCGCTGATATCGTTATCAATGTCTAAAAATTCTTTGATTTTTAGATTCTTTTTCTTTCTCTTTATACACTTGCAGTGATATACACATATGATTATGTATTTATTACTCGCATACTTTACGGATTCTAGAAGTCAATAAAATATCAATACATGAAATAAATTTTTAACAAAGTTACTATTTACAAGTATTTAACTATAGCTTATTGTTACATAATGCATTCAAAAGTAATATTGTGTTCTTGCACTCACTCCCTGCCCGGGGAGGTCAAAAGCAAAACTTATTAGCAAAACAGTGGACAACATTCTTTGTCTTCCTTTACTGGTAAACTCAAGCATCATTTCCTACGTATTATGCTCCTGATTTCTCTAACAGAGAATTATATGCGCATATGGCAGACGAACAGGAATACCAAACATTGAGGTATTCCAAATTTCGGAATGAAATGATTTTATAAACATTTAATGGCTTTAATAGCTTTATGTTTTCATAAAAACATATAAAAATAATAATAAAAAAGGTAACAGACTATTTGGATGTAAAGAAAAAGATACTGAAAAAAGAAAAGTTTGCTTACATAAAAAATGATAACGATATTAAAAAGCAACCCCCCCCCTCACCCCAAAGATATCTTACGATATCATGTGCCAGACCCCCCCCCCCCTAAAATTATAACGTTATATATGCATAGCCCCTTACAAATCATGTCCAATCAAGAACAAAGATTAATCCAAATTTGATAGAGGAAAGTTTATGAGATTCCCTTGGACCCAATTATTTTGCATAAAAATTAAAATGTCTTATAAGGGGCTATACTTATATAACATTATAAACATTTTGCTAATTTTGGACCCCCTCCTGCCTTTACAATAACATACTTTATCATTCGCTGATTTTATTCAAAATATTGGATATTTTTAGTCTATTTTATCTTTACTAAATCCACATGTTTTAAATTTTCTCTTTAGAGTTTCAGATATGTTCCTCAACACATGCAATTTGCATTCTACATGCATACAAATTAACCTAGACTCACTATGTCTCACGGTGACTGCTGGGATAAGACTGTTAAAAGCAGTGTTGTAGTCATAAAAAATGCAGAGTGTATACGCTAGAATCCTAAACGTTCATGGTTAGGGTATACGCTATAGCTTTATTTGAGAAACAGAGGGTATACAGAGCTTCTTAAAAAAATTCAGAAGGTATACGTCGTATACCCTCCACTACATCCCTGGTTAAAAGTAGAAATTATTTATATCCAATAATTTAAACACTTAAATTACAAAAATGAGAAAATATTATATTAGATTTTTTCTAAAAAACCAGTTGGTTAACCAACTGATTTAAACCATGCCATCCCTGCTGGTAACAGAATAAAATCATAATGCAAAACCCCAATCTCAATGTAGGAATGCAAGAAAAACAAAGGCTTACTAAACCCAGTAGCCATGATACAACAAAGAAAACTCGCAGCCAATCATTCATTAGCATACAGAACAAAGAGTAACCAATGGAGAGAATTACTTATGATTATGTCCAGGGATGTAGTGAAGGGTATACGGGGGTATATGCCTTATACCATCTGGATTTTTTTAAGGAACACAGTATACCCTCTGTTTCTCAAGAAAGCTATAGTATATATACACTAGGGTATACCCTCTGCCTTGAGTGTATACCCTCTGTTTTTTTTTTGTTTTTTTTTTTTTTTTACGACTACACCACTGATTATGTCATCATTGAGGCATAATGTAAACCTTAGTAAATCTTAACTAATCAAGCAACCTAAGTAGTAAAAGTGTATTTTTAACTCAAATCTGCCATTTTCGCTATTTTTAAAAATAAAAAGCTTGAAAAAGAAGAAGAAAGAAAAACTAACTACTTCCCCCCCCCCCCCCCAGCTAATTTTAGAAAAATTAGTCTGCCATGTAGATTTAAAGCTTATAAGAAAAGTTTGATTGACTAAAAATGTTTGTCACTTTACTAGTTTATTAATTCATCATTTTTTTTTAAGTTTTGCTTGTAGCTTCTGTATAACTTGGATTTTGCATTTTTCAATAATGTGTAAAATAAATGAAAACATTAGGGAAAAAGTGAAAAAAACGCAGCATGGTTTTCGCTTATCTTTGATTGTCTGAAATGTTGAAAGTTGGGAGGAAAAGTCGCGGCTAGCCCAGACCTTTTAGAGCTGTGGATAAAAAGTTAGGGATATTGCTGTTTGCTATCACACTGGGTGTTGAGACAATATTTCGTGAAAAGTTGGAGGAAATCAAGAGTTGGCACAAAAATTGCTCGAAAAGTTGGTGAATCTGATAGCAGCTTTACTAAATGCTTCTATTTCAAATCCTAGGTATGTTAGCATCAAGTTATGTTATGCCCGTTGTAATGTATTGAGCAATGCACATTGTCACTGTATGGCACTCATGCCAATAGATTTTGAAATCAGTCGATTGGAAGTATGATTCCAGATAACTTTTTTTTCTGGTTTCCAGATAAATGTTTGTTTACTGTTAATTAATGGTCCCTCCTTTTATACTTTACCGATATCCGAGAAAATGGCATTCGTGAAATTTTCCCAGTTTGTGGCACTCTGTTCACTTCTTCTTACAGTTCACTTCTTCATTCAATTTGTTGAATCTTTCAGGATTTGTATTTCTCTTAAAACTTTACAAGTCAGTTTGACTCACTTATCATAAAACTGAGAGTCAGTCAATTGAGAAAAAAGTATGAGTCAGTTTTTAACAAATAAATAATTTAAAAAAAATCTGTATCCCTTAAGATCTTTAGCAAAAATGAAAAGTTTTGGTGGTTTACCCCAATTAATAGGATCATATTTGATTGAAAAAATATTTTTTAAAATACCCAAAATCAGGTTATGCCATGAAAGGATCCACGTAATTTTGTGGGTGCAGGCTCAATATTAAATTGCACAAAAAGAGGAAAATGTTTTTTCATTTTCTTTAAGATCACCTACACAATTGTGTAGTCAGGTCTTAAAGGGTTAAATTAATTAGTAGAAGGACATGTTGCACACACATTAATATTCAAATGCAAACGAGATCTCAAAAAATTGCTCCAATTGGATTAACATTAGCAAACAGGTGTTTTAGCAAGACTGGAGTAGCCCTTTAAATGACTTAACAAGAAAACTTAGTTTTCTAATATTTTTAGAAAATTTTCTGTTTCTTTCATTTATGTTTTTTGAAAATCAAAAAGAAAAAAAAAAATAACACAAAGAATACAGCATACATAAAGTTTTTTTAGTTTTAGAATAACAAAGATAATATTCTAAAAAAATATCGAGTTTTGATATACTCAAAGGACTAAGATTCTAGCTACCAGGGTTGGTAAGTTTTTGCATAGGCAGAAAAAACCTGGTTAAAACCGTACCGGCAAAAATAGGTTTTTGCCTAAGTGGTGGCAAAGATAGACTACATTTAATTTTTTTCCCAGAAAAAGCAGAAAAAAATATTTTATGAAAGAAAAAAAAACTTATTACTTTTCCATTGACCAACTACAAAAGCAGGGTGCAATACTCTGGTATTTTGTTATGTCTTGTGATCATTTGACAATGGACTGCTGGATTTGAGAATTTCAAAAGAGTATTTGGGGGGGGGGGGGGGAGGTTATATAGTACAAAAGATAAAAAGATAAAATGGCTAAAGGCTACTAACTGAAAGTAAAGAATGTAACTTTTTGTCCCTTTCTTTAGAGGGAGGGAGAAAAAAATTCTAGTTTCCTAACAAGACATAAGTTTTTTCAATATATAATTTTCCATTTAATTTAATTACTTTATCTGTAGCAGACTAGTTTCAACAGATAAATAATTATAAATTAGTACCAAAGACTTAAATATTTACATATTTTTAAGACTCATTACATAAAACAAAAGTAGCAAAGTTGTTTAAAACCTTTTGATAATTAAAAAAATATTAATGACTGACAAAATACTTAAGAAAAAGAAAAATTAGATACCTGATTTTTAAATTCCTAAGTATTAGACTGAATTCAATCTATTTTATAAAGATTTAAAGTATGCAAAAATATTTAATTATATTTATTAATTAGCAAACAGAAATATTAAATGATATGTTATTAAATTTAATTGTTTATATCATTATTATCCTTATTAGCTTATAGATTTTATTACACATTAAAGACAAATAAGAATTTGCTATTTTTTCCAGCTTTTGTCACTGTCCTGGCAAAAAATGGCAACCCTCTTCTTCCCCCTTCCCTCTCACTTAAAAAATAAATAAAGCCTGCTACATATAACTAATATATAAGCACACATACACAAAAAAAGAGACCAAATTTTGACCAATATAAGAATAAAGAAGTTTTTTTTTTAAAACAATTAGGCCTTTTTACCACTGACGGCACCAGTCCAATCTAAACTTTTCCGCTTGATTCCCCAAAAGGTTACAAGAGATGAAACTAGTATAGAAACTGCTAGTCTTTTAAGATGGATTTCAGTTAAACAAGAACCTAAAAAATAGAAGTATGTGTTAATAATATGTTATTTAATAATACTGATAGAGATTCTAAAATACATGCAACAGATTTTTCAAATACTTATATTCTTTTAAAAGGTTTTATTCTAATGTTACATAGATTTAAAATTGTAACGAAATAACAAGTCCTTCGACCTTAATCGGAAAAATAGGTTCACTTCTTTTTTTTAAGGAACATGGATCACGTATCACATTTAATACAAATTAACTCTTAAACGATGAGCAACCCACAAAAAGAGTGACATATCTCAAGAAAAAAAAAAAAAAAAAAAAAATTCATAGGAGAGGCAAAAGAAGATTCACATGTTTTTACTGTAATATGAAATTATAACACTTTGCATTCATTTTGCATTTTATTCCGCTAATAGATCTATCAAAGGTGTCTTGCTACAAGAAAAGTTTCATAAGTGTACTTATCAGGGAAATTGCTTTATCATGCTATGTCCATTTGTGACTACAGAAGGGGGCCAAATTGTGTGGAGAGGTAAAATTATTCAAACCCCCAAACCTCATCTATGTCTTCATTCTTAGAAGTTTCACGTTTTTATCACTTTTATTACGTTTACGTTGTGTCACTTTGCTTGCAGGTGAGCGATATGTACCATATAAGTTGAGTAAAATCTTCAAACTTGAAAACTATTTATTTTCAACAATTTTTTTTTGGTTTTATAAGTCGAAGAATCTCTTATAAAAAAAGATTGTGCACAAATATTAAGAGAAGTGTCCGTCTAATATATAAAGTTCAACCCTCTTACATTGTTCTACATGCAGCAGTAAAAACGGTCAGGTACCCACTACAACCCTTATGGTTGTAGAAAAAAACTTTTTTTTTAACTCAGCCAGTGGGTACGAGGGCTGCTACCCACTACAACCCTGATAAAAACGCAAAACTCCTAACAATTTGGCCCTCTTCTGTGGTCACAAATGGACATATAGCATGATAAAGCGATTTCCCTGATAATTATTATAACACTCACGAAACTTTTTCTGTAGCAAGACACAGCTATGACAGATCTATTAGTGGAATAAAATACAAAATGATTGTGTCACTTTTCTTGCGAGTGAGCAATATGTACCATATAAGTTGAGTAAAATCCTTGAGCTTGAAAACTATTTATTTTCAACAAAATTTTTTGGTTTTATAAGTCAAAGAATTTCTTATAAAAAAAGATGGTGCACAAATATTAACAGAAGTGTCCGTCTATTATAGGGGAAGACGGGGCACAATGAAACAAAATTTACTAATTTTTTTTTCCTATCCAAAATTTTGCATGCACAAAAGTATAATTTGCATATTTTTAATCTTGTATTTTCCCCATCTAAATAAATTTTTATTAGGTTCTAATCAAATCTTTATGCTTGAAAAATAACAAAAAATAAATGTCTTACAGTGTTTCATTGTACCCCGTATGCCGGGGTACAATGAAACACATACTGGGGTATAATGAAACACTCCAAATGATGGAAGCAATTTTCACCCAGTATAGTTTATTTTATTAAAAATGAGATAAATACAAAAACAAAACTTGATTAATAAGGAACTTGACAAAAATGTTATAGTCTAATATGGAAAATAAGAAAATTCGGTACTTTTCGGTTAGCCGGGCGCCAGTGTTACATGTACATATTTATATACATACATATATGTAAATATACATATATATACATATACATATATTGTATTTAAACACATAATTTATATATACATATATATATATAACACTGGCACCCGGCTAACTGAAAATTCTATTAGTTTAAGAAATACCTTTCATTTTATATTAAATTGGCCTCAAGTCAGTTTAAAAAATTAGCATTTCTGCTTATATTTCAGTTGCTCCTGAAGGAATATGGGGTGGTAGTTTCAACACAATGAGCTTTTTTTTTAAAAATGTAAGTTTCTAAAAAAAAAAAAAAAATTAAAACTGGGTTGGAGTCTTTTTATATCAAGTACTTCACATTTGACTTCATTTAAATGTATGATTTCTCCAACGGTATATATTTCATTTATATTTCCATTTATACGGATACTGTTTGTGCCACACATGTTGTGTGTGGATATCTCATTCTTAGTACCTCGATGACCAGCTGGGCCTGGAAAAAAAATCTGGATCATCATCAGAGTCTGTAGCAGGCAGAGTTTGTTTTCAAAACAATCCCTTCTTAGCTTTTTTTCTCTTTCTATTTTTTAATTGCTTAACAAGAGCATTTTTTACTGACCTGGTTAGAACAAAACTTTTTTTTTTTTTTCTGTTTTCCTACTCCTACTTCTAATATATTATATTTACTGCTTTTGGTACTTTTCGGTTAGCCGGGCGCCAGTGTTGTATATACATATTTATATACATACATATATGTATATATACATACATATTTACATATAATATATGTGTTTATATATACAATATGTGCATATGTATATATATGTATATTTGCATATGTGTATGTATATACAACACTGGTGCCCGGCTAACTGAAAAGTACCCTGCTTTTACTATAATAAAACATGTTTCATTGTACCCTGTCTGCAAGTGTTTCATTGTACCCCGCACTGAGACTGGGGTTACTAAGTAAAAATTTATTTTCAAACTTCTAATATTTATTTTTTTTAGTTTGGTTTTGGAGGTATGAAGACAACAACACAAAGATAACAATGCATAAAAAAAATATGGTACTTTTCGGTTAGCCGGGCGCCAGTGTTTTATATACATATTTATATACATACATATATATAAATATACATATCTATGCATATACATATATTGTATATAAACACATATAGATATATGTAAATATATATCTATAAATACATACATTTATATATACATATATATGTATATATGACACTGGCGCCCGGCTAACCGAAAAGTACCAAAAATAATTATTTCATATAACAACAAGGAAAAAGAAACAAAATTACTTTTAGTAAAGAAAGTTACTTTCAATGGTGTAAAAGCAATAATCTTCTATTGCTACTGTTGTAGAAGTGTGAAGGTATCCAAATCACATCAGTAATTGGAAAATATAGTTGTATAACCTATATATAAACTGCAACTCTCTATGGCAAATTTTATTGATTTTACAAGTAGTAATGTTTCATTGTACCCTGTCTTCCCCTATACTACAAACAGGAGTAAAAATGGGCAGGTACCCACTACAACCCTTATGGTTGTAAAAAAAACTTTTTTTAACCCAGCCTGGGAGGGTACCGGGCAGCTACCACTACTAGGGATGCACCAAATAGTGATTTTGGCTAAATACAGAATATTCGGCAAATAGGCGAACCGAATACCGAATATTCGGCTTGTTGAATACTTTTATATTTCAAAGTTTAAAGGCATTAAAATGTTAAATTTTAAAACAATTTTACATAATATTTAAAACACTTTTATTCTAATAAACAGGAGTTTTTTTTCAAGTAAACTTTATGCTGAAAAAAATCTGCTTTGAGTTATTTAAAAAGAGGATAGTTATAAAAAATTTTTAATTAATAAAATTTTGAATTTCATGGCTTCTTCTGAGAATTAAAACAAATAAATAAAATTTTCTCAATTCTAAAACAAACATTTTAAAAACAAAGAGAAATTGTGAAAAAATTGGAAGGATAATTGTACAGGATCATACATTATTTGTTTGTCAGGAAAAGACTAAAATGAAAGTAAATAATACAATCTATTCAAATTTTATATGGTGGCAACTTAGCAAGAATAACTGTTCTACTTACTTTGATTAGTAAGCAAGGAAGTTTTTAAATGCATCCTAGATCTGCAGTGGGAGATCATTTTCAGAGATTGTAAATGATGTTCTTAAAATCTTAGCAAGAAACAGATCATTTACTGGACAATGTTCAGGAACTTGCATTTGTACATAATTAATTTGTATACTATGAAAATCCTCGTAACTGGTTAATTTTCTTAAATAATACTTAACAAACTGCAAATAAATAATGTAAAAACATTCTCTTTTATTTAAATAAGATTCTGTTTCTAATTATTCTGAATATCTTTATAAGTTGACTGTTAAACGTAGAAGTTATATAAGTTTTTAAAAAATATGTTTTAAAACTTTTTTTCAGTATTCGGTTTGACCGAATATTCGGCATACCAAATAATTTGATATTCGGCCAAACCAAATATTCAGCATACCAAATAATTTAATATTCGGCCAAACTGAATATTCTGTAACATGGCTTAATAGGCCGAATACCGAATATTCGGTGCATCCCTACCCACTACAACTCTGATAAAAACGTAAAACTCCTACCAATTTGGCCCCCTTCTGTGGTCACAAATGGACACATAGCATGAGCGATTTCCCTGATAACTACACTTATGAAACTTTTCTTGTAGCAAGACACACCTATGGCAGATCTATTAGCAGAATAAAATGCAAAATGATTGTGTCACTTTTTTTGCGGGTGAGCAATATGTACCATATAGGGGAAAGTAACCAGTGTTTGATAATTTTCAACAAAATTACTTATTATAAGGTTTACAGATCACGGAGTCACATATTCTTCATTCCCTATGATAGTTGATGCCTTTATCTTCATTTACAAACAACTAATTTTGTTCTTCTTTTTTAAGAAATTGTTTTGGAATTAAGTTGCTGAAAAGTTAGTCTGGCATTTTGCAGTCACCGCAGTCAGTTCTTATAAGAAATCTGAGAGGTAAGTTTTGTTATATCTATTTTTATCCTTGACATTTTAATCATTGGGCAATAATGTGAAATACTATTGTGTAGAGCTTTATTTCTTTTTTCTTATGGTCCAAGTTTCTGCTTTCTAACCCTAACCTGAAAGCAGAGAAGGCACATTCAACCACTGGTTTAGAAAACTCCCAATTTAACTGGTGTTTGATAATATATTTGAAACATTGGTTTTTGAATTTTCCAGTGATTGAGACATTTAATTTTACTGTTAAAATAAAAGAATTTTTGTAGCTGATAAAGTATTAAGACAGAATAACAGACAGTTTCTTGATAGGCCTGCCAGGGCTGTTTGCTCATAGGAAATTTTCTGATTTCAAGAATTTTTGGAACTATTTTTAATTATTGCTATTAGAAAATTATTGTTGGGTAATGAAAATTTAGAAACTGTCTAGACAGGGTTTCTACACAATTCTGGTAAAAAAAATTCCCTGACTTTTCCAGGTTTTCCCCGACTTTATTTAAAAATTTCCCTGACCTTTCTCGGTAAAAATTAGGCTTATATATTGTTGTAAAACATAATGGACTTTAATTTAGATAAATGCTATAAAAAGTAAGTGCTGAATGAATTTCCAACTTGTTAATTACTTTTCATATTGTTATATAGTTTGCATAAATTTTATATAAAATTTTTAGATCGGATGAATAATTAATTCAAAATTTTTTCATTTACGACGATAATAGAAATTCTAATGGAAGTATGTAGTATATAAAATTCCTGACCTTTTCAAATATTTAAAAAATTCCCTGACTTTTTGCCTAAATTTTCAAACTCCCTGACTTTTCCCTGTTTTCCAGGTTTTCCCTGACCCGTAGGAACCCTGCTAGAGTATCTATTTATAAAATATTTTCTGTATTTTAAAAAAATTCTTAGTTATATATTTTATTGTTTACAATGAAAAAAATCATAAAAATGTTAACTGTACCTCCAGGCCTTTTTTTTTTTTTTTTTTTTTTTTGTAGTTTTGATATAAATTCAGGATTCTTTAAGTTGAGCTGCAAACACCTCTGGTTTATGTCATACACTGCTGAACCAGTGGCGTATCCAATGGTAGGCTGATGGGGTGCACCCTCCACCTCACCACCGAAATTTGTAGAAAATATATCATTATAGCATTACAAATTTAATTACGAAAGATTAGCAAAATGTAAGGAAACCTGCCAAGATTAAATTCAAAAGGAAGCGGAAATATTCCAATTTAGACAGGTTTTCATCTTAGAAAGTGCCTTATTTTGAAGAGACCACGACATTTTCCATTTCAGTCAAGTTTCCAATATACACAGAAAAAACAACTATAAGAAGAAACTTATGTTTAGTGATGAAGGAGAGTAGATCTGTAAGATCGGTTGTGCAAGAGTTATTCTTCTGAATTGATTTTAAACATTCGGAGACGTTGGATAGAGTGTGATGATTGTAAAAGTACATTTCACTACAAATGCATTCCAAAAACACATTTGGAGGTATTTGGGATTGATCAGAGCGATGTAAATGAGCTCCAGTTTATCTGTCATATTTGTGCAACTGATATTGACTCTGAGTCTAACATAGAATAACTTGGAATCGAAAGATGAATGATCAGAAAATATCTGACTTTTCATTAAAATATTTGTATTAGTTCTTTACTTTTTATCATATTACATTGATTTTATGTTTATATCATAATTTTGTGCAGCCATAAGCTCAAAGTAGGCGACACTACTAGTATGTAATATAATTGTTTTAGTAGTTAATAAAAAGAAATATTTTTGAAAATAATCTTTTCTTGAAGTTCCATTTAACTGTGAGACCTAAATATACTGGTTATTTACTTTTAAAATTGTTATTGTGAAAGAAAATCTGATAATTAACAGATATTAAAATACCTATCAAACACTGGATACAGCATATCAAACACTGGATACAGATTATCAAAAACTGGGTATATTGATGTGACATTTTAAATTTTGATTTTTTTTTTTACAAAAACATTTTTATATTTTTTAACAAGTACAGTTTTGAAAAGAAAACGATCTAAGGGATATATTCCAGCAATCCTTATTTTCCTAAGTTGAAGGGCAGAGTTACCATTAAATGTCGAGGTGCAAATCCAGCTTAGATTATCATACACTGGGTACTTTCCCCTAAGTTGAGTAAAATCCTCGAACTTGAAAATTATTTATTTTCAACAAAAATTTTTGGTTTTATAAGTCGAAGAATTTTATATAAAAAAAAAGATGGTGCACAATGAAGTGTCATCTATTATACAGTAAACTCCCTCAAATCTGCACAGCTTGGGGCCAGAAGTTGTGCAGATTTTAGAATTTTGTGGATTTCTGGTCATTGCTTTGTTACATGTTTTAAACAATAATTTAATGTAATAATGCAATCAAAATTATAATGAATGCTTACAATATAGTAAAATATTAAAATAATTAAGTAGAGTAATAAACTAAAATCATAAAAAGCAGATAATTTTAAAAATGATTAAATTATTAAAAGTAAAGATCAAGCAAATAATTAAGGCTTAGATGCCGTATGTTCCCTCCGCCGTTGTTGTTTTGAAATGTTTGGCGATTTTTTGTTGCCGTGTTGACGGTGGTTATGGATATGGCAACCTCGATTTGTTGAATGTCGTGTGACATGTCGTTCTGGCAACCGAGAAGTTAATGTTGGAATATTGTGAATGTATTTTGATATCGTATTGTATAGTTCTGCCTTTTTATTTTTATGTGAAATTTATTGAATGTGTTTGATTAACTATGTTTTCTGTAGTCCGTTTAAACACTGTTGTTGAAATAATTAGGAAATATGAGGAAATTTTGACAAGAAAAGAAGGTTTGTTTATAGTTTGTGAATACGTATTGATAAGCCTATTTAGGAAAATGTCAACGATAATATTTCGAGCTGGATCTTTCAAGAAAGCAAATGTTTGTTAAGGTATGTTGATAATTTTATGTATTTTACTGCTTTTGAGTTTTTTACATTTTGTGATTGCTAGAAAGCGAGAATTGCTGAATTTTGAGAATTCTATATCGCGAGAAATGCTGAATTCGGCGGTGTTTTTTTTCGGAAAATGTGCGCGAAGCGCACATACAACGATTGCTGGTTGCCATTTTAGCGAATTTTGTTTTTTATGTGTATTTTTGCTTTAAAAGTTTTTTATATTTTGAGATTGCTAGAAAGCGAAAACTGCTGAATTTTGAGAATGCTATATCCGAGAAATGCTGAATTCGGCGATGTTTTTTTTCGGAAAATGTGCGCAAAGCGCACATACAACGATTACTGGTTGCCATTTTAGCAAATTTTATTTTTTATGTGTATTTTTGCTTTAAAAGTTTTTATATTATGAGATTGCTAGAAAGCGAAAACTGCTGAATTTTGAGAGTGCTACACCTCGAGAAGTGTTGAATGCAGTGATGTTTTTTTTTTCGGAAAATGTGCGCGAAGCACACATACAAGGATTACTGGTTGCCATTTTAGCGAATTTTCTTTATTATTTACATTTTATTTTCGTTAAGCCAAACATGCGTATAAACCGGTGCTTGGCAACATTTACTACTTGGCGGAAAAAGGGTTTTCACGCCAAGGAAATTCCAAGATGGCGGCCGGGGGGAACTTATGACATCTGTTCCATAATTAATAATGCATAATTAAATATGCATGATAAAGCTAAGATACACTTTTCTTGAATTATTCAAAGAAACTTGCCTCATAAAAAGTTACTCTACTGCTTCACATTAAAATCATGAAATAAGGAAGTTTTATTTCAGGTTTAGCCAGACTTAATAACCAAAAAAGCTTGATTAACACATATAACTATATTTGGTAAAAAGATCGCAATTACTACTGACATCAGCAATATATCCTGAATTTTTTCAGAAATAAATTTACACTTCCTTCATGAAAAAGCATGAGTTCAGTCATACTGATGAGAATTGCATATTAAAATACATTTGTAATGTCATCAAGTGATTTTCAATTAGACCTTTTATTTGTATTTTTATTAATGTTTTATTAATTTATTTGTTCTTCCGTTATTTAAAACAAAAAATCATGTAAATTTGTATAATTTGGCAATTTTTATATAATTTGGTGAAATTGGTCGATGGGATAATCAAGTAGTACCATTTTTTTTAATCACCTGATTAAAATCGTGCTTTAATCTCCGATTTTAATAGTCTGATTAAAATCGTTGACATCGTACGCTTAGAGCACGAAATTTTGATTTTTGGAACAGATTTTCCATTCCTGAATTTAAAGTTAGAAATCACTAATTAAAAAAAAAAAAAAAAAAAAAAAAAAACAAGCTAGTTTTATTCTTCAAGAAAAGACTAAATCACCAAGTTGCTAATTAATACAATAAAAACTAATAAATATTTCTAAACTTCCATTCAAGAAGATATATAGGGTAGATGCACCAGTTTTGGCCACTGTACCAGTTTTGGCCACGTTGGATCAATTTGTCCAATATTTAGCCTGTGAATTAATACTAACAAATAATAGGCATTCTTACATTTTAAGCAAACTCTCTTTTATCATTTACAATATCATTTGTTTATTTTTTGATAAAATATGACTTGCAAAAAAAATAAATATGTGAAACTGTAGTGTGTGCTTACATGTATTAAAATTTTTGCTTAGCTGACAAGTTTTCAGAATCTTTCAACATTAGGTACTTATTGGGTTCTATTTGTTCTGAAACAAATTGCTATTAGGTTTTATGAGGTAAGCTTTCTCTCTACTGCAATTTTACATTTAATTTAATTATTTTAACAGTTTAATGGGGGGTGGCCAAAACTGGTGCATTAAATTTGCTATATGTACCAGTTATGGCCATGGGGGTGGCCAAAAAGGGTACAACATTATGTTCCACTTTTGGCCACATGATTCATTATAGAGGGAATTTTAGCCATTTAATAAATTTAAGAACATCTGGAAAAATCAATTTAATTTTGTTTTATATAGTAGGTAATGGCTTCAATAATAATAATAATAAAAGCAAGGCTAATGGCAGTTCTTATAAAAGAGATTTTGTTATTCTCTGTCCAATAGATAATTCACTTTAGAAAGAAGGACATTGTGCTAGTCACTAAAGAATGATATTGCTAAAGAAAATATAGTATTGTGTTTAGTATTGATAAAACAAAAGGGGAGGCGATATGTAATGTTTAGATATGATAAATAAACTAAAACATACATTTTGAAAGATTTTACAACTTATAAATTAAAAAGTTCAATAAAATTATAGCATGATTTAATTGCTTATATTTTTCCTAAAGAAATGAAGAAGTTCCATAATTTTTGCAATATTTCAGGCACACGGATTTAGAAAAACTAAATATTGTGAAAATCTTTACTAGAGATATCTAAATACAAGTAAGAATGTATTTCACATTATTTAAAAAAAAAAAAAAAAAAAAAAAAAAAAAAAAAAAACAGGATTCTTTTTACCAAGTTTAAAAGAGATTCTGTGCTATTAACAAATGGCCTAGAGGGAACACTGCTCTAAGATAGGAAGTAAAATTAAGGCCATTCAAAATGTAATGCCAGCACTACAAGCTAGTAAAGTTTTGGAGTAACCCGTTCTTGCCTTACATCACAAGTTTGCAGGACGGACACCACTTTTCTCTTAATGTTGAATCTCAAGTAGTAGATCTAGGTACTAGGAATTGAAGTTAAAAATCAATTAGAAAAGTGGATTTTAGATATTGTCAGAGTACAATTTCCTATAAAAATGGAAGAACTTTTAAGATTCTGCCCAGAAAATTGTAGCCGGCAAGATAGAAACTCCATTTCAAGATGGAAGACCAGGTATGAAATGGTATGATTTGCTTCTGAAATCACACCCTAAAATAACTTGCAAAGAAGCAAGGTATTTAAATAAGGCACAAGCTAATATAAATCAAAAGATGATTTCATAACTTATAGATGAAAATCAAACAAAAATCAGAAAATGCTTTCAAGAAATATAACTCTTTGATGAAGATTCAAGTGTTCTAAACAAGCCACAATCCATGAATAATTATAAAACTGATTAAATAGTTAATCTTTATGTCCTAATAGGCACTGTTGTCTCTTTTATTAATCAAATTTAAATATATTTTTTGTTTTTTAATTGAAATTTTCAGTTAAAATCAACATAAGTATATTTTATTTGATGTTTTTATCAATTCATAAAGAAATTTGCAAAATTCTCTTAATACAGTAAACAAATATATGTGTGATAAAATAGATGTTGCA
Source organism: Maratus speciosus (assembly GCA_963932465.1). Classification (NCBI taxonomy): domain Eukaryota; kingdom Metazoa; phylum Arthropoda; class Arachnida; order Araneae; family Salticidae; genus Maratus; species Maratus speciosus. The sequence continues at coordinate 633,139,685 of OZ010788.1, forward strand.
TAAAAATGCTTTATTTTTACTTATTATCAATTAAAATGTTTGTTAAACTACATGATATTGGAGTGGCCAAAACTGGTGCATAGAGATGGCCAAAACTGGTGTAGGGGTGGCCAAAACTGGTACAAATTGGAATAAATTACTTGATGAGTTATTACTCACAACCTAAAATATTCTGTAGAAAGTCATTATAGTTAACAGAAAGACAATTAAATTTACTAAAGAATGATGTTATTATGATTTAATATGCTTCAATCGATCAAGAAATGTAAAATTTCTATTTCAAATTTTCTCTAAATGTGGCCAAAACTGGTACATCTACCCTAATTCACAAAATGAACCACATACGCAAATATTTGAAAACAAATTTACAGTCCCGATCATTGAAGTTAAAATTGCTATTTTTCTAAGAATTTAGTTTAAAGTGATACCTACGTTATATTTTGACAAATAAGTTTACTAAGTATAAAATTAGATTAATCTAGAGCAAAATTGGAATATAATGAAACGAAATCAATTCAATGAATAAAAATTTAGGTTAAAATTAATTAATATACATAATTCAAAATATAATGACTTTTCTCACCATCAAAACAGACGGAACCGAGGTGGACAATTAGCATAAACAGAGTAATAGATAATGCAATGGCAAAATAATGCACCAACATCACAAAAGCCGGTGTATGAAACAGTGATGAGAAACAACAAAATAAATTATAATTAAAATCTTAATACAATTAACAAAATATTATTTTCATTTTCGAAAGATCTGCCATTCGATAACATTTTAATTCACATGGTTGTGGTTCTGGTTAAAAAGCCAAACACAAAACAAAAAAAACAAAGCGTCAAATAATAAAACATCTAAGCATCCAATTAATCTTTTGATGGCCGTCCAATTACATTAAGGGAAAAACTGAGTAATTAACCAATTACATTGAAACTTTGTTTGTTACGTCATACTTCAATATCCAATCACGTCAATTAAAAGATATCATGAGCAACCAGTGACCTGCGGTATCCAGGAGATTTTCGCTGTTAGCGAAATGAGATTGACCAATCAGAAACCTGCATTTTTACAAAGAATTGCATTTTTGCATTTCGCAAAAATGGTCTTGACTATAGCATAGCCTACTAAGATATAAGTAGTATCTATAGATAGTAAGTAGTATCTAAGTATGCCTTGTCCACAGATTATATATATCTCATACAGGTATGACTCTTGCATAAGCTCAATGGTAACCGAATCGCAACTTCAGAGCCTCTAGTGACAACAGTCGCAAACGTTTCGGGAGGGTCGCAACAGGTAGTTGTTACTTGTCTTGTTTGTATAGTATCTATCTTTTATTGATGCGTCGCTAGCCGGTTCTGTATTTGTTTACGTTTGTTTTAAAACATAAGACATGTTTCTTTTTATCAAACAGATACTAATAATCAAGCAAATAACCTCAGAAAATATGCACTTACACGTTTCTTCTTAAAGATTTGGCTTTTTTTTTTTTTTATATGTAATCATTTAAACAGAGAAATTTTCAGATATTTAAATGGTTTCACTTGATTGAATTGATGAAATTTGAATACCGTAAAAACACTTTTACATTACTGTTACTATTTACAAGAATAATAAATAAATAAATTAGCACGTTTTAAAATACTATTTACTGGCTTATTCCAAAAAATTCGGTTTTAAACAATATTATTTTATACGATTTACGCACTTTTAAATTGTTCAATTTTAATATCTGCAGTAAAACGTTGTATAAGGTTATTTTTATTATTATAAAATAGTTTTAAGTATGATAAAACAAAGATAATTTAAAAAATAAAAATTTATTGCACATTTTGTAGAAAAAATACAACATAATACGATAGATTTATGAATATTTTTCAGATAAATACAAAATTTCATGCATTAAAAAAGTAAATACATAGAATGTAAATTTTCTAACAACTTATGAATCATCAGAACATATTAAAATATTTTATGACATTTATTTTACATAAATATTTTATGACATATCCATGATTTTTATGTTAATATAAGTGTTACAAACATCAAAATTAAATAAGCTTTGAATAAATCATACAAGTAAACAAATTGGGAAACTGACAAAGATAATAGTGGTAGTATCTCTTTCAGTTCCATTACTCTTACATTCAGTTCTAAATATTGCATAATTTCCATTTCTAATCTTTAAATATGAAACAAAATGCACTTTCAAATAATATGTTGCAGCTCAATTTACTGATTTTTTATAAATTTACAAATTATTGGCTATGTACTGATTTTTTATAAATTTACAAATTATTGGCTATGTCTGTGGTTCACAGAAAAAAAAAAAAAAAAAAAAAGAAAGAAAAGAAAATCACTTATGATATGGTATGTTTTAGAAAATTTGTTTTTCCATACAAAAGCAAAGAAGAGGAAGAATTTATGGGCTGCATGCGTATTTATTGACCACATGGAAAGTAGTAAAATATTTTTAATTAGTGCAGGGGTGCATTTAAATATTTGTTGTGAAGAATATTATTTAAAGTAAAATAGGAAACACCAATTTATTTAGACTTCTGCCATATATATATATTTTTTAATCAGAACTTTTTGAGAACGCTTGAGTGCCATGTCAGTCACCAGTGACTAACACTTAAACTTTCCGTTTAGATTCCACCAGCCATCGGTGACTGACACTTATAGGTTGTGTAACGGGAATCTTATTTCGTGGCCCAAATGGAAAGAGAGGCAAAATAGACTTGGCATTCAATGTGTTAATAGATATAAATTTTAACTACTCTTATTAAATAAATTTGTTGTAACATTAACCCTTTCAGGGAAAGGGTTAAAAACAAAAACCTTTATTTTAAATTTGAAAATATGCTATTTAATGTTATGCAGACTTGTATAAAAACAAAAAACTTTCCGCGCACATGAATATTAGGTCAAAAATTTTCCGCAAATTAATTTGATCTTTAATAAAATTACGTGTTATATTATTTTGACGATATGAAATAAAAATCATAGTTTAAAATAATTGCTATTTAAATTTCAAAGATAATTAATATTAAGTAAAGAATAAATTTTAATTTAAAAATAATAAAGTTAAAATCAATGATAGGAAAGTGAATTCTTGTCAATTATTTTGTCAATACATTTAAAAACAACCTAATCCTTAATCTTGTGATCTCTTCGCACAAAATGCCAGTCACTCTTATAACACTACGAAATTATTCAATTTAACAGCCGTTGCCGAGCTAAATTGTCACTGCAGCCACCGCCGGAAAACCGATTGACAACAAGTTTTAGTCTGCGGAAAATAGAAATAAAAGGGTCTGTGTATCACAACAATGTTTTGAGTTTTTAAATTTTGAATTGTGGATAAACAATATATAAATCGTATATAAAATTGGGGGATATTTTAAATTTTTGGTATTAATAAAAGTTACAAAAACAAAACATACATTTTCTTTGCGAAACTTTTTTCCGCAAAGTTCCGAATTTTTCGGAAAATTTTCCGCGCATGCGTCTATATCAGGCACAGCGAACCTATGGCACGCGTGCCACTTTTGGCACGCGAAAGAATAATTTTGGCACGGCTTGTGGCTCTAAATCAAAATAAAATGGAATTTCACAAAATCACAACTGATTTTTTCTAAATTCGATTAAATGGAAATTGAAAAATTTTAATTGCTGCATATTATATTCCAATCTAATTAATTATGGTCTCAAGAATTTTCCAAAGAAAGGCGATATTTGAAAACTATCGGAAAGAATTGGTTATTAGACATTACTTAGTTCCGAAGGTAAAGTTATGGCAACTTTGAATTTATTTCAGAACTATTCAGAGAAACTGGCGTTTGACATTTCAATTTTTTTTTTCTTAAATATATTTGTTTCCATAATTATTATAGTATAGCACCTACATGTAGGTTTCTAATATTTTTTTTAATCTTAATAGAAAATTTTGAATAATGTGGAATTTTTTTTTTGGGACAGAGTGCTTGTTTCCTCTATTCAAAGCAAGATATTTCAGTGTTTTCTACTAAAATGGAAAGTAATTTCAGTGCTGCTAAACCTTGAAATTTCATAAAATTTCAAATGCCATAATTTAGTCAGTTTTGGTAGTAAAAAAATTTGGATTTTTTAAATTTTCTTTCTAGACATGGAATAATATATTTTTAAATACAAGTTTTTAACAACCAGGGGTATAAAAAAATAAAATTTTGTATTTTAACATACATATCTTTATAAAACAAAAGTTGCACTTGATATGCATATTCTTTTAGAATTGGAAGAATGTTTCTATCATCAGCAGTTTAAATGATAATCGCTGTAGTCTTTATTTTGAATCACCCAGTATGATGCAATTCTGAGAGCACTTCTGAATATCTTGCATACATATATATATATATTTCCCCTCGAATGGATTTACAGTACATTTAAAAATAGAAGTATTTTCACAAAAACATTTATGTGGAGTCTCTAACCTCAAAAGTACTTTCTTAGTTTAAGAATGAATTTTACAAAAGTGGAAAAGGTTGGGCGATTGTCTAGGGGGCTAAATATAGACAAAAAGTTACAGTTAAAGTACTTCAAAATGTGTTATCGAAATTGATCGCAATTATAAAAATGATGAGGGATTTATGGTTTTCACTATCGCAATCTTTCAATTTTTTGATAAAAATTGCTAATTTTGGAAGTAACTGCTACATTTGTTTATCTTGAGGTTTCAGATTGGCGATCATTTTCGAAAACAGCATTTAAAAAACAAAAAACCTACCAAGTTCATTCTACAAAGCACACGGGCACATCTGTTCCCATTTATTTTACAATAACAGTTTTCACTACATTTAACATTAAAAAAAAAATGTGATGATGAAAAGAAAAGGGCATTTTTTAGATTCACAAAGACATTTTTATCAGGATTTATAAATATATCACTATACCTTATATTTTCAAAATAGACAACTTATTGATGATATATATCATCATGATAAATATTCAAACTTAATATGAATTAGAAACAAAAACATACTGAACTCAGCATGAAAACCTAAGCAATATTCGGTACTACTTAGTTACTCCGTCAACCAATTTCACCAAACCACTCGCCAAATTATGCAAATTGACATAATTTCTTCAAAACATTGCATAAAAATACGAATTTCGTTAAGGATCGAGGGAAAAACGCATAATTAGTGTTGAGGGGTCTCCCCCACCCCCCCCCCTTCTGTAAACTTTCAAAAAATTTGCTGTGAATTTCAGATTTTTTTGTTTGTTACTCAGAATCACCCCTGATTCAAGTAACATAATTGTGTCGCCACAATACTTTGTCGAAATGAAATATCTGATGATAAAAAAAAAAAAAAAATCGTAATATAAATTAATTTTAAACTAAAATTTGACAGAAAAATGACTTTTTTCTAATTTCGGGGGTGGGGGGGGATGTAACATATTTTAGTGGTTACATATTCCAACACAATAGACAAAAAAAATTAGGAATCTGTAAAATTTTCGAAAAATTTCAGAAATTACAAAATTTTAGTAAAAATTTACAAATTTAGAAAATTTTCACATTTTTTTCTTCCGGATTTTGGGTCCTTCCAGATTTTGGAATTCCGGATAATGGGTCCTGTACTGTACATACAAACTTTGCAAAGAAAATGTAAGCAAATCTGTGATAAATCTAGTTGAAAACAACTTTTAAACACATGGAAAAATCCACCTGTTTTAAAAGTTTCATTAAAAAAAAATATATATCTCTTTCAATATTATGGATCTAAACCTTACTAAAACATAGTTTGTGTTTAATGGTTTAAAACCTCCCTATTCAACAGTATTTCTAGATCATGTGCCCCAAGATCTTGCAAAAATAATAGAACTTTTTTTTTCTTATATCATTACTAATATATTTCCTCATGAAATAGTGCCCTTTTTTTAAACTAGCATCTTACCCCTTTTTCTTTCTAAAATGAATATTACTTTATTTATTGTTTTTCTTTTAATAATTAAAGCTTAAAAATGTATAATATGTTGCTAATCAGAGAGTTAATTGTTTAATAATTATTAATTTGAAGTAATGTTAACTATTTAATATTATCTTACCCCTTTTTCTTTCTAAAATGAATATTACTTTATTTATTGTTTTTCTTTTAATAATTAAAGCTTAAAAATGTATAATATGTTGCTAATCAGAGAGTTAATTGTTTAATAATTATTAATTTGAAGTAATGTTAACTATTTAATATTAAATGCAGTTATTAATAATTTTAATAAATAGTAAATATCACCAGTATTTAATAATGCAAATCTTGCCAATAAGTTTTTTTTTTATTATTATTGCATGTGTAAACTAATGTGTAACAGCTTGTGTATTATGAGCAAATATGACAAAAAAAAAAAAAAAACTGCTATTGTCGAAGAACAAAATTTGCTATTAGCATAAGTTATATCTAATAAAGTATTAAAGAAAAAACATTTCTTACAATAGCAGAAGAAATTCAAATTTGCCAACTCAGTTTATAACGCAATTCACTTTTAACACACAATGTTTGAGATATAAAAATGAATATTTCAGTGAAGAAGCATCTGCAATCCACACCGTAGAAATATTATTACACTTTACAGGACTAAGTTGCATTGTGTTATTTAATCTTTATTACCTTATTTCACAGATTTAATAAAAAAATTGCTATTAGCAAATTAAAAAATTTTGAAAATGAATATTATCCCTGTCATGGAAATGTCAGAGAATTGACATAAGAATAAGATATGTGTTACTTTGCATAAACTCAAGATGGTAAGATAAATATAGAAGGAAAAAAAAACACCTACTTTTTTATAGACTTTGATTGAAATTCTATTTTTAAATCCTCGTTTACTTTTTTAATGTGTTTGTATATTTGAATTTTTGAGATTATTATGCTAATAATCTTTTGCACTTTTTCTTTGTGAATTTCGTGAATATTTAAATTATTGAAATTGATCACATCTCCGTGAAATTTTACCATGTTTTGTATCACATCTGTAGACCAAAACATATGAGCTGTATCAACATCATACATTTTATGCACTATATTGAATAATTCATTGCTCGGTTTTTTCAAACTACTACCTGAATAATCTTTATATTGAGTCAATAAAGAATTGTCATTTGCAGCATTTGTAGTATCAAATAAAGTATTTTCACAATGATCACAGTTTAATTTTGAAACTACTTTCCTTCCAACATATCCGGCAATATAATAAATGACATTTTGTCTTACAGTATCAGATGGCAAGCATGGAATTTCATTCAGTGGGACATCTGGATTTATTTTAACATGGTCACTGAATAATGATGTTAAACTGGAAAATTTGGAAGGACTCCTATCTTTTAACGATACAAGAACTTCATCGAAGTCTATTTCACAGTTTGTATTTTTAGACATGGTAAAAATGTTATTTACCATAACTGCTTGCAAACAACTTACTAACTGCGAACAATCTGGATTTTCATCGTTACCTCTTTTCGATCTTATAATAGAAAATGTATTTTCCAGTGCATCCTGGTTAAAACGTTTAGTTAAGATGTATGCATAATCATGTTCTTCGAATAAATTTCTACATAAATTTATTGCAGATTTTAATGTCACAATCCATCCGTTTTTACAATGAGTGTGAACAGTTTTGTCATCATCCTTTTTGAAAGCCCAACTTTCAACAAAAGGAAGCATTTCTTCCCAAAATGTTAAATGAGCAGAGTCTCTTTTTACAGCACAGAGCATTTTCTTTTTACCGTACTCTTCACTGCTGTTGAAACTATCAAACAGTTTGTCCATAGTATAAATCAAATGAGCTGTGTGTTGCGCTGGTTCATCAAATTTGCCAACTGATTTCAGTAGGGAAATACCAGCTGCAACAGACGTGCTGAGTGCCTGTGCAGCATATTTGACCTTCATTTTTGCTCGGCCAACAGGTTCAATATGTGTTTTACTCAGTTTTGGTGTTACTCGTGGATCATTTTTTTTATCTATTTCATAATAACTACGAATATACTCCCAGTCAGCTGTAACTCTTCCAAAAGTAGGCCTTTCAAACTCCAATTTATATTTCATCAAATTGTTCCTGAAAGATTTGAGTAAATGAGGTGGATCAAACATAAAAAAGATTTTTTGATTATTAACTTCAAAACTGGTTTGATCTATCGACAGTCCAAGTTCATTGAACAAACATATATTATTAGGCCCTTGATCACAAACCGTAGATACAACTTTGAGTCCTATTTCCTGGAGTTTAGAAATACAAGAGACCACAAGTGTTTTTAGTGATTTTCCTGGCATACTGCGGTGCACTAAAAAATATCCTAAAATTTGTTTCCATTTAGTGGACAAGCCTCTCACCATTAAAACCAAAGCATTAGTGGCTATTTTGATAGGTGAATTATCAGTAACAGATATATCATCTTGATAACCTATAACAACATCTTTTCTCGGTGAATAATGAAGAGATGGTCTTATTGCCATCTCATCAAAACTCAAAACACACAGTCGTTCTTTTTCATTTAAATGGCTGACTTTCTTTTCCAGTACCATAAATATTTCTGTACAAAACCCTGTATTTTCACAAAGACCTTGTACAGAACGTTTCAATGTTCTTATACATGGCAGTATAAGAAAACGTTTTAAAACCTTGTATGCTGCAGTCGATGCTAAATAAATATTAAAAGCAAATGCTTTGTCAGAAGCTGTCCAGCGCCTTCCTTTTGCAGGACCCGTATTCCTTAACTGTGCTTCCAGAATGCTATACAAAGAAGGCCGTAAATGTTTCCGAAGCACGTTCAAAGCAGATGTTTTGGATATATTAGGGGAATTCGGAGAATTTTTGAAATATAGTCGTTTCTTCAACCTGTAAATTAAAGATTTGTATCTGTTCAATTTTCTGCTTTTCGGCGTAAGTTTGAAAGGAAAACTCGATGTACTCTTGGGTGTTTTAAATGGTATTGGAGATGAAGGTGCGTGCAGCTGGACTGGAGATGAAGGAGCGTGCAGCTGGACTGGAGATGAAGGTGCGTGCAGCTGGACTGGAGATGAAGGTGCGTGCAGCTGGACTGGAGATGAAGGTGCGTGCAGCTGGACTGGAGATGAAGGTGCGTGCAGCTGGACTGGAGATGAAGGTGCGTGCAGCTGGACTGGAGATGAAGGTGCGTGCAGCTGGACTGAAGATGAGGGTGCATGCAGCTGGACTGGAGATGAAGGTGCGTGCAGCTGGACTGAAGATGAGGGTGCATGCAGCTGGACTGAAGATGAGGGTGCATGCAGCTGGACTGAAGATGAGGGTGCGTGCAGCTGGATTTTTCTATGAACATCAACTACTTGAATGGTAGGCACAGATTCTGGGAGAAGCCGCCTTTTCAAAGTATTTGTAAATGCTTCCATTCGAAAGTGATCGGAGCATAAGTATTGACGAGTTCTAGTAATCGGTTTCATCTGAATGTTAGCCGTCCATTTCTCCAATCTAGGAAAATAAATGTACATAAATATATAAACATATCTAGTTTTAAATAATTCTATTAAACTGAGTTTGTAATTTTTTATTGACAGTTGCAGAGGAGTAAATTTAGAAAATTTATTTGTTATAAAGAATGAAAGGAGGGAGAGCAGTAATTCAAACAAAGTTATTTATTGTTAATAGAATTATAAATAGAATTTTTCTTTTAATTAAAGAGGCTTAAAAATTTTGTGCACAGAATGTGCAAAATGATAAGTGGAAATTGTGAAAAAAAAAATAAAGAGTGGGGGAAAATAAAAATGAAAGACCAATGCAAGAAAAGTTTGAGGACTTAAAAACAGTGCTGTAGTTGGATGGCAATGCTGTTTCCAGAAATATTTGGTTTGTAACTATAAAAAAAATAGCATGCAGGAACACAAAACTTTTCTTTTTTCACAAGCAAAAAAAAAGTTATTGTTATTTATTATAACGATAATTATCAAATTTATTGATACTAGAGATGAGCCAAGAGAGCCAAACCCTCTTCCCCAGATTGTGGAAACTATATCCATTTTAATGTCTGAATGTGAAAAAGTATTCATTGTAAGTATTGAAAGTGAAAAGTTCTGTATGAATAACATGACCGATGAGAGAAATTCATTCCTTATTGAATAAGTCAGTTCACTTATATTCATAAGCCATGTAGGAGCTTCCTTGAAAGAATCTCATTATCGTTCTTTATGGAAACTTCTAGGATAGATGTGCTAGTACATAATGTATGGATTTATTTGTTATTTCAAATAAATTTTAATCCATGATGGAAAATGTTACTATGCGATTAAATATTGATTTTAGTTGAATACCATACAAATACAATACTATAAATACTAGAATATAATAATTATAACTGTTAATTAAAAAAGTCAGCTTTTGGCTAAATGTTTTAAATTGGCTTTTTGCTTAGTAAAAATCTGGTAGCATCAACATCTACTCTATGAAAAGTTGAGTTCCCACAAATATTTTTTTTTCCCCAACTACAGCACTGCTTAAAAGTTCAGTTTTGTAAATACAACTTTTAAACATTCAAATGGCTAAGGGGGGCGGGGGGGGGAGGTCAGATTTTGCCATGTGGCAGTAGAAATTTAGGATTATTATTTATAATTATTTCAAAACAACTATTATTTTACTTATTTATTGTTTCGGACGAATACGGCACTTGTTCCTGATAATTATTTCAAAACAACTATTATTTTATTTATTGATTTGGAGGTGGGGGAGAAGTTGATTAGATGATTGGAGGTATGGAGTTTGATAGATGATTAATCATTTATTACTAAATATTGATAAATAGGACAGAAAAAAATAAACTGAACAGTTTTAAAGATTTTAGATTTTGTGCTCTTGAAAAGGGACCAAAGGGAAAACGCCACTTAAAAATACGGGGTACGGGGAGTGGCGAGGAAATTTTTATGATCGATTATTTATTGTTAAAATGCAGAACAATTTTTCACAAAATAACAGAAAATGTAATGACTTTTTTCTTAAAAATAAAGAACAATTTTTTTTTAAAGTTTTAAATACAATACAAAATGCGTGTGATTAAATTTTCGGAAAGAAAATGTAAATCGAAATGCCAATCAAAAACACGTATTAAAAAAAGACACATGGAAATGGATGAAAGATACGTAAAAAAGAAATCTACAAAAAAGTAAAATAAAGCTAGATTTCATGCATTTATAATTTATAAATACAGAAATTACTCACCTTCTTTTATTTCCTGTAGGAAAACAAAAGAACGACAAATTGCTGTTCCTGTTGGTGTTTGCACATGATTGCGCTTGACAAAACACCTGATTTTTTGACATTTTGCAATAATTAATTGCAAAAAAACAGCTCTAAAAAGAGCACTTGTAAATATATAATTTTTATATACAAGAGAAATAGCTCTGAAAAGAGCTTTTGCAAAATTATAAATCTCTCAAATAGATCTCTCAATATCAAACTTTACAACACGTGAAAGTGACAGTAACAGTTTATGTTTATAAAATTCCGCGCTCGCGCATTTGTTCCCGCCTGTGCTCAGTAGTGGCGCTAGAATCGCGCCGGTACGGGTTTTTGCTCCTCTTTCATATCTGTGAGATATATAATCTGTGGCCTTGTCTATACAATGTAATACTAGTAATACGAAAATCCAGCAGATGTCGCTGCGATCGACACTTGGCATTTTAGCAGTATCGTCGCACATTTAAGGGATAAAATTTTTTAGCACTGTTTGGATAGCATATTTCCACACTAGGTATTCTAGACGCTGTAGTCTTGACTACAGACGCCAAGTTTCTGTCCAACTTGGCGATATATCGCCAAATTTGGCGGCCAAAATTAGTCGCCAAAAGTCAAGCCAACTTAGCGCTATTTCCAGTATTTCGCCAAATTTCCATAGACTCCCATCTATAATAATAAAAGAACAGATCGCTCTGTGTGTGTGTGTGTGCCGGCGATGGCTAGCAAAGTCTACGGCACGTACGAGGTTCAAAATTTTTCTGAAGAGAGTCCAAGGCCTCTCCTAATGCACCTGTCCCTCAGAATTTTAATATTTTAATTATTAGCTGAGTAATTAATTTACAAACGCAACTCATTTTCATCAAAAATACACTTTTTCTCAGCTTTTTTTAATCCGCTTTCTTTCGGTTGGTTGGTTGTATAAAGTTTACTCAGAAGAAATTAAATAAACCGGGATAGCCTCGGGGCGGGGATAGCAATGACATTGGGTCTGTTCAGAAGTGCAGTTCGCGCCGAGCGCGCGCTCAGAAGTTTTTACCATGGAGTAGGTCTTATCGAAGAAAGGAATTTTAAAATAATTCAATTATTTCATTATTTTTATTGTTCAAAACAGATAAAACCAACGACTATATTTCTTTATCCTTCCAAAAAATTGTTTTCGTAACAGAAGTACATGCCTATGCTCACTCAGATAAAATCCAAAATATTCGGGAAAAGCATCACGTGTCCTACTTCATCTAATGGAGGATATTCCCAGTCCGATTCCCGAAAGGTGCGAAAGGAATTCGAACGTTCGTTACGACGTCACGTGAAAACGCTCCGGGGCTAACGAGAAAGACAGGCTACCGCGGTTCATTCCCCGTATCTTTTTTTACAGACTGCTGGAGTCACGTGATGCTCGAAAGCACAAATGAAGGTGTGCGAAAAGAGCATCACGTCACTCTAGCGGTCTGTAAAAAAAGTCACGTGAGATGGACCGCGGTAGCCTGTCTTTTTCGTTAGCCTCGAAAACGCTCTTTCGTATCGTATCCTAATTCGTATCTGGCAAAAAGTGCTATTCTGGGATCAGATTTTCGTACATTCGAAAGTGATTACGGATGCTATACAGCGTCCGAAAAGGCGGTGATAGCTCGTCCCACATTTACAGATTACGATGATTGATATCACGATATAACCAATGGGAATCCATCATTTATTAATCGAAGTAATCATTATCGTATCGTAGTTTCATCCTAAAACGTGTAAACATAAAGCTAATGACAGTTTAGTAGTGTTTGAAATTTGCAATTTTTGCCGTATAAGGTAATTTAACGTTACAGTCTTAATGATATTCCTGTTATAATGAAAAGGCTGCTGTTCCAGAGTGTCTGCATACTAAGGATCTGAGTGTGACGAATTTAATTTAAAAGAACACAAAACTTTTGCCTGAATACATATTGCTTCGTGTATGTGTTGATTAAACGCAACATACTTTGGCAATAATGATTCAGTTAGGTATTTCTACAAATGATCCTCCAGCACCAGGAAAAAGATAACTATGAAATTGTTCTATGCCAGTATACAAGGAGTACTTGTTCCACAGTTATACTACAGACCTTAATAGGTAGGAAGCCAGCAATATGCATTTTTATTATTTATTTTAAAGCTGAAAAATCTCACTGTTATAGGAGAAAATTTTAATTTTAGCGTTGTTTAATAAGATAATTTTTTGTAGTTTAGACGAAAAAATAGAATGGGAGAATTAACATAATATACAAATGATCATAATTATCTACAAAGCTAGTACTTAAGTTACCTGTTTTGTTGAATTTGTAGATTACTTTATTATTATTCATTTAATGCTTTATATAATTAATATCTGTTTGATATAATGCAGATTGATGTCTGAAGATAATATACAGTGAGCTTTCATAAATCTTACCATAATTTTTTCCCCTTTTTTGAAAGTCATAATCATATAAAACAAATAAATGTACTTAAAATTTTCAAACTGAAGAATCCTGAATTTCAATGGCTTGTACATTTTATAAATATAAAGTATGAACTTTTTTTTTTCGATAGTATACAGAAAATGCAGTTTTGACCAGAAAACCAGAAGGAAATTAATTTATTATTTATTCAGTATTCCACATCCACAATGTAATAGAAAGTAATGTTTCCCGAAACAAATTGAAGATTTTATCTTGATACTAAAGTTTGTAAGCTTCTGTAAATGAAACTATTAAGTGACTAATATGTGTATGCTCAGGGGTGACGAATTACATAAATTTACTCACCACTCATGAAGTGATTTTTTGAAGGGAAAGAAATTTTTTTTATTCATTCATTATATTTAGTGTTATACCCAAATATTCATATTTTACTTAGGTGGCAGGATTCATTCATTTAAACCAGCTTGATTTGAACTATTATTTAAATCAACTGATTAAATGAAATATTGATTTAAATTAACTTTTCAGCAGTTTTTATCAGAAATCTATGTCAAGATAGTTTGTAATAAATATGTTTGTCCAAAAATACATTGCAAATTTAAAAAGTGGGATAGCCTTTTTGAATTTTATTTAAATTGAATATTACATTTTAAAATATAATCATAAATAGGGAATAGGAAAGATAAGGATATTTATATAGTGTATGTAGGATATTTGTTAAATTGCAGCTAGCATAAGTGAGGGTTCCATATCGTTACAAGACAATTTGTTTTATTTATTTCATGATTTCAAAAGTAAAAGCGAATTCACATTTTCAAATCTCTGTTTATATTGCTCTCTCTCTTTTTTTTTTTTTTTTTTTACTATACTAACTATATTTAATTTTTATATGCTTAAACTATTTCAAATTTACCAAGTGAATGAGCTTTTTTTTCAGATTAAATAAGCTTTTCTAATTATTAATTTAATTTTAATGATTTAGTAAAGGGTATTTTACTTTAAAATTAAATTTTTATTAAAAAAAATCATAAACCCTACTAAAGAATAAAAAAAATTTACATGGTGAGTAGAATGTATTACAACAGAATGCAATTCTGAGTCTTAAATGTTTCATTGGGAGGAACTAAAAAAAAAAAAATGAAACCTTTACTATTATCGAGGTATCTCTTCTAATGAGATTAAATTTGTAAATAAAATGCCCCCCACCGAAAAAAAAAGCTTTTGAAATCTATTCTTTGTAAAAAAAAAAAAAAAAAAAAAAAAAAAAAAAAAAAAATCACACAAGTTAGCTCTTTTTCTATTCTTTTTTTTTTTTCATTTCATTTCTTAAATTTGCATTTTAAAAACAGATAATAAAGAAACGCATTTAATTTAAAATGCTTATTTTCATGAATCAAACAAACAAAATGAATAAAGTTATGTATTTTGTATGTTTTTTGCTTAACCTTGTGATGAAAATACAAATTACTATATTTAATTTAAGATTCTGTGAAAAATCAAGGAATAAACGCAGTGAATACATATGTAAGATAGAAAATGCTTGCAAATTGGATTTCTAGAAAGCATTAAATCCATATTTCAATATTACAGCACACCAACACCCCCCCCCCCTTTCCTACCAGCCTAACATTATCTTTACATGTAAACAAATGTTTTGTCAGCCCTTTTCATCGTATTAAAATAGTGATTGATAGTTCTGAAAGTCAAAATACTCATTTAATGCAACTTATTTTTTTCTATATATTATATATAACTCTAATAAAAGACATATTTTCAACTGTTAAAGGTTTTAATAAAACCTCCAAAAAATTCAACTTTATATAAGTATTGGAGCTGTTTACCTTTAAGCAGAGATAATCAGCAGAAGCTTTTAAAGTTATTATTTGTTTTCATTTGTAATTTAACTTTTATATTATCTTTCATATGCAAAATACAATATTTTGCAGCAGTTCAAGCTTTTATGATTTTTTTTTCTATTTTTTTTTAAGTGACATTAATAAAAGCATATTTTTATTTTCTATCATAATTTTTCATTTTAATAATAACTAAGCTCTTGAAATCTATTCTTTGTTAAAAATAAATCACATAAGTTAGTTTTTTCTTTTCTTTCTCTTTTTTAAAATTTCATTTCTCAAATTTGCATTTTAAAAACAGATAATAAAGAAATGTATTTAATTTATAATGCTTATTTTCATAAATGAATAAAGTTGTCCTTTTTTCCCGCTTAACCTTGTGATGAAAATACAAATTATGTTTAAGATTTCTGTAAAATATCAAGGAGTAAAGCACGGAATACATTTGTAAGATAGAAAATGCTTGCAAATTGGTTTTCTAGAAAGCTTTCAATCACTATTTCAACATTACAGCACACCAACAACCTCCCCACCCCTTACCAGCCTAACATTACATTTACATGTAAATAAATGCTTGTCAGCCCTTTTCATCTTATTAAAATAGTGATTGATAGTTCTGAAAGTCAAAAGACTCCTTAATGCAACTTATTTTTTATTTTATATTATATATAACTCTAATAAAAGGGCATATTTTCAACTGTTAAAGGTTTTAATAAAACCTCCAAAAAATTCCACTTTATATAAAGTAGCAAAGCTTTATGCAGAGATAATCGGCAAAAGCTTTCAATGTTATTATTTTTCAAGGGTAAAATTATTTTTATATTATCTTTCACAAGCAAAATACAATATTTTGCAGCAGTTCATGCTTTTATGATTTTTTTTCTATTGATTTAAGTACATTAATAAAAGCATATTTTTATTTTATATCCTTTCATTTTAATATATTTCATGTCATTATTTATAAAACAAATTTCAGCAATTAACATATATGCTTCATTATAAAAGCTAAACTGACTTATCCACAAAATAAATAAAAATGAAATATGTATGTTGTATGTGACATGCAGTAATATAGTTGATTGAACATGATGTTCACATTGCTTGAGGATAAAATTTGTTTATTGTAAATGGGTGGCAAGAATGTAAACAAGTACAAATTTAATAGTGCAATTGATATATTGAAATACTTAATGTAAATACTTTAAGAAAGGCTAAAGAGAAAAAACTATTCACAGTCATTAAGGTAAGACTGGCAATAATATTGTGCTGACAAAAGTATTGACTAAGTAATTTGCTTTCAAAAACAGTAAATAAAAAAAGGAGAAACTAAATGTAAATGACACCCCCTCCCCCCCAACCCACATTTCTCTCAAAAAAGAAGCATTTGAAATCAATTCTTTATATATAAAAAAAATACATTTCAAATGCTTCCTTTTTTTTTTTTAAAGATAATAAAGAAATGTTTTTCATTTTTTATATTTATTTTCAAAAGAAAATAATAATAAAGTTTTTTTCAACACTGATGAAAATATAATTATTATTTCTATTATTATTATTATTATTTTTTTTTTTTTTTTTTTTTTTTGAGATTTTCTAGGAAACATCAAGAGTAAAGAAAAATTTAAATCTCCCAAAATATATTCATGAAATAAAATGCCTGCAAGTTTAATTTTTAAATCTTTCAATCACTATAGCAACACACCATAACCAACATTCTTTTTTCCTTTTATTTTTACAGGAACATCAATTAATATTTATTTATCATGCAGCTTATTAAAATAGTGGTTGAAAATTTAAAAAGTGATACACATTCTTTTAAAAAACTTAATACGTTCTTCTTTTCTTTTTTTTAATATTATAAATCTAATGTAAAAAGCATATTTTCAACTGTAAACAAATTAAAACGAATAGCTTTTTTTAAAAACTCCATTGAACTTTACTCGTCTGTTTTACTGTGCAATTTATTATAGAAGTAAGTCATTTGTCTGCTTTTGATATTACTTAAACAATTTCTATAAAATCAAGAAGAATTATTGTTATTATTTTTTTAAACACTGTTTTAAAGTTCAAACTTTCTACTTTTACAGCAGTCAAAATTTAATTTATGTATATTTATATGTGTGTCATTAATGTATAAAGCACATGAATAAAAGTTTCACATTCTTAATAAATAAACATTTTTAAAATTTTCTCCAAAAAGGATTGTAAAACTTTCATAAAAAGCAATTTTCAAAGAATATAAACCACAAAAATAAAGTTAATTAGCAAGCAAACAACTTTAATCAAAGATGCTTATAAAACACTCATAGATTTTTTTTTTGTCTGAAAATTTTATTCATGTAGGTATGAAGTTGATTTTGTAACTGTAGTAAAAAAGATTTTCGCTGGTATTTTAAATTTTAGATTATTGTTACTATAAAATATGCTATATAAAAAAAAAACTTTAATAATTAAATTTTAGAATGTATTTAGTATTCAGTTTTTGCCTTGATATTTTAATATTGGAAATGCATAAATAATTAGTAACAAAGCCATTCAAATTTTGTAATAATAGTACTAAATTGCTAATATATTTTTGAAAAGATGATTTCATGAACTTTATTTATTTTCACATTTATTAAAAAGTAATTCTCACACATTGATTGATATTTTAATAAAATTTGAAGAAGATTATAAAATTTCTGTAATTTGTTTAATATATGAGTACTTTAAAGGCTAACTTTCAAAAAGAAAATAAAGATGCAGAAGTTGTGTAAGACAGCAATAGATGCAGGGTTGAGGTATAATTATATAACAATAATAAATAAATAAAATGAAGCTAGAAAAACATTTTATTCTTCACCATTTTTCAAAAATACAAGGAAGTAACAGTATATATTTTTCTTACACATAGATATAATAATTTCAAAAATTATATTAATATTAAAATATATCTCAGTTTGATGTATACCTCAGTACAGATTATTTCATATTCTTGTCAACTTTAATGGGAAGAGGTACGTCATACAGCAGATTTTCAGCTAAGCATTCATAAAAACCTAAGGTTTTATGTAAAATAAATAAATAAAATTGGACATTAATAGCATGTATTTCTTGGTATAAATATTATGTTTAAAACTATATAGCATATAACAATTCTTTATTAATTAATTAAACTCTCTATTATATTTATTAAACTCTTTGTATAACTAACTGCATTTGTAGTAGAGCATCAACTCCAAATCCTTCAACCTTGAAATTTAATTTTTTTTCAATGATTAAAAGAAAAGATTAAATTTATTTTACCCATTTGACTTTAAATAATTAAATATAGATAAAACAGTTATAATTGAAAGCAAAGTGTTTTCATTTATTATAATAATTATCATTCATTTGTTGAAAAATCCAGCACGCCCTCCCTTTTGGATTTTGATCAGAGGGTACCAATGCAATGAAAATATCTCAGATTCTTCCAATTATTTAACAAATTTATCCTCATTTAAAAAGAATTCTACAACTTTAAAATCATTTCCAAACATCTGTTTGTTCTTAAAAATAAAAGTATTTTTTATAATGTACATAATTTATTTTAAAATAAATGAAAATTAAAACCTCCCCACATCAAAATAACAGAGTAAACGCTCATTTTTTACCAAATACATTATAATATTCTTCACAAATGCAATAAAAAAGTCCTAACATCGAAAAATACTGGAAACTTACTTATTAAAATGTCCTATCATATGTAAACAATCATAAAAGTTGCATCCGAAATGGACTTTTCACACTCGTTTCGCCAACTTTGAGATGGCGAAAATAGCATCCGAAAAAATGTAAACATCCGAAATAAATTTTTGCATCTAATCTTTCGCCAAATACGAAAAGAAGTAGCCCAGAATACAGTTTTCCCTTTCCTACGCCCCTATGACGTCAAAATGATGTCACGGAGGGGGGCGTTCCGCCAAATTTTCGTACTCGGACGAAGCCGGAATTCGACTGTCCATCTGCGTTTTGATCACGTGGTCAAGGTAAAAACTTCTAGCGTAAAGAAGGGAAGGCTCCGTAGACGTGTAATGTAAATCCCCGCTAGCCAATGAAACAGTACATGAGGCAAAGCAGTAGCATCTTCCCTTCTTATCAGTTAGGAGTTCCTTGGGTAAATTACCGGTATCACGTGACTTTTTTCAGCCTCTAACCCATATTTGGAATATCCTCCATTTAGCCCGCTCAGTGTTTAAAATTTGACAACAGAAAATTTTTATGGGCGATTTGATCACGTGATTGTGCATTTTGTTTATGTTTTATTGGCTGTGCTTTGTCTGGTAGGTTGATTGGTACAATTTACCAATTCAACTGGTGATCTAAAAATTTTAACTTTTTAACAATTTTCTTTTTATTTATTTAAAAATGATTTATCAGTTGCTTTATATCTTCCGTGATAAATAGAATGTTGTTAATAAACCAAGATTGTGATATCAAAATATGAGATTTGTTTTTAATCTACTATACTGGATGGATTTCAATGGAATTTGAACTGTTAGTTAGACAGTTTTCCAGAGAAGGTTTTAATATATCTATACTAATAAAAGAACAAAATCGCTTTGTGTGTGTGTGTCTGTCGGCAATGGCTAGCGAAATCTACCGCACGTAGAAGTCTGAAAATTCAGGAGTGATTATTCCAAGACAGGTCCTGATGCACCTGAGGCTCAGAATTTAATTTTTTAAGGGCCGGGGCCCCTGGGCCCCTTTAAGTTTTTATGCATTAAATTGTTAATAACATGCCTCTTTTCTATACCATCTTCTTCGTTTTTGGGGTGAATACTCCTTTCAGTATCTTCCCCATTTCTACATTTCAGTTACGACCCTGGCACCCTTGCAAGGGGCCCAGTACAGGGCCCCTCGAAGTTTTAGTGCACTAAATTCCTAATAACATGCCTTTTTTCTATCCGATCTTCTTCGTTTTGGGGTGAATTCTCCTTTCAGTTTCTACCCCATTTCTACATTGCAGTTAAGACCCTGGAACTCTTGCAAGGGCCCCGGTACGGGGCCCCTTGATGTTTAGTGCACTAAATTTTTAATAAATTGCTTCCATTTTATCCGACCTTCATTTTAGGGATACTTTCTCCATTTAGTTATTCTCCCGTTTCTACATTTCAGTTAAGACCATGGGCCCGTCTAGGGTCCCGTAGGGCCCGGTACAGGGCGCCTTGAATTTTTGCGTGCCTTGCGTTTTTCAAACCCCAATTTTCTCACTTTCGCAGTGCGTAATTTTAAAGTTGAGTCTTGAACTCTTCTCCCTAGACCAACACTCACATAATTTTATTGGGGCCCCAGGGCCCTTTTTAAAGCATTTCCCAAATTTTTTGCGCATTTCTTTCGAATTATATTCTAATGATTAATTCATACCCTATGCTTAAACTTGACTAATCGAAGATCTAATACGCTAAGTACTAAAACGCTAAGTACTAAAACGCTAAGTACTAAAACGCTAAGTACTGAACTTTAACATGTTTTCATGTTAGGTCCCTGTTCTCAACTATCAGTTGGCCCCTTTTGGGCCCCCTATTATAACTTCCTTAAAAATAGTCCGATTCACTAGCTTTTTTTCTATCAACATCTTATGTTCTCCAGCTATTACATGAACAACAAAAAAAAAATTTCAGACTTCAGCTACCACAAATTTTGAATATTAATCGCCTTCTTGGGCCCTTGGTGAAGCTTCTTTAAAAATGATCCGAATGCCATGCAATTTTCCTTAACATAGTTCTAGCATCATCTGATTACTTTAGAAACTACTAAAAAGTATATTTATACCAAACTACATGCTACTTAAGTACCTGACCCCTTGGGATCCGTACAGGGCCCCTCGAAGCTCTTGCACCATAAAGTGTTAACAGATTGACCCTCTTAATCCAATCTTCATTTTTGGAACCATTTTTTCAATTTATTTATTCTCCCGTTTCTATATTCCAGTTAAAATTCTGGGACACCCTAGGGTCCCGTAGGGCTCGATCCGGGGCACCTCGAACTTTTTGCTTGCCATGCAGTTTTCACCCCCTAATTTTCTCACCTTATTATTGCATAATATTAAAACTGAGTTTTGGACTCTTCTTCCTGGACCAACACCTTCATATTTGTATTGGGGCCCTAGGGCCCTTTTTAAGCATTTACCCCATTTTGTGCGCATTTCTTTAAAATATTATTCTAATGATTAATTCATACCCTATGCTTAATTTTGACTAATTGAAGATATAAAACGCTAAATACTAAAACATTTAAACATGTTTTCGAGTTAGGTCCTGTTCTCAACTATCAGTTGGCACCTTTGGAGCCCCCTATTATAGTTCCTTTAAAAATAGTCCGATTCAGTAGCTTTTTTCCTAACAACATCTTAGGTTCCCGAGCTATTACATAAACGACAAAAAAAAAAATCAGACTTCAACTACCATTAATTTTGAATATTAATCGCCTTCTGGGGCCCCTTGATGTAATTTCTTTAAAAATGATCCGAATTCCTTGCAATTTTCTTTATCATAGTTCTAGCGATCTGATTACTTTAAAAACTACTAAAAAGTGTCTTTATACCAAACTACATGCCACTTAAGTCCCTTTCCCCTTGGGGCCAGGTACAAGGCCCCTTGAAGCTTTTGCACCATAAATTATTAATAAATTGCCCATCTTAATACGATCTTTATTTTTGGAACCATTTTAGCATTTAGTTATTCTCCTTTTATTATATTCCAGTTAAAATCCTGGGCACCTTAGGGTCCTGTAGGCCTCGATCTGGGTAGGGCTCCTTGAACTTTTTGTGTGCAATGCATTTTTTGCACCCTAATTTTCTCACAATCTCATTGCATAATTTTAAAATTTAGTC
Source organism: Maratus speciosus (assembly GCA_963932465.1). Classification (NCBI taxonomy): domain Eukaryota; kingdom Metazoa; phylum Arthropoda; class Arachnida; order Araneae; family Salticidae; genus Maratus; species Maratus speciosus. The sequence goes on from OZ010788.1 coordinate 633,162,062, forward strand.
TTGGACTCTTCTCCTTAGACTAACACCCTCATATATTTATTGGGGCTCTAGGGCCCTTTTTAAACATTTACTGCATTTTAGCGCATTTCTTTAAAATATTATTCTAATGATTATTTCATACCTTATGATTAATTTTGACTAATTGAAGATCTAAAACGCTAAGTACTAAAACATTTAAACATGTTTTCATGTTAGGGCCCTGCTCTCAACTATCAGTTGGACCCAGTGGCGTACCCAGGATTTTATTTCGGGGGGGGCTGACTTAAATTTTCATAATGTTCTAAATCTTACGAAACACGTTGCATTGTGTTATAAAGAGAAATCATTTTTGTCAATAAGGCCGTAGCCAGAGGGGGGGGGGGGGGCAAGGGTGACTTTGTTCCGAATTTTCCGAAAATTTGAAAAATTCGGTCATCAGTCCGAAAATTTGGACTTAAAAAATTATCGCGATTTTTGATAAATGGTTGTCGAAAAAATCAATTTCGTCAATCGTTCGCAAAAAAAATAAAATCAATTTCGCCAATCGTTTGCAAAAAAAAATCTCCAATTTCTTTAAAGGATCAAGGAAAAAACCGGAATTATGTCATACGGCCGCAGATAAAATGCGAAGTTTGTCAAAGGATCGCGAAAAAAAAGTCAAATATCGTCAAATGATAGCGGAGAAAACGTGAATTTCGTCAAATTATTCTAGAGGAAACGCTAATTTCGTCAAAATGAGCACAGAAAAAAACCCGAATTTCGTCAGAAGACCGCAGAAAAAACGCGAATTTCATCAAAAGGGCGCGGAAAAAACGCGAATTTCGAAAAAAAGATCGCTAAAAACACGCATTCCGTCAAAGGGCTGCGAAAAAGAAGCTAATTTCGTAAAGGATCGCAAAAAACGCGAATTTCGTCAAAGGGACACGGGAAAACGTGAATTTCGTCAAAAGGCCACAGAAAAACGCAAATTTCATCAAAAAGACGAGAAAAAGCGCGAATTTCGACAAAAAGCCGCGAAAAAACGCAAATTTCGAGGAAGGATTGCGCAAAAACGCGAATTTTGTCAAATGACCACAGAAAAAACGCGAATTTCTCGTCAAAGGACCACAGAAAACTGCAAATTTCGACAAAGCATCGCTAAAAAAAACACGCATTCCGTCAAAGGGAAGCTGAAAAAACACGAATTTCGTCAAAGGGACACAGAAAAACGTGAATTTCGTCAAAAGGCCGCAGAAAAACGCAAATTTCATCAAAAAAGACGAAAAAACTCGCAAATTTCGTCAAAGAGCCGCGGAAAAAACGCAAATTTCGACGAAGGATTGCATTAAAAAACACGAATTTCGGCAAATGACCACAGAAAAAAACGCGAATTTCGACAAAGGATCGCTATAAAAAACGCATTTCGTCAAAGGGAAGCTGAAACAACGCGAATTTCGTTAAAGGATCGCAAAAAAAAAAGAAAAAGCAGGGTCACAAAGAAGGGCCACAGAAAAACGTGAATTTCGTCAAAAGGCTGCGGAAAAACCGCTAATTTCGTCAAAACACCGCGGAAAAAAGCAAAATTCGACAAAGGATCTGGAAAAAACGCGAATTTCTTCAAAAGGCCGCAGAAAAAAAGCGAATTTCATCAAAAGGCCGCGGAAAAACGTGAATTTCGACGAAGGATTGCGTAAAAAAACGTGAATTTCGGCAAATGACCTCAGAAAAAACGCAAATTTCCTCAAAGGGCCGCAGAAAAAACGCAAATTTCCTCAAAGGGCTGCAGAAAAAACGCAAATTTTGGCAAAAGATTGCTAAAAAAAAAATATGCATTCCGTCAAAGGGAAGCAGAAAAAACGTGAATTTCCTTAAAGGATCGCAAAAAAAAAAAAAAAGTTGGAAATTGCTCGTCAAACGTGGCAAATGAGGTGCGTTCGTACTATAACTAGTTTTATAATTATTTTTTGCACCCCATATTGTACTGAATGTATAATTTTTTGCACTTCATAAAGCGCATAGTCTGATACATCATTAAAATGCACTTCCAATATTTTTTTTCCCATTCCCCGTAATGTAACGGAACACTTTGACTGTCCCTGTAATTAAACTATACATCCGATTTTCCTAAAATTTGAAATAGCTCAACAAAATTTTGCAACAATTATATCTTTAAAATTTCAGACCATTCGGAAGGCTGTAATATCATTAAAATGCACTTGCAATAATTTTTCCCATTGGCCGTAATGTAAAGAAAAACTTTTGACTGTCCCTGTAATTAAACTATACATCCGATTTTCCTAAAATTTGAAAGGGCTCGACAAAATTTTGCAACAGTTATATCTTTAAAATTTCAGATCATTTGAAAGGCTCTAATATCATTAAAATCCACTTGCAATAATTTTTCCCATTGGCCGTAATGTAAAGAAAAACTTTTGACTGTCCCTGTAATTAAACTATACATCCGATTTTCCTAAAATTTGAAATAGCTCAACAAAATTTTGCAACAATTATATCTTTAAAATTTCAGACCATTCGGAAGGCTGTAATATCATTAAAATGCACTTGCAATAATTTTTCCCATTGGCCGTAATGTAAAGAAAAACTTTTGACTGTCCCTGTAATTAAACTATACATCCGATTTTCCTAAAATTTGAAATAGCTCAACAAAATTTTGCAACAATTATATCTTTAAAATTTCAGACCATTCGGAAGGCTGTAATATCATTAAAATCCACTTGCAATAATTTTTCCCATTGGCCGTAATGTAAAGAAAAACTTTTGACTGTCCCTGTAATTAAACTATACATCCGATTTTCATAAAATTTGAAATGGCTCGACAAAATTTTGCAACAATCATATATTTGAAATTTCAGACCATTCGGTTGGGTAGTTTTTGCTCTGTTACATGCGGACAGACGGACGGACTGAACGACGACTATAGGTGCTACGTATTTATATAATTACGAACGCACCTAAAAAGCATGGTCACAAAGAAGGGCCACAGAGAAACGTGACTTTCGGCAAGAGACTGCGGAAAGAAGCGAATTTCGTCAAACAGCAGCGAAAAAACAAAAAAAACACGACCATTTCCATAAAAAAAAACGCGAATTTCGTCAAAGAGCCGCGAAATTCATCAAAAAGACGAGAAAAAAGCGAATTTTGTCAAAAAAGCCGCGAAAAAAATGCAAATTTCGACAAAGGGTTTCGTAAAAAACGCGAATTTCGGCAAAAGTTCACGAAAAAAACTCGAATTTCATCAAAAACTCGCGGAAAAAATGCAAATTTTGACAAAGGATCACGAAAAAAACGCGAATTTCGTCAAAGGGTCGCGGAAAAAGCTAATTTTGTCATAAGTTCGGGGAAAATGCAAATTTCGTCAAAGTGTCGTGATAAAAACCTGTATTTCATCAAAGGATCGCGTTAAAAACACATACAAATATCTGTGTTTATTATTATATGTATAGTTTTTAAACTGAAATAATATGCTGAACTTTTTAGAAATCTGGTTAACCCGAACCCACTCAGCCTGAAATTGACCTGAATATAAACAGAGTTAACCCAAACTACAACAAAAATAATTAGCAGCAGGAAGGGATTACCTCTCCTTTCCCCCTCTGCTGTAACCTTTCAGAAAATTTGCTGAGAATTTCAGATTTTTTTTTTTTTTTAACTCAGACTCAAATCTGGGGGGAAGGGGGGAGGGCACGGGTCCGATCCTGAGACCGTCCTACGTCGAAATCTGTTGAAAAGTGTTACTGGTTTTTTTTATATATACTTTCATTTAAAAGAAAGTCATTATAACTTAAAATCTATAAAATTGTTCTTCCAATCCCCGAAACTAAATTCTGGCTACGGTTCTTGTTTAACAATAAATTAATATTGTAACAAACACAAAATATTTTTTGTATACACAAAATATTTTCATACACATATATAAAATAAAGACTTTGTTTATTATTTGTGCATTGCACAAGTAATACGAAGGACTTTAAACCGTTCCGGATGAAAAATACTGGCTGCAAAGTTAAGACAGAATAGGAAGATAAGTGGGGGGAGGGGACATTACCGAACTCCAAAGATGCCTTTGCAGTCAAACAAGAAATCACTGTGTATCTTACAGATACGAGGAAGTAATCGAGTGTTAAAAGCAAAAGTTAATGAATATCATTCACAGTCAGCTCTTCCGCACATATATAGTGTGCCTGACTTCCGACTTAGCCAAAATTCTGAAGGGATTAGCTAAGGAGTCATTATGCACTAATATGGGACTAACAAGAAAGACAAGTGCGATGCATGACAAATATATATATACAGTCGGACCTCTATTTAACGAACCTCTATTTTGCGAATTTCTCTATTTTGCGAACTTTTCCTTGGAACCAAGAACATTTTGCGAATTTCTTCGTAAAATAACCTCCAAATAGCGAAGGATTCTCTATTTAACGAACTTTTTCTTGTGATCCAATTTTTTTTTCTCCCCATTTCTCAAAATATTTCCGGACATTTCAAACTTATTCTTTCTTTAAACACATTTTATGATGTTCAATGGTCTTGAACTGGTTTTACCAGGCACCTTCTTTGTCAGCAGTGAGAATTTGGTAAGTACGGAGGACGAAGACGATAATCCCTTAGTGTAACTTAAAAAAATGTGGATTCAATGAGAAATTAACCATGATGTGCTGATTGATGATTGTATTTCACTTAATTCTTAAATTGAGGTCGCGGAAACACTATCCGAATTGGATATTTTCGACAGTGTGAAAAATAAAAACAATACAGCAATGAATTGCGATGAAGACGAATATGATGATGATGGAAATGATCATTATGCAGGAATTAACAAAACTTCGTATAATGAAATGCTAAAATCATTTTAAACAACCGACGCGGATTATAGTTAGAAGAAAATACGTATGAAGGTGGTTTTGGTGCATTGTAAAGATGCGACACGTATTATGAGATAAAGCACATTTATGAGATAATTATGAGATATGATGGCACAATTATGAGATAAAGCAAAATTAACAGAGTTTTTCAGAAATCAAATTTAAGGACGCATATGTTAATGTATAATTAAAATTATTTTTTATAATAATAATAAATGCGATAATGTCATTAAAATTCGTTAATTTTAATTAAAACTATTTACTTTAAACAGAAAATACCGTTTTGGCAGGTAAAAGAGGTTTAGTCCCTTCAACTCTCCGCACCCCCATATTTCGGTGTGGCATGGAGATGCGACTGAAAAATGACAGTTAATAAGCTACTTTTACAGTCAACTCTTCCGCACCGGATTTCCGATTTAGACGAAATCGACTTGAGATTAGCTGTGGTGTTACTGTGCATTAACATATCCCCGCATTGACAATCTTGGCGCCCGCCGACTATGGGAAAAATTAAAAAAATCCTTAAATTAAAATACTTTTAGATTTGTCGAATTTATTTGTAGGTCTCTTGAACTGAGTATATATGTTTTCATTTATCGAATAAAACAGTGATTTCAGTCATTTGAAAATGGATTTTGTGGTCTCAAGTAAATTTGGTCGCAGGACTGAGGAGAATATTGGATTAACAGGAAAAACAAATTCGTGGCATGCCAGAAAATAAAACAAATTTATCTGAAAAAGAAGGAATATCAGCCCTTTTTTCATTTCACTGCGATCTCTTCAGAGGTGGAATGGAGCTGTAACGTCATAACCCCCGTCCCCATCGAATCCTTTGGTGTATGCTGGGGCATCACTGTGCACTAATATATGGGACTAACCAGAATAGCTGCGTCGCAGAAAAAAATTAAAAATTAATCTCAAAAGAAAGAAAAAAAAACTGGAATTTTTTTTCATTTCATATTTGATTATTTCGGAAGAGTAAGTAACCCCATCAGCCACTTCCTCTCATTGGGTATACTGTGGTGTAACTGTGCGTTGATATGAGACTAGCCAGAACGTGTAGTTCGTTGTATTGCAGAAAACAAGTGCATTACAAATTCATCTCGAACAAAAAGAAAAATATCAGCCCTTTTTTCATTTCACTTTCGACTATTTTGGGAAGGGGCTGTAATCCATCACCCCCTTTCTACTTCTTTGGGTATAATGTGGTGTCACTGTGCACTAATATGGAACTAAAGAGAAGAGAGTGGCTAGTCTGTTGAATGATAGGAGAAAAAAATACAAATTTATCTCAAACAGAAAGAAAAACAGCAATATTTTTTTTTTCATTTTCGACTATTTCGGGAGGAGGGGGCTGTAATTCCATCAGCCCCCTCCCCATCTTTGGGTATGCTGTGATGTCAATGTGGACTAATATGGTGTTAACGAGAATGGCTATTTCGCTGTATGGCAGAACAAAAATTACAAATTTATCTCAAACAAGAAGAAAAAAAACAACCTTTTTTTTTCATTTTATTTTCAACTATTTAGGAAGGGGACACCCCATTAGCCCCTTTTACCTCTTTGGGTATAATGTGGTATCACTGTGCACTAGTATAGAACTAAAGAGAAGGGAGCGGCTAGTCTGTTGAATGATAGAGGATAAATACAAATTTATCTCAAACAAAAAGGAAAATATCAGAACTTTTTCATTTCATGTTCGAATTTTTGGGAGAGGGCTGTAACTCCATTAACCCCCTTCTATCTTTTCGGGTATAACGTGATGTCACTGTACACTAATATGGAACTACAGCGAAGGGAGCGGCCAGTCTGTTAAATGATAGGGGAGAAAATGCAAATTTATCTCAAATAGACAGAAAAATATCAGCTCTACTTTTTCATTTCATTTTCGACTATTTCCAGAGGAGGAGGTTGTAATTCCATCAGCCCCCTCCCCATCTTAGGATATGCTGTAATGTCAATGTGGACTAATATGGTGTTAACGAGAATGGCTATTTTACTGTATGACAGAAGAAAAAATTACAGATTTATCTTTAAAAAGTAAAGAAAAAACACTTTTTCATTTAATTTTTCGCGATTTCTGGTTGGGGGGGGGGGTGTCTCTAACCCCATCAACCCCCTTTCTCTTCTTTGGTGTCAATATGGACTAATATGGAACAAAAGCGAAGGAAGCGCATAGTCTGTTGAACGATAGGGGGAAAATGCAAATTTATCTTAAAATGACAGAAAAAATTCACCACTGTTTTTTCATTTCATTTTCGACCATTTCGAGAGGAAGGGGCTGAAATTCCATCAGCCCCCTAACTAATATAACCTGGACTAATATGGTGTTAACGAGAATGGCTATTTTGCTGTATGGCAGAAGAAAAAATTACAGATTTATCTTTAAAAAGTAAGAAAAAAAAACACTTTTTCATTTAATTTTTTGACTATTTCGGGAGGAGTAGGGGGGGGGGGCTATAACCCCGTCAGCCCAACCTTTCTCTTCTTTGTTGTCAATGTAGACTAATATGGGACTAATGAGAATGGCTTGTCCGCTGTATAATAGAAAAAAATTAAAAAAATTTCCATAAAAGAAAGACGAAAAATCAGCACCTTTCTATATCACTTTCGAAAATTTCGGGGGGGGCTGTAGCCCCATCAGCCCCCCCTTGGGTACGCCACTGGTTGGACCCTTTTTGGGCCCCACTCATTCCTTTTTAACACGTTGAGTGCCACGGTGACTGACACTGAAGCTCTGAAAAATTTACAATGTTTTAAGTAATTTTCAAGAAAGTATAATCCTGTAATAAATAAAAGGTTGGTAAATTTTAAATAATTTTCCAGTAATTACTTAAAAAAATATATTATTTTTTTAGTTTTAAATCATATTTTAGACTTCAGTCATCAGTGAATGAAGCGTTTTAAACGGAAAGTTCAGTGTCTGTCACCGGTGACTGACATGGCGCTTAACGTGTTAAAAATGGTACGATTCACGAATTTTTTTTTCTAACAACCTCTTGGGTTCTCCAGCTACTACATGAGCAACAAAAAAAATTTGCAGACTACAAATTTTGAATATTAATCGTCTTCTTGGGGCCTTTGTTGCAGCTTCTTTAAAAACTATCCTATTATATTGCAATTTTCTTTAACTTAGTTTTAGCGTCTTCCAGATACTTTAAAACAAGTACAAAATTTTCGTATACCCAACTACATTCCAGTTAACACCCTGGTTCCCAGGGTCCGGTCTTTATACCTCAGCTACCACTTTTTTCGAACATTAATGTCCTTTTCCAGCATCATATTACGTCTACTCACTTCACTACAGCCGTAAATTAAAAAATCCCTGCCGGCTCGGACCTACAGGCGGAGGTAGATTTCGAAGTTAAGTACTAAATTCACCAACAAAACTTAAATCAAGATTAGAGATAAACCCAATTCCTTCACTAAGAATAAGCTCTAGGGAGCTAAACATTTTGTGAAAATTCTAATATACACGGATACACACACGCATGTATATGGAATAGGTTTAAAAATGGCTAAAACAAATTCAGAGAACCTCAAAGTGTTAAAATATGTTAATATTTCCATAGTCGGATTTTTATCATGTTTTAATACGTTTCTTCAAACTCACATGACGTTACATATTCACCTGCTGAGCTCCATTATATTTCCAATATGACGCAATATATATATTTTTTTAATTCGTCAAACTATTTATTTCATTTTGAGTTTTCATGCTGAAATCTTGCTCTAGAAAACTTATGACGTAATATTCAATTTGTTTTCAATTCGTCAAACTATTTATTTAATTTATTTTTTCACGTGAATATCTTGCAATAGAAAAGCAATTGTTGTGGTGAGGATTTTATTGTTTTTTTTAATTGTTGGCAACTGCTATAACGAAAAATATTTATTTTTTCCGGTCATTGTTGTGTAAGAGCTGGTTTTACCAGAATCTTGTTAAGACGGTATCCGAAATTTTTAACCCTCCCCATTTCCACTCCCTTGGGCCGATTTTGCCCATTTTCAATCCCCGCCGAGATATTAGCCATCTCAAAGTTGTCGGCGAGTTTGAAGACGATCTGTGCATAATTGCGATTTTTATTGTGCGGACAAAATTTAGTACATACATACATACATATATATATATGTATATAAACTTTTTAGGTGGGGGTGGTTTTTGGTTCCTGGAGTCATATAATGAAAAGTTATGAAGGAATTTTTCAAAAGTCGCACCATGGTAACGACTGCAATAGGTAGTATTTCTTACGAAATCTACCTAAAATCGCATTATTTTAAAGGTAACTTTAGATAAAAGATTTCATCCGTTTATTAAATATCGTGTTAATGCTAACAGTAATTCATGAAATTTACAAGGGGAGGGGGAATCTTCCACCGTTTGGGGCGCTTTATTGCCTCCGGTTTAAGGGCTCAATTTCAACGGGATTTGCTTCCTTCAACATAGATTACAATTCAGCTGCTTTCAGTATTATGAAATTTTATCTTAGACTTTAGTTACCAACATTTTCTAACATTAATTGTGCATTCTTTTTTTTATTATTATTCTGTGGGCTTGATTCCTACGAGGTTTGGCTCACTCAACTTGGTTTTCGATAGTCTCCGGCACGTGCGGGCACTTCCGGTAAATTCTGCCATAGGTAGCGGGGATCTAGATTACCGGTTCATTCGGAAAGAAGTTTGATGGGAACACACTAGGCGTTGCGAAAGGAAATGGGGCCTCCGAAATTAGGTTCATTTAAAAGAATTTCCAAAGATATAAAATCATGCAAACTTAAGTTTTGTTTAAGGTTATTATTTACAAGCCCCGGGCAACGCCGGGCGGGTCTGCTAGTTGTAATATAATAGGGTTTACTTGCTTGCAGAAAATCAACAAATTGAGATATTTCAATGTAACAAAAACTAATATTAGCTTATGAATAGAACCTAACTGAACTATTTACATTATTTTTAAGCACAAACCTAACTATTTACAATAGTCGTAGCCCTATATATATAATTTTATACTTAATTCTTATAATTATGAAACTCCGTAAGCTCTAATGATTATGTTCTTGGAGATAAGGAAATAAAATTGTCTGGAGTTGGGGAGGAGCGCGTTTTTACCAAGTAGAATCTAAAAATTGAATGCATAGAAAATAAGGGATCACGAAGCGATTCCAGAATGGAAACGCGAAACAATTACGTCTGGGGTTGGCTAGAAAATAGGGATTGCTTCGCGATATCGAATGGAATCTGGAAGCGATTACGCGGGGTATTGGTGAGCGTAGCGAGCAGGGGGGCTCCGCCCCCCTAGTTATAGGAAAAATAAGTTTATGACACATATTTTGTTGTTTATATTTTGAAATTTTCAGAATTCATTGAATGTAATATTTTAAAATCTTGTGTTAAGTGGGATTGGAAGTTTTATTTCATGACATTTTAATCAGTTAAATCGGGTTTCGAATTTTTTTCTTGATTATGCAAGAGTATAGGTACAGCGTCTAGAATACCTTGTGTGGAAATATGTTATCCAAACAAGGCTAAAAATTTATATCCCTTAAATGTGCTACGATACTACTAAAATCCCAAGTGTCGATCGCAGCGACATTTACGTATTACATTGTATAGACTAGCAATATCTTGCAATGGAGGATATTCCATCTACATTTTGATCTCGTGGTCAAGGTAAAAACTTCTATCGTAAAGAAGGGAAGGCTCCGTAGACGTGTAATGTAAATCCCCGCTGGCCAATGAAACGGTTCATGAGGCAAAGTAGTAGTATCTTCCCTTCTTATCAGTTAGAAGTTCCTTGGGTAAATTACCGGTATCACGTGACTTTTTTTAGCCTCGAACCCATACTTGGAATATCCTCCATTGTAGAAAATATCGAGCAGATGTCGCTGCGATCTTTATATTTCAGCAGCATCATTGCACATTTAAGGAATACAATATTTTAGCGCTTTTGTAAGTATTAAAGGAATAGACGATTTCCACACTATATATTCTAGGCGCTATAGTATAGGTATGGTACAGTACAGTTACAGCGCCTAGAAGATACAGTGTGGAAAACGGCTACAAAATAGTGCTAAAAAATTGAATCCCATAAATGTACAACGATGCTGAATAACAAGATGTCGATCGTAGCGCCATCGTAGTGATTTAAAAACGATAGTCATTCTAAAAGTGACTCTTTAACCTATTTCACGTCATTCCTTAACTAAATTAGCTTATAACAGACTAAAATATCTTATATTTATAGTTTCCGATATTTAACATTCTATAATTTTTGAAAACACAGGGTTTATATTGAAAAGAGTTACGAGATGGCGCTCGTATCAGCATATTGTCGCTGAGCATTGTTGGAGATTTATGGGATACAAATTTTTAGCCCTTTTTAAAGCATTATAGGAATAGCCGTTTTCCACACTGTATCTTCTAGGTGCTGTAGTACAGTTATAGCGCCTAGAATATATAGTGTGCAAATCGGCTATCCCTGTAATACTTAAAAAAGCGCTAAAATATTGTATCCCTTAAATGTGCAATGATACTGCTGCAATATGCAGATCGCAGCAACATCTGCAGGATATTTTCTACAACTGCAAGAAATTCCTAGTCGATGGCCGCGTCCAGAGGAGCCACCGGTTAGTGACCGGTGAGATCGGTTAGTCACCAAGGCGTTCAGCGCTGCTAACCGGGTCGCAACCAATGTCGTTCAGCGCAAGTAACCAAAGTGACCGGTGAGAGACCGAACTAACCGAAGAAAATTCTTGGTTAGTTGAGTCACATGATCGGTTACATGAAAGTTTATTTACATTTGCATCGGCAAATGGGAGCAATCAAAGCTCTGGAAAGAAATGTTGATGTATTTTTTTATTGATCAAGGATAAAAAAAAAAAAAAAAAAAAAGTTAATCAGATTTTCACGATGTTAAGTAAAGTTTATCAGTAAATTTAGTATAATTTACAAGTCATACGTAGATGTATAAATTAGATTAAGCTTCGTAATTTCACCTGAGATTAATTTTACGAAGCATGTTAGAAATTAAAATCGTGTCATGAAAAATAAGTTTTATATCATATTTACAGACCCAGTATGTTGTACAAATATTTTTCTGGTTCCTAGCATTTCGGTTTTTACTCATTTTATTGTGCGTGGTTCAGGAAAACATGGGGTAACGAAAGCTGTTTATAATGAAATCTCGTTTTAAACATACAAATTTCATAATCCCTACTGAAGAAATATTACTGCTCAGTCGGAAATCTCTCCAAAACTGCATTTTATTTTGGTCTCTAGTGATTTTGCTATTACATATTTTTTAGGTAAAATTATTATGTTTATTTAATTGCTATAAAACATACTAAAGATTGTTTAATAGGTTTCTGTCTTAACAGGTAAAATTTTATTGTGTTTCTTCCATAGGGACTATGATTTCTACATTTAAATGGGGATTCCATTTCAAAAGGGTTTAGTGTATCTTTAACTTGCACAATTCTCAAACAAAAATTTTGCAATAGCACGTTAAAATCAACTTGTTTTCATTTTCTTGTAAAACTAACAAAGCATAATTTTTTTTTATCAATATACACATCAAGATTCAATTTCTAGCAGCCTATTTTGCTTCAAAAACAACTGTTGCAAAATATGTTTAAAATAGTAATTTATGAAACAAAACAATGTCAGGTACTTTTTAGTGTAGGGGCTTTTACGAATTTGCAAAAAATGAACTTGGTAAGAGAAGGAAATTTGTTAACCTATTCTCTCTTTCATTTATTCAAGCGTTTTTTTCATTATCTATATATACTATTTACTGATTATAATGAAGCCAATTATCTATTTTCATAGGCAATTGGTTTTGATTTTTCTTCGTGTACTTAATGAAAGGAAAATTTTTATTCGAAATTCTGGTGCCAGTGTGACATTTAAACATTAACTTTAATTGGTGCACAAATGCATCACCGCTTATCAAAAAGCACAGTGGCCAAAGGAATTTTGGGCACTTTTGTTTTGAAAAAATCTTCAGCGATACTTTTCTCACAATGAAATACTGTTACATCTTCAATTGGTGCCTTCAACGGGGGGAGGGGGGGGGGAGTACTTCTTTGTATTAGCAGGCCACACATTGCATTTGAGTAACAGTTATGATTTTGCATCTTGTTTATGACTATATGTACTCCAAACACTTGCACATGCATTATAAGTTGTAATTAACAACTTAGGTCTATGAATTCAGTTGCTTGCCCGTGGTTAGAAACTATTCCAGTTTTTTTGCTAAATGCAGCCCCCAAACAAACATTAAGTTAATAAAATTAAAAGTTAAGGATTCAATGATAAAATAACCTATCTATATTATCAACAATCATACAGAAGGTCAACAATATTAATATACACACAGGTAGATTTTATTAGAAAACCAACATAAAAACTGAGTATGGAAAAATATTTACAGCTGAAATAGTAGGGATACATTCTTTTTTATTTTATATTGCATATATATCAAACTGCATAATATTTGAAACCCACAAAAATAAATACTAGTGAGAAATCTGCAATGGGGCCTCGGTGGTCGACCGGTTAGGACACCGCGCTGTCAGCCGCCAAGCATTGAGAGCGGCAGAGGTCTGCGAGCTCGACTCTCGCTGGCTCCATTGCACACTCTCTGTGGAGCTCCCGGATGTAATTTCTCTGTGTTGTAAATTTCATTGTGCTATCTCGTCCCTGTAAATCGACGATGACTTATAAGCGGACCTAGATGTCAAGCACACAAGTCAGATGTATGTGTAAACAAATAAATAAAATAAATCTGCAATACCATTTACAAATAATAGATGTACACACATATGTTAGAGAGGGCTAAAGCTCCCCCATTTAATCTATAAAAAAGTGTGAGTCTCTGTATGCTAAAAAAATAATAATGCTGCTGCTGCCATAATTAAATTTATTAGACCCTTTTACTTTCTCAGCTTACGTTGCAGAAACATGAACCAGTTTTATAGAGAAATGTATGATAAATATACTGAAGAAGTCATTTTTTAAATCAAAGAAATATTTAATGTTGAAATCGGTTAAAATAGTTCAATTAAAGAAGTTTTATAATATCAAAACTATAGGTACATCAAGGCCGTAGCCAGAAAAAATATTTCGGAGGTGGATGTGTAGACTTAAAATTTTATTCTTATCTTATTTTAGATTCAATTTTTACTAACTGAATAGAAGCGAGTTTTAAAAGGTTTATTAAGTTCTACTGTGAATTAATTAAATAATATAATTACTGAAACTTAATTTATAATTTCATTTGTGTTGATACTAGTGTAATCAAATTAATGTTTTCTGAAGTTTTGTACAGTTTTTTAAAATGTTTATTGTCAAATGTCTTGCCAGGAGCATGTGAAGGAACTAGAGATGCGTTCATGCTCTTTTTCTTCTTTCTGAGCCCAATACCAAAATTACACAGTAGAAAATTACTCCAAAATTGTTTCAAGATTAATTTTCTCATTTAAAAATCTCTTCTTACACAGAGATGAGTATTAATCCTAAATACTCCTTCATGACAACGTTTCTTAATTTTTATGTCCCTGAAAATCTGTTTAAAATAGCAAATTAATCACTTATGACCAACCACTGGCAGAAATGTGCTAAAGTCACAATTATTATTTTAAGATATCAGTATACAAATATGACATAAAATGTTCTTTTTTCCAGTCATTCTGTAAAAAGATTTCAAACAGGAAGTGAGGGTAGACAAGGGATATCTCACGTCGTCTTTGTGTTTCAAACATTGACCATGTAAAGGTTTTAGAATTAGATTGACTATTTCTCCTTATATCCTATTAATAACAATTCAATACCTTTTCAAACTGATTTTTAAATGATTGTAAAACACTGCAAGAATCTTAGACTACATTATCATTTCTCAAATAGCAATTATTTTATTTATTTTGTGAATAAATAAAATTTTTTCTTTGAGCCTGAGCTCGAAAACCAGTATAAAAATTGAAGCCAAGTCCGTGTCTGCTAAAAAAGTTTTTTCGATTTTTTTTTTCAAAATTTGTGGATATTTGCAAAAAAGACTTACTGCATTTCCTCAACATCTTCAGTTAATCAAGTAAAACAATCTATATCAGAGTTTTGTACGCCTTTCATTTAACAGCATTGCATTTCTGTTTTCCCAGTCTATAAAATTCTTACGAATTTTAAAGATTTCTAAGGAATTGTATTCATTTTTGCAATATGGTGATGGAATTAAACGATAAAGACAGGCTGGTATAGAAGTTTAATTTTTGTATCTTGACTGATAGTTAATGGCATATTTACAGTCATTCTGACAAAAGTTTCGGAGGGGGATCAAACTCTGGTGATCCTTCCACTGGCTACGGTCTTGCTATACAGTGCAATTTAAAAAAACTTTGCAGACAAATACTTGATTAGGGCACAGATGTCATACACGCCAATTGGCGCAATTTTTTCTGACGCCAATGTCGTATACGCAACGGGTACTTAACTGGCGCCAAAGTGTCATTATTTTGCTTGATATGGTAACCCAGATGTTGTTATTTATGCTGTTGATGTTTTCGCCAAATTGACGTTGGAAAAAAATTGTGCCAATATGGGGCGTATATGACATCTGTGCCTTGATTAGATTGTGGTGTACAGTGTTCAATCATTTTTTTACTTTATTTTTCAAAATTTCATTATCTGAGTAGGATTTAATTCATACTTTGAAATAACTATTTTTTTACCAACTGTTGACAGATTCAATAAAGCCCAAATAATAAATGATATTAAATCCAAAAGCTTTACAATTGAAAAATATATTTACTCAGAAATATTAAAAAAGAAAAAACTTTTAAATAGTTAAATTAATCGTTAAATTTATTTGTTATCTAGTACTCTTTTTAAAACACGGCAAATTAGTGTGTATTTAGAACCTGCAGTGTCTGAACAGAGGTCGCAAATAACAGTTAGGTTGTTTAAATTTTATTATATGTTCAATCAAGACAAAGCAATATATTTTATTCAATGATTTAAAAAACAGAAAAAAAAATATCAAAGTGATTTAAGTCATCCTGAAAGTTACATTTATATAGATACAGATTAGCTGATTCCCGCCCAACCTTCCCCTTTTTTCAAGTTGTAAACAAGACCTTGAGTTGTAATATTTTATAAGCTGTCACTGGAACATAAGAAAATGTTTATTTTACAAGGAAACTACATACTTTTCTCACTTCATGTTTTCAACAGTGAAATAGCAACTATAAAAGAGACTTTTCTGTAAAATATATTTTTTTCTTTCTTAGTTTATTTATAATGGAATTTTTTCTAAATTTACATTTCGTATAGTGTGTTGTGATATTTTATCTTTCAGCATTTTCCCCCCTGTTTTTAATCAAAGTTTTATTTTATTTTTATATTAATGATCTATAATTAAGTTTCTGCTGTTATGAATAATTAAATCCTTAAGTAAATCATTAAAACTTTTTTTTTTAATATGCTAATAATTGTTAGAATGAACTCAGAACTTATATTTAAAATATCATAAAATAAAGTACTTAAGGCATTACTTAACTTAAATAACAGAAAGAACATTATTGTGTGAATTATCTAAAATCTGAATTTAAAAAAATGCATTTAAGGAAATAAATTAATAGGAACAATAGACCTTTTAAAGATCTATCGGTTCTTTAAAAGTAGTACATTAATAAAGGGGGAAAGCAACACACAAAACTATAGATAAGATAACATTTATTTCACCCTAATGATTGAAATTTCTTTATAAAACAATCAGAGAAATCGGATAGTAAATCTATAGCAATCATTTATTTAAAATACCAGTTAATTTTTTTTAGCGACCACTTTTCATGTTAATGCATTATGTTGCGTGTTATTATGTTATGTTTATGTATTTAGAAAGTGCAAAAGTAATAAGAATTACACCACGCAAGAGGGGAAACTGTAACGCATTTTTCAGTAAAACAATATGAAACCAAAATATAATTTTGGAAATGTTATATTTAATAAAAATATATATTTCATATGATTTCGACAACATGATAAAACAATAATAAAAGAAAGTGCAAAAGTAATAAGAATTACACCACGCAAGAGGGGAAACTGTAACGCATTTTTCAGTAAAACAATATGAAACCAAAATATAATTTTGGAAATGTTATATTTAATAAAAATATATATTTCATATGATTTTGACAACATGATAAAACAATAATAAAAGAATAATTACGGCAACGTAATACAGATGTCGCCAATAATAAATAACACCAGTGCCGTCCAGTAGGTCTGTCGACCGGTTAGAGACCGGTCACTTACCGTGACGTCATGTCACCGGTGAGATCGGTCACTTTGGTAAGGTCTACTGAACGCGCCCTATACAATGTAATACTAGTAATACAAAAATCCCGCAGATGTCGTTGCGATCGACACTTGAAGTTTTAGCAGTATTGTCGCACATTTAAGGGATACAAATTTTTAGCACTGTTTGGATCAAAGACTTTTAAGATACATAGACCGGCAATTCCCATTTAAAAGCATGCGAAATCATGGCAGCCATCTGAAGTAAATTGAAACACCTGAACCGCGAGGTTTGTAAGTCAGCTGTGGTTATTTACCATTAAGTGCTATGGCTAGTATGAGTTTAAAAATTAATTTTTATCAATATATATGAAGTTTATGGTATATTTTTTTACATGAAGCTATTTTTTTATAGCTAAATATGCGTTATAAATATTGAATTTTCAGAAATAAAGTTGAATAAGGCGATTTATTAATAATTTTATGGATGGTATGTTTGAAAATGAGTACCTAATTTTAACATGCCTTATAAACCTAAATAAAGACGAAGTTTATATGAAACAGACTGTTAAACATTATAATTCCACATTTTTTTAAAAGTTTGACTTACAAAAGTAACTGGTAGGGAAGTTTAGATTAAAAGTAGCAACTGTAACATAATATAGTAATTTACAAAATTTTAAATTACTTGTAAAGAAATCTACGTTTGTTAAACTAATTTTTATGCAAAAAAGTAATTAAAAAAATGCATATTAACGAAAATAACACTATATTTTTATCCTTGTAATGTTTGTTGAAATACTTACTTGCTATACGAAAAAAACAAAAAAAATGATGAAGTTTTTTTAGGCCTAAATGAAATAGGGTAGACTAATACTTAATAATAAGCAATGGCAAAATATGCTGAAAAAAGCATTTTCTTAGGTAAATTAAAATATAAAACATTTAAACTGCCGTACAACAGCTGTGATCAAAAATCCTCAGTTAAACTGACAGTTTGCAGGTCTATCTTATAAGTCTTTGGTTTGGACACCATATTTCCACACTACACTGTTAAAAATATCATGAAAAATTACTTCTGTTTTTAAAGGCTATCTATTTTCTGACCAATGAGAACGCTCCAAAGGTGTTTATGCAGCGTTCTCATTGGTCAGAAAATAGATAGCCTTTAAAAACAGAGGTAACTTTTCACGATATTTTTAACAGTGTAGGTATTCTAGGAGCTGTAGTACAGTTATTTTTTAAATTTCTGTAGTGTTTAGGTTATTTTAGAACATATATAAAAAAAGAGGGGGAGGGGGGGGGGGTGTTACATTAATTGGTAAAGTTCGAATTTTCAAATTTTCACAACGAATTTATTTTGCTACCGTATTTTTAATGTGGCAAATGCTTTTTTTTTTTCTGATTAGCTAAATGGGGGATATTCCATTTACATTTTGATCACGTGGTCAAGGTAAAAACTTCTATCGTAAAGAAGGGGAGGCTCCGTAGACGTGTAATGTAAATCCCCGCTAGCCAATGAAACGGTTCATGAGGCAAAATAGTAGTATCTTCCCTTCTTATCAGTTAGAAGTTCCTTGGGTAAATTACCGGTATCACGTGACTTTTTTCAGCCTCGAACCCATATTTGGAATATCCTCCATTGCTAATGTTGGTAAAAAGTCAGCGAGAACCCTGCTACAGCGCCTAGAAGATACAGTGTGGAAAACGGCTATTCCTATAATGCTTTAAAAAGTGCTAAAAACTTGTATCCCATAAATCTCCAACAATGCTCAACGGCAATATGCTGATACAAGCGCCATCTCGTAGCTCTTTTCAATATAAACATTGTGTTTTAAAAAATTATAGAATGTTAAATATCGGAAACTATAAATATAAGATATTTTGGTCAGTTATAAGCTAATTTAGTTAAGGAATGACGTGAAATAGGTTAAAGAGTCTCTTTTAGAATGACTATCGTTTTTAAATCATTACGATGGCTCTACGATCGACATCTTGTTATTCAGCATCGTTGTACATTTATGGGATTCAATTTTTTAGCACTATTTTGTAGCCTTTTTCCACATTGTATCTTCTAGGTGCTGTAATTTTTAACTTCCTACAGAATCCGACTCTGTATGGTAGCGTGCCTTTATAAAAGAGTAGTGACATTCGAAACAGAAGATCAGATTGAAGTTTTTGTCCAAACTATGGTAAACCACATTCTAGAACTTGGCAATATTCACTTAAGCAGGGAACCCACATGCGGAAAAAATATAGACGGAAATCTGCAGCGACAAATTTTCCGCTACGCCAATTTTCCGACTTGGAAATGAGAATCCCACTTGCGTTTTTCGCTGGCGCTTCCGACGAAATAGTGAGAATGCCGTCGCGGAAAACGGAAAAAGTTAAAACATGTTTAACTACAATTCCGCTGCGTTTTCGCATTTGTACGCGGCAAATATGGGGTCAATTTGCCGTTCCGCTGTCCAATTCCGTCGTATTTTTCCGCATGTGGGTTCCCGGCTTTAGACTTCTCGAATAAGTGAATAAAAAAGTCTCCACATGTATATATAAATAACTGCAACCGAAGTCAAAAAAGTAAAAAAGAAAGCCTTTGCAAAGACAGACCTCAGCTATCCAATGAAAAAAATAATCTATATATATTTAAGAATCTCGAAGTGCAAATAAGATATTTTAAAATAATGCTTCTATAGGTTTAAATACAGCGCCTAAAATAAATAGTGTAGAAATCTGCTATCCAAACTAGTGATGGGCGATTCTCGAGAATTCGACAATCGAGAAAAATCGTCATCGTAAAAAATCACAATCGATACAGCCATCGATTAATTCATAGAATCTACAATCGAGATGTTTTACAATCGATTATAACGAGAAAAGCTAAAAACAGTTATTGGAAAACTTAGCTATTATTCTGGCCGACAATTTCATAGTAGTGATAGGGCTTAGTGATGGGCGATTCTCGAAAATTTACCAATCGAAAAAAATCGTTATCGTAAAATACATAATCGATACAGTCATCGATTACTTTCGAGAATCTATAAAGGAGATGTTCTAGAATCGATTATTGAAATCATTGTTTTTACATATATATAAGGCAGATTTTTATTAAATATAGGGTAACTGAAAACAGATGGAATAAAAAAACAACAAACTAAAGGGAAACTATAAAGGAGCCATAAGACTGGAAAAGTCTTGTAAGGGTGCCCCCCCCTGGTTGAAAAAAGCTGAAAAAACGCGAGTAGCTATGAAGCGGTAAGGGGAGTTTAAGTATCAAAAATTAGAATTTTTCGGCAATTAGCACCAAAATGGCCAAAGAAATAAGGATCAAAAGCACCCCCTAGTGGCAGAAATATGAACTAAAGGATGATAAAAGGGATCAAAATTTTTTATTAATTTTTCTACGTCATTTGAGATTGGATCTTTAATTTCCCCATTTTTATAAAGTCTTCGACTGTAATACATTAAACGAACTCCCGCGGCGAGCAAAGTAGGACGGAGGGGCAAGGAAATATATATATAAGGAAATTATATAGGCATAATATGAATAAGTGGTCACAGGACTTTCCAACGATATGGCACATGGGGGGGTGTCGGCTAAATTTAGTAAAGTGCCCCCGCTAGGGGGCAAAGTAAGGGGAGGGGCGCGGGCGATATATAAAATGAAATAGTAGTCACAGAGCTTTCCAATGATATATCACATGAGGGGTGTCAGCAAAAGATAGAAAAGAGTCCCAACTCCCAGGATTCCAATTATCCTGCCCCCCCCCCCCCCGAAATATACCCTGCCCATCCTTCTCTTTGAAATTTTCATATATTAAAAATTATTTATCGGAGGGCTCCGTAAAAAAAATCCGATCTAAAATGTTTAAATACGCTACGATTTCAAAAATGTTCGAAAAGTGCCTCTCTCGGGGCGCCAAACTAAGGAAGGAAGAAGAAAGGTTCATAATATGAAAGAGTAACTTTGCGATGATAACCGAAAACTTTTCGATGATAGATCAAATGACTGGTCCAAAAAAAGTTTGAAATCTACCCCTCCCACGTGGGTTCCCTCTTTTATCCTAGAATATACCCGGAAATCACGCAGCCCCACTTTCAAAATTTTATATTTAATAAATAATATTTATCGGAGAGCTCCATTAAAAAACCTCATTTAATGATATTCATTGTAGAAATCTCTACAATAAAAAAAAGTCACCCCCGCACCGCTCGCCCCCCCTCCCCCGAACCCCTTCCGGAATTCAACTCTGGGAGGAGAAAGGTTCATAATATGAAAGAGTGGTGAAAGGCCTTTCCGATGATATGTCAAGGAGAGGTTTGGTAAAAGTTTGAAAATTACCCGGCCCCCACCCCTCCCTTTGTGCACTCTCGCGCACCCCAGAATTCACTCACCTTCCTCTTTGAACTTTTTATATTTAATAAATAGTATTTATCTGAGTCTCCAGGTATGGGGCAGCTTGGCAGAGCTAAAATAAGAGAAACATTGAAAATTCGGGGCAAAAGGACACTAAATTTAACAGTAAAGTTTGAAACTAGGACTATACAGAACTGAATACATAAACCACTATGCTTCATAACCCACATCCGTTAATAGCAATAAAATGATAAGCGCCAGTTAAACTGATGGCATTGAGCTCACAGGTTATTAACACTAACTGTATATTATACTCTTATTTCAAAGAATAATGTCCCTCAAAAAATAAATGAAGGGAAATATCCCCCCGTTTGCCCCTTTTATACTTAACCAATGAACCTCCAAATCTAATCAGGGAAACTCCTTAACTATAATAAATCAGTATATCAAATTTGAAGCAAATCAGATAATTCTGCATGAAAAAAAGAAACATATCGCTAAATTAAGGGTGGTCTAACCCCTTTAACCCTTTTATACTTAACTAATGAACCTTCACATCTAATCAGGAAAGCTCCTTATCAGAACAAACATAGAAAAAAAATTAAAGTAAATTGAATAATTCTCCATGAAAATCCATTTATCTAAATTAAGGGGAGGGGACTTGCCCCCTTTTCGCCCTTGTATACTTAACCAATGAACCTCCAAATCTAATGAAGGAAGCGCCATATCGGAATAAATCTGTATATTAAATTTGAAGCAAATCCAATAATTCTGCATGAAAAACCCTTTTATCTAAATTAAGGGGAGACCAGCCCCTCCCCTTTATACTTAACCCATAAACCTCCAAATCTAATCAAGGCAGCTTCTTAACATAATAAACAGGTATCCTAAATTTGGAGCAAATTGAATAATTCTGCATCAAAAAGCCATTTATCTAAATTAAGGAGGGGTCTACCCCCCTTTCCCCCCTTTATACTTAACTAATGAACCTCCAAGTTTAATCAGGGAAGCTCCTTAACATAATAAACCGGTATACCAAATTTGGAACAAATCGAGTAATTCTGCATGAAACACCCATTTATCTAAATTAAGTGGGGGGCCAGCCACCCTTCTCCCCCTTTATCCTTAACCAATGAACTTCCAAGTTTAATCAGGGAAGCTCCTTAACATAATAAACCGGTATACCAAATTTGGAGCAAATCAAATAATTCTGCATGAAAAGCTCATTTATCTAAATTAAGGGGGGGGGGGGCAGACCAGCCCCCTTCTCCCCCTTTATCCTTAACCAATGAACTTCCAAGTTTAATCAGGGAAGCTCCTTAACATAATAAACCGGTATACCAAATTATGAGCAAATCAAATAATTCTGCATGAAAAGCCCATTTATCTAAATTAAGGGGGGGGGGTCTAGCCCTCTTCTCCCCCTTTATACTTAACCCGTAAACCATCAAATCTAATCAAGGCAACTTCTTAACATAATGAACCGGTATACCAAATTTGGAGCAAATCGAATAATTCTGTATGAAAAACCCATTTATCTAAATTAAGGAGGGGGTCTACCCCCCTTTCCCCCCTTCATACTTAACTAATGAACCTCCAAGTTTAATCAGGGAAGCTCCTTAACATAGTAAACCGGTATACGAAATTTGGAGCAAATCGAAGAATTCTGCATGAAAAACCTATTTATCTAAATTAAGGAGGGAAGGGGGACCAGCCCCCTTCTCTCCCTTTATCCTTAACCAATGAACCGTCAAAACTAAACAGCGGAACGCCTTATCAGAATGAACATAAAAAAAATTGAAGCAAATCGTACATTTTAATCAAGAGTTATCGCATTATGTACATACATACGTACGTACAGTACATGCATACACACAGAACCGACGGGTACATTAGCTCTCAGGCTTAGATAGCCTGTGAGCTAAAAAGAGATTGGATAAGCAGATGGACTCCTTTGAGAAATTATGACTTAAACCAGAAATGCGGTAAGTTTGACTCTGAAAGCTTCATTTCCATCTCGCATTTCGGCAAATCTCATCTCGAGGATTTTTCCAGCATTTCGACGCTTCCAGATGGCAAGCTGCTCGATGGTTGGTTCTCTCGCGGTTTTAAACCTTTCGGGATGGGAAGTCTCTCGAGAGTTTCCTCTCGCCCTTTTCAACCTTTTTCGATGGGAAGCCTCTCGCTTGTTACTCTCGTCCTTTTCGAAATCTCCCAATGAAAAGCCTTTCGAGGATTTCTCTCGCGCTTTTCAACATTTCGCTATGAGAAGCTTTTCGAGGATTTCTCTCGTCCTCGTCAGAGAAGAAAAGTAAGAAAATTTATCGAGAGTACCAAGGGACGAGATAGAGAAAAAGGCATGACAATGAGCTGTGAAATGAAGCCCTAATTTTCAAAGTTTCTCTTATTTTAGCCCTACCAAGATGTCACATACCTGGAACCCTCCGATAAAAATTATTTATTAAATATAAAATTTTCAAAGAGGAAGGTGGGTCGGGTGATTTCGAGAGAGGAGGACGTGAGAGTGGACTCATGGGGTGCAATTTTAAAAATTTTACCGAACCCTTCCTGTGGCATATAATCGAAAAGCCCTTTGACCACTCTTTCATACTATGAACCTTTCTTCGCCCAAAGGGGGGTGGGGAAGGGGCGAACAAATTTTTAAAACCGTAGCCGATTTCTATAAAAAATTTAAATATCACTTTAAATATGGGTTTTTTATGCAGTCTTCCGGTAAATATTATTTATTGAACATAAAAATTTTAAAGTGGCGGCTGTGTGAATTCCGGGGTGAAAGAGTGGGCCCACGGGGGGAGAGAGGGGGAGCAATTTTCAAACTTTTTTTGGACCAGTCATGTGATATGTCATCCGTAAGCTCTCGGATGACTCTTTCATATTATGAGACTTTCTTCCTCCCCTCCCCAATTTGGCCCCCACTGCGAGGGTAGTTTTTCCGCTTTTATCATTTTAGATCGGATTTTTTTATGGAGTCCTCCGCTAAATATTATTTATAATATATGGAATTTCAGGACACTTTTACAAATTTAGTCAAGATCCCTCATGTGACATATCGTTAGAAAGGTTTGTGACTACTTATTAGTGCTATGCACTTCCGGTGGCCGCCCCCCCCACTTTGCCCCCCCCCGGAGGACACTTTTCCAAATTTAGTCAGAACCCCTCTTATGAGATATCGTTGAAAAGGTCTGTGACTACTTATTGATGTTATGCACTTCTGGTGACAGTCCCCCCCACTCTTTGCTCCCCCCCCCCTGGGGGACACTTTTTCAAATTTAGTCAAGACCCCTCGTGTGAGATATCATTGGAAAGGTCTGTGACTACTTATTGATGTTATGTACCTACGGTGTCCCCACCACCACTTTGCCCCCCCCCCCCGGGGGCGCTTTTCCAAATTTAGCCAAGACCCCTCATGTGAGATATCGTTGGAAAGGTCTGTGACTATTTATTGATATTATGCACCTCCGGTGACAGTCTCCCCCAATTTGAACCCCCCCCCCCCGGGGGACACTTTTCCAAATTTAGCCAAGACCCCACATGTGAGATATCGTTGGAAAGGTCTGTGACTACTTATTGATGTAATGCACCTCTGGTGACCGTCCCCCCCCCACTTTTCCCCCACGGGGGTGTTTTTCTAAATTTAGCCGAGACCCCTCATGTGACATATTGTTGGAAAGGTTTATGACCACTTACTCATGTTATCCACCTCCCGCACCCCTCCCCCCACGGGGAGGGCATTTTTATAAATACAGATCCAGACTTCTCATGTGACATATTGTTGGAAAGGCCTAAAGACCTGTGACGACTTAATCTTATTATGCAGCTGCTGTGCCCCTCCGCTCGCTTTGACCCCTCCCCCAAGAGATCTGGTCCGGCGTTCATTCGTTTCGATATTATATTTTTTACAAGATTTTGTAGTGCGTGCACACCACACCCGCCTGCTATCATATATCAGTGCCGTATATAGCGGGTAACCTGTTCGTGATTTCATATTACAAGATTACGTATAAGTTAGGGGCCCCAATTAAAGGAGGGGCCCACTAGCGGTCGAAGTCACCTAGTCTTTATTAACATCCACTCATTCATGTTCACCCGCAGACTATTCTTGATAAATGTATGACGTATATAATACATAATATATGATTTATAAAAGAAATTTGCAAACTGTAGTCATCGAGAAAAAATTTATACAATCGAAAAATATCGAGATGTCCATACAATCGAGAAAATCGAGAAAAACATCTCGCTATCGCCCATCACTAGCTCACACACCCCTCAAAGTTTTTGGTTCATAAAAAATAGGACTTCCCTCTTTCCTACGACCTTGATTTATTGAACCCTGCTAATGCAGGTATCAGAAATAGTTATTAAATTCTTTAAAACAGAAAAAGTCAATAAAAAAAATTACAAGCGGCTATACTTTGTAACATTTAGGTGGGCCCACTATTTTTCAACTTTCCTATCCACACCCCCTCCTTCATTCTCCTATCAGATTAATGATTTTTCATTTTAAGAACAGTTAGGAGGGGGGTACACCCTACTTTTAGAATATTACTTTCATACTTTAATGAATTTATAAAATATTTGTTTAACCCACTGACAGAAGAAAGTAATTTTGTCTACCAGTTATTCATTGAGATTTAGAAAAACTCTATATTATCTTATTAAGAAAAATGTCTATACGTAGCTTAAGGCTACTCAACTGCTCTGCTCAACAAGTGCAAAACGTTTTGACATATTTACAAATTCATTTTTTAACGGAAAGATATAAAATTGGAAGGCCTGACTATGGCAGTGATTTGGAATCGAACTGTGTTTTTCACTTTTTTTTATAAATAAATTACCTATTGAATCATAAGCGATTTTGATCACATGACAAAGACGTTTTTCTCCCTTCACTGACTGGTTTTCCTGCTTTCTTCGCGAACTTCGGTTCAAAACGTCAACTTTGACACTATTTTCTGAAAGATCTATCGTGTTTGCGAAAAAACAGTTCGATTACATAGTTTTTGAACAACAGTTATATTTTTAGACACCTGCTAGTTTCATGCCTTTCCGAACAAAAATAAATTAAAACTTATGTCATAAAGTTGCCCTTTTGGATTTGAGAACAGCCTTAAAGCTCTTCTTAAATTCCCTGCTCTACAAAAACAAAACTTCCTGACATGCTTTTAACCAGGGTTGGGTTTTTGACGTCAAAAACTGGTTTTTGACATGACAAGCGTCAAAAACTGGTTTAAACTGTCATAAACTGGTTTAAACTGTCATAAACTGGTTTAAACCGTCGAAAACTGTCAAAAACATGTAACAGGCTTAAAACATATTTTAACAACAATAGGTAAGCATTAAATAAGTCGATGATTTATGTTTTATTTAAAATTATTGTAATTTAATAATTAAAAAATTTTTAAATTATTAATTGCAATAAAATATTTTTATTTTTTGTAATTTTCAATCAGAAGAAAATAATTTTGTACATTTAAATAATGCGGATCAATTTTACGCCGCAGCATGCTGCAGCACACAACCTGTTTAGCACATTTATTTACACCCAAATGATTTCTGACTTTAGAATGTATGAGGTGTTAGAAAAAAGTCTGTCTCTAAATTGATGCTGAGCTAGTAGGACTTGATAGATAGGCAAGTTTTGAAGCAGGCTTAGCAGCTATAGCATTTAATAATACTGATACCCTTCCACCAAGTAATGGGGTCCTCCCTCTATGGCACTGATATAAGAAGATGGGAAAGGGGATTCTTTAGCTTCATACACAATCAGCATGGCTAAGCAACCATAAATTTTCTCTGTAGCCCAAGCGCGAGCTGAATCAACTGATACATCAGTCAACCCTTGCCCCCTAATGGTCGGGCCCCACCAGTGGCCGAGAGGTTCTGCTCTCGAAGCTGGTAGACGGGAAGTGCTGGGTTCGATCCCAATCGCGCCCGTCGTCCTAATCGTTCGGAGTTTTCGTGGTTTTCTTCGAGCCTTGGTTCTCCAAGCGTTAATACGGATTAGGTTCCCTTAGAAAGACCTCCACGGAAGGCACTCCCCCCCTAGGGCCCATATCCCACGTGCAGATAATTGGCCGACATAAATACAACCAACAATGCCCCCTAATGGCCTGAAAATCAGTTTATCCCTGATTGCCTTATTTCTCAAAAGTAATACAGAAATTAAAACGATTTTAAGTAAGAGAAAAAATGTACAGTTCAGGGGAACTTAATGTCTGCTTTTTAGAAAAGTACAAAAAAAAAAAAAAAAAAAAAAGAAGTAAAAATTTTTCCCTGTTAAAAAGTTGCATTTAACAATAATACTTTACTAACTATGTACTAATTATTTATATACAGTAATAGAAAATTTTAAATGTTATGTGTGACATTTTAATGTGAAATTTTACAGATCAATGTAGTATTTGAGGTTTTTGACGAGGTTTTTCACAAATAGTTTTTGACATGATGGTTTAAACCATGGTTTAAACCTGACATAAACTGACACATGTCAAAAATCTGCCAACCCTGCTTTTAACCTAAAAAATATAACTGGTAGGCCTAATTACTATTTACTTGCTACGTATTAAAGCAAGGTATCAGAAATAGTAATTAAATTCTTTAAAACAGAAAAAAGTCGATAAAAAATAGATTCATAAATAAATCTTAAAAATAAAAATTTAGAATCGAATAGCATTTTTCATTTGTTAACTAAATTACTTGATTTACAAGTGATTTTTGTCATGGGATGACAGGTTTTTCTCCTTTCCTACGCTGTCGCATCCAGAAATTCATTTAAAATGCAGACTTTAACAGTATTTTCTGTCAATTTCATGTGTTTCTGAACAAAAGAGAATTTCAATATGTGTCAGAAATTAGTTCCAGTGAATTTGAGAATGGACTTAAAAGTTATTAATCCATATCTGTCAACCTTCCAGTTTTTAAATGTCAAACACGCTTTATGCGACAGTTTTGAAGAAATTAAATCAAATAAGTACCACATGAAGAGAGAAGGGTGGGAGGCAGTGATATATCATTAAATAATAAAAAAGCTATATCATTAAACAATTTTATTAAATTTT
The DNA here is from genome assembly GCA_963932465.1 of Maratus speciosus. Lineage (NCBI taxonomy): Eukaryota > Metazoa > Arthropoda > Arachnida > Araneae > Salticidae > Maratus > Maratus speciosus. The sequence goes on from OZ010788.1 coordinate 633,190,630, forward strand.
TGGTGCCATGTATGGTATATGTTTTTTTATTCTAAAAAAAAAAAAAAAAAAAAAAGGAAGGTTGGCAGCTGTCTTAATTCTCAATACCTCAGCAATAATATGAATAAATAAAGAGAAAAAAATTATTTTATTTAATTTTCTAAGATTTTCTGTAAATTTAGAAATTATTTTGTAAACAACATTTGTATTCTCAGGCTATGCAAATAACTAAATCAAAATTCACCAGTGGTTTTTTTAAGGATAACCAATATATATATATATATATGTATATATACATATACAGGGTGATTCATAAATATCGAAACAATAGGCTATCTCCTTAAATATTGCCCCTAGGCACATACTTCCAATTGCAAAGTTTCATAAAAAAAGGTGCAAATTTTGATGAGATAAGTTTCAACTCTATGGAGGGAGGGGGGTCTATATGAGAAAATACAAAAATTAATTTTATACGGCCCCCGTAGAGTAAAATTCCCAATTAGGAAATTTTTCCTTATCCATTCCTGAATTAAACACAAAAAGAATTCATCTCGATATCTTCAAAATTCACAGAGATATCAAAATCCAAAATTCGTGACTTACACCCTTTATCCATGCCTCTGAGCGACGAGTTTTTGACTCATTTTGAATGCAAGATAGGGATCATCCACAAATTGCACATTATTAAAAGTCGATATAAGACAGTGCCTCTCCTTTGGATATGAAGTAGGCAGCGTATAGATTTTACGTTAAACTTGTTTTCTAAGTATGCTGGTGGTCTTGCACTAGAGGTCTGCACGGGTCGAAATATCTAGGTCCGGTCTCGAACCGACCCATAGGACAAAAAGTTTGGCCCTGCCTGGAAAAAAGTTAAAATCGCAGCCTGGCCCGGCCTAACTCAATTTCTACATAGTTATTTACATCGATATGGTTAAAAGTTGTTTCGTATGGAGGAGTTCTGACCAAAAATACTTATTACATCTTTTCTTTTTTCATGTTTATAATTATTATTATAAACATGAGCGCCAAAAGCTGTGATTATTTGTTTTATTAATGAATCTCTATTTATATGTAAATGATTCACTTCTCCTTTAAGAGGTTCTGCTCTCGAATCTGGTAGACGGGAGGTGCTGGGTTCGATCCCAATCGCGCCCGTCGGCCTAATCGTTCGGAGTTTTCGTGGTTTTCTTCGAACCTTGGATTTCCAAGCGTTAATACGGGTTAGGTTCCCTTAGAAAGACCCCCCACGAAGGGCACTCCCCCTGGGCCTATATCCCTCGTGCAGATAATTGACCGTCATAAATACAACCAACACTTCTCCTTTAATATCGTTAATCCATATTCCATGTGTTGGAGACAATGAAAAAGGATATAAAGTAAAATCTTTTAAGATGGAATCACATAGCAAAAAAAAAAGCGTTATAGACAAGTTCCCTTCTTAGGAGCTGTAAATGTAGTCTATTTTTCACAGGTATTTTTATATTCATTTTCCATGGATCAACAGATTTTTCCGTTTAAGGAAGGATTCCGTCATAGGTAGATTTTTTTTACTAGTTTTACTGTATTTTAAATTTTTTTTGCCTTAAAATATACTATCCTTTAAAAATATGAATTTTAAAGTTTTATTGTAAAATAATGGCCATTTTAAAATATATGCATTTGTTGTAAAAGTTTTTGGGCTGAGCCAAATTTTAGTTATTTTTGCACGCTTTAGGTCAGTCATAGGTAATGATTTTAATACGGGTTGTCTCGAGACCGGGACTGAAAATTTCGCCCAAGGGAGACCTAGGAATAAGGAAGCCAGCCCCAGTTCGGTATAACCAGTGGCCGAGAGGTTCTGCTTTCAAAGCTGGTAGATGGAAGGTGCTGGGTTCGAACCCAATCGCGCCCTTCGGCCCAATCTTTCCGAGTTTTCAGTGGTTTTCTGCGAAACTTGTATATCCTTGCGTAAATACGAATTAGGTTCCCTTAGAAAGACCTCCACGGAAGGCACTCCCCCTCTTCGGGCCTATATTCCTCGTGTAGATAATTGGCCGTCATAAATCGCACCAACACCCGGTTCGGTATGAAAAATTACGTTAGACCCGGCCTGGTCGAGTCTTCAGAAAAAAGTCGCCAATCCCGGGTATGGCCAGCCCCAGAATACAGATTTTTTTAACGGCCTCGCCGGGACGATAAAAAGCCTGAATTAGTGAGGGTTAAAGTTATGAAAAACTCTTAATCGGCATGTTAGAAAAAGCATTGTTTCAAATTACGCATTTAACATTTATTTATGGACATTTAAATAGTACAAAAAGGAGGTGGAAACGGAACGTTAAACTGAAAAACGGGAAAAATTAAACTGAATCGGAAGTTTAAGCTACAGAAAAAAGTTACTTTTTCAAGTGCATTTTTTAAAAATGCATTTAAACATTTTATTAGAAGCCAATCAATGTTTAAAACTTTAAATGCTTTTTTCTGCATAATGTTTTGTTGTTGTTGTTGTTTTTTACCATTTCTTGTCCTTAAATTATTATAAGTCAGAAATCGTAAATAAAAAGGTGCAAACTTGGAACATATCTTTTTTGATCATTTTACGTTAATTTTGTTTCGGCAAATTTGAAAAAAATGTTACTTTTGAAAATATGATTTTTTTAAAAATAAGTTACATAATTTTTTAAATAAATATTTTTAATATTTTAAAAATTAATATTTAAAAAAAATTCTGAAACAAAACTAAAATTATACTTTCCCCCTTAATTAAATGAAAAAAAATTGAAATCCGATGAATAATGTTTCGAATTATAAAGATTCTAAATTAAATCCGCTTAAAAAATACTAATCAGTTAAATTTTTTAAAAACTTCATTAGAAATATTAGGATGTGATTTTCTTTGAAAATTACATAGTTAACCATCACATAAAAAGAAAAAAAAATCAAAATTCTAACTCAACAAATATATTTTTTACATGTTTCCTAGAACTCTTAAAGTAACATTGTTTCTTGGATTGCACGCATTTCAATTTGTGTCTAATCCCTTAAAACTTTATGAATTATTTAAACGGCCATAACTCTGCGAGTTTTTCAGATATGTAGATGCAATTGTTTGTGTTTAATTCAGGAATGGATAAGGAAAGTTTTCCCGATTGGAATTTTTATACTACGGGGTCCGTATAAAAGTTTAATTTTCGTATTTTTTCAAATAGACCCCCCATGGAGTTGCAACTTATGTCATTAAATTTTGCACCTTTTTTATGAAACTTTGCAATTGGAAGTATGGGTCTAGGGGCAATATTTAAGGAAATAGCCTATTGTTTCGATATTTATGAATCATCCTGTATATATATATATATATATAACTGAAGAACGAAAATTGAAAAATCAATAATACTATTTGGATACGTTGAATTAATATGGGGGAAAAAAAACCTTCTTAAATTCTGTAAGGGTGTATCCATAACATAAAAACATTCGACGAAACATAAACAACTACCGCGAAACTGACGAGAACAGAATGCTGCATGCGCGCAGTTCGTTTTCTCGCCAAAACGCTTGGCTACAGAGCTTGGCGTCAAAAGCGATGGGTCGTTGAGTGTTTGTGAATTTGCGGTCGGGATGTGGCAGTCTTAACCAACAATTTAAAACATTTGCTGCTGTAACAAACGCTAAGATTTTAAAAATAAATCTAGCAAACTCCCCCTTTCCCTCCTCGAAATATCTCGCTCCATTCTTTTTTACACTTTTTCTTATGTGTTATAAACTATCTTAAAGTTTCAAACAGATCGAGTGGCGGTCTTAACCAATAATTTAAGATATTTCCTGAAATTACTATTCGAAAATAGTGGTATGAATACTTGTAAACTTTCTGATCATGAATAAGTTATACTTATCTCATAATGCTGTTCAAAAACCCCACGCAAATTGTTAGATTTCCTAATTTAAATTATTTCGTGGTTAAAAAAGCACATGCCTCTATTTTAATCTATGCATTTGATAGAAATGAAACCGGTTAATTAAATAATAATTAATATCTCAGCTTTTAATTAAACTAGGAGTTTGAACTGGGTATGTATGAAACCAGCGAACAATTTCGCATCGAAATGCCAAAAAATTTAATCAAAAAATTTAATATTTAAAAAGTTTAAATTTCGTATTAAAATATCCTACTACGGAAAACCGCAAGCGCCGTCATGTCTGAATTTGACAACATCTGTTTTCCCGCGGAAATGGAATCTCTTTTGCTTGTCTTTACCAACTAAATAAAATTGATTTTTTATCGATCGATTTTTAGTGGATATTTTATGTTATACACATCGCAGAAATGTTATCTTTATACAAAAAAAGTAGATTTTTTTCTGCGTCTGCTTATACCCTTTACAAATTTCTAAGACCAATACTTTCTGAGATCCGATTTCACTTTAAAATGTCCACTTCATTTTTTGCTTAATTTGCACTCTGGTAAACCCGATTCTATTGTAACCCTAAGGAGAATCGGAAATAATCTTGTGGTTTTGATAAAAAAGATGAGATCGTTTTTTCAATTTGATAAAAAATCCATGCTTTTGTTGAATTATGAATGTCTTTCCGATCTTGTAATAGGTGGTTTTTAATTAATAACGTCCGTTAATTACGACTTTTTCAAAATTTTATGATTTGTCGTTTGATGTGAGGTGTTCAGCTATAAGTATGCAAAATTTCAAGTCTTCAACACAGGGCCGTGCGAAGTGGGGGGCGAAGGGGGCAGTCGCCCAGGATGCAAAAATTGAGGGGGCGCCAAATTTATACTACAAACCTCTTTTTTCCTTCTGTTTTGTAAAAAAAAAAATGTATATTTACATATTGGGTTTTTTTTTTTCTCAATGGAAGTACATATATTTTTCGTTTCAAAGTTATTGTACTGTCCTTTATCCCACACCGAAATACAAATTTATGAATAAGGACTTACTTCTTTCTTTTCAAAACTAGTTTTGGGTCTTTGTCTTAATCTCTTTAGTTAACCTTCTCTTTTCTGAGTCTTGTGACAAAAAAATATACTACTCTCAAAATAGCATGGGGTTCCTTTCTTCAAATATAAAAGGATTGCAAACTGTTATACTGTACTGTCAGATACATTTTTTTCTACACCCATTTTCCAGATCCCCTTCGCCAAAATATAAGTACAATTTTCTCTTATGTTATTTAGTTTTTTAAAATTTTTGAATTAAAATTAAACCTAAACTTTCAAAATAAATGCGAAATATGTATTCAGTAAAATTTGTTTCTGTTTCTGCACTTTTCAATTTTGTGACACCTGCCACAAAAAAAAGTTTGGAAAGTAGGGGGGGGGGGGGATTGAAACTTTGCCCCGGGCGCAATTCTCTCTTCGCACGCTGCTGCTTCAATATATATAGTTTCTGAGAACAGGCTCTGTGACAGACGGACAGACAGACAAATAGACAGAGGAGTGAGACGAATAGGGTTTCGTCAGATGAACGAAACCCTAAAAAGGTGACATCTCTTAAGTACACACAAAAATGAAGTTAAAAATATTAATTTCCTGAGGAGAGGTTCAAAAAATATTTTAAACGCACCCATAGCTTTAACATTAGCGAGGGAATTTTAAAATCTCATTGACCAACAGCCTTAAGGAAACGGGAGACATAAATTTGAGAACTACTGTTTCAAATGAGTATTTGTAGCATTACTTTAGCTTCGGGAACAAAGTGGTTATGCAAAAATGCACGAATACAAAATTTATTATGATTCTATATATTAAATTCAGCAATATGGAAATAACAGGACTCCATCTTAAATAGGACGTCATCACCATCGCAACCTAAAATCATTACCTATCATGTCCCTGGCAAATTTTTGAATTTAATATAAGATCAAATAACTGAAGCGTGACTTTTTTTGGTTAAAAAGTTTATAACTATACAATAAAGTTATACAGAAATAAGTATAATGAGTAAATGTTTATAAATATTCAGCACATAAAATAAGGTAGTAAACATAATTATGAAATCTTAAGTAACTTCATCCCAGTTAAACAAGCGATATTTCCGGACTGGAACTTAACGAATGGGTTTCCTGCATTGTCACCTGAAATCCAGAGAAGTTCGTTTGGCGACTTTTCTATGGCAAGCGTGTAAGTTACGTGAGGACGTAACTTGATAACAGTTGGAGGATTGTACACGAATTCTTCGATGCGATTTCCAGCAAAATACCTAACCGATTCACGATTTCTGTTTTTAAAAGCATTGTTCAAAATGTTTTTTACTTCGAACATGACATTTTCATTATTTTTCAAGCAGAAGGCTGTCTTGCTAATTTCGTGAACTGGAACAGTGATGACGCATGACAGTTTGACCTGCAGCAGATATGCATCGCTTTCAACAGAAAATTTCGTTTCGTAAATCTTTTCATAAAGTGGGACAAAATCTTTGACATTTTTCAATTCGTAACAGATGAAGAATTTTGGACCCAGTTTCGACGGATACCTGTATTTTCTTGAGGGAACTGCAGGCGCTTTTGAGGATGTCTTTTTCCATTCATAATACTCCAGGATGTTATCATTGCTGTAGGTTTTCAGTTTTTGTTCGTCGATTCCTTCAAAGTGTATGCAAGGAGAATAATGTTTGAAAAACTTCCCGATGTTCCGGGTGGTCAATTTCGAATCATTCCGACAGCAGTCAAGAGTTGCCTTTAACCAGAGGGCGTAGAACAGCTCGGTTTCGCTCACTACATTCAATTTTGGTTGAGAAGTAATCGCGACGACCGCTTCTGAACGGATGCAGTAAAAATCATCTAATTCTAGAAGTAGAAATCCGATTTCAGTGCAAATCTCGAGACATTTCTCGTAGAGTTTCTGTATGAAAAAAGTCATCGAAAGTTCCAGAAAACTGCAAACATTAGAGATTTTTACTTGGTCGAGGAAATAGCAGATGCAATGCTTCACTAATGCTTCGTGATTCTGGGATTGAGCTTCGATGAAAATCTCGACAACATCGTTCCAGTTTAGAGAATCGAACTCTTTCTTTAATAAGCTGCAAGGAGAAACGCACAAATTTTACAAGCCTCATTAAAATAGAACAATACATTTTATAACAATACATAACTTAAATAGAACAATACATTAAAAGTACAAATAAAGCATTATTAAAAACACTTAAAAAACAAGAAGGAAAAGTCATTCGCCAAGTAGTTTGTTTCATATATTATGAACCACTTTCAAACATCATTCAGAATACTCTAGCAAAACTTCGCCTTTTAATAGGATGAAAGTTAATGCATAATAACACTGAAAACTCAATTTCAGCATTTACCATATATAATCGGAAAAATTTCCGAATTTTTTTGTGCAGCCCGATATATTTGTATATATATATATGTTACATTATTAGATCTAATTCCGCGATTTCCTTATCTTATTCTAAATTACTACTTTATATTCACTAAATCCTTATTCTTAAATAATCTCTATCGTTAACTCTGTTAAATTCCCTTTAATTTAATGTCTCACTTGTCTTAATCGCTTTAATATTACGCTTTTAGTATTCTTAAATTAAATGTTTCATTCCCGCGTTTTTTTCTTTCGAGATTATTCTTTTAGCTTCCATTTTTACTTCCCGCGCATTTCTGATGTTATCCTTTTTTCCTCCAAATTCATCCGCTAGTTCTGTTCCCACTCTTTATATGACGTGACATTCTTAATTATTCATTGGTTGAGAGCGCGACCTACGTCATATTTGTATCCTTACACGTGAGGAACAAAAAGTTGATACTCGCTGTGTTTCAGCAGATTTGAGTCGTATTTCCAGTTTTCATCCATCCCCTGGTCACCGTCCTGTTATTCGATTATCTGGAACTTTGTTTAAACCTAATTACTACTACGGAGCGATGGCTAATTATCTTGGTGGAAACCGCACTTTTTGAAAGATGTTCTAATAAAGTGCTTAGTTGATTATGAGTTGTTTCAATTTCTTCTGGGGAAACTTCACGGAACGATGCATTCCATTGTTTTCACTCGACAACTGCATTTCATCAATTTGTTCTACTAACGTAACAAATTCGAATTATCTGTTCTGACCACTTCTTTTACGCCATTATCGCTGCATGTGATCCACAGCTACTATCTTTACAGCCAGTACGGCATTTTCAATGATAAAGCCAATCCAATGTTGCTAGAATGCAACATATATATATATATATATACTGCATAGACTGCTAAAATTTAGCTCCGTTAGGAAACGCATAACACAGGTGAACATTCCCATTCAGCAATTTTTATCAATAAGCGAAACTGTACTCGAATTCCTTGTATATGATTTATATAGGGCGGATCAGAACTATATGTCAAAAATGTAAAGGCAGGTAGAGGGGACCTAAATAAGCAGATTTCGTATAGGAATGTGGGTGCGGAGATGTAGCGTTGAGGCAGTAGAGGGCGCTGTTGAGTTTAGTGGATAAAAGCACTTCGCTGGCTTGAATAGTCATTCTCCGCACAGATTTCAAGCAACATGCGTTGTTACACGAATGCGGAGCTTGCTGACATGCATTTCATGTATTTGGCTGCGCAAGCAAATGCAGCGGCTGCTCAGAGGATGTACATGGAACGATTCCCAAATAGAAATCTGCTGGATCGCCGAACATTTGAGCATTTTCACGGGGGGGGGGGGGGTTGTGCGGGAGTAGATCCTTTTATGCTTCAAGGTGTGATACGGGCGCTGGAAGATATCGCAGAATTCTTGCTATGAAAGAAGCAGTATTACGCACAGTAGAGGATAGTCCTTCAATAGGCTTGAGAGCTGTTAGACGTGCAGTGAGTGTGAGCCATTTTCTTGTGCAGCCCCATACATAAGAGGCATGTCGGCAAGTTCCGTATGGTGTAGTGATGCATGTTGTTTGAAATCGCTGCAGAGAATGACGATTCAGGACAGCGAAGCGCTTTCATCCACCGAACTCAACAGCGTCCTCTACTGCCACAACGCTGCATTTGCGCACCCACATTTCTATACGAAATCTGCTTATTTAGGTCCCCTCTACCTGCCTTTACATTTTTGACATATAGTTCTGAACCGCCCTGTAGATACACCAAGTAATAGGCATAAAAATTAGTTAAATTTAAAAACGTATGCTGCAATTGAAAACTCACTTCCAGCAATTATTGCTCATAGACAGTACTGTAACCGAATTCTTTTGTGTGCCTCTGTTCATGAATCATAAATGCTATGCAGGTCTTATTCTACACTGTTAAAAATTTGCAGCAAACTGTCCAGTCATTCGACCGTTTTTTTGAAAAAACGGTTTCATAACCGTAATTTAACTATATTCTGACCATAAAAGGGTCAATAATATGGTCAAAATAGTGTTAAATTACGGTTGCGTAACCGTTTTCGATAAAAACGGTCAAATGGCTGGACAGAATGCTGCAAATTTTTAACAGTGTATAGTAAGAATCTTGCAGTGCATCTAAGGGATTTATATCAATTTCAGTATGTGTTAAATAGTATAACATCATTAAAATACACCGTAAGCGATTTCCCCCATAGACCATAATGTAATGGCATTCTTTTGAGTGCACCTGTAAACGATCTATAAATGTAACACACTTCATTTTCTATATCGATCATGCCATAGTAAATCTCAATGACATATAGCAGTTACAGGGCAATCCGAGTATGTTTATGGGAGTTAGAGCACGGGCAAACAAACCAAATTCATATACTTTTCAACTATGTTGGAAAGTGTTAAAAATTGTCATGCAAATAAAAATACAACTATGCATCCTATAAAATACCTCTAAGATACAAATTTATACTAGTGGCGTCGCCAGTATCTTCCACTGAGAGTCATAGTATTCTACTCAACAGCACAGCAATATCGACCCATATCGTAAACAGCGATTTTGCGATACTAGCCAATGTCGGGCAAAACCAGACTGCCCAATATTGCACGATTAAATGTTTTCCAATATTTGTCGATATCGACTGTCTCGCATTAGTTAATATTGCAGCTCAATATCGGCTGGTAGCGGTCTAAGTGTATAGCCCATCACCCCTCACAATTTTGAAGTACATTGCTGTCTTCATTCATTTTTGCACCGAGAACAATTATAGAAAAACAATAATTAACTTTAGAATCGCAATGGAAACTTCGATTACGCTTGCCATTTCATAGCAGGCGTATTAAAAACATTTATATTTTTTACAGTGAGACTGTAGCATAACTTTATGCATTATTTTCATAAAATTAAATAATAGTAAAGCAATCTTTAGTTTATAGTACTTATAGCGTTAAATTTAGACATTTTTCTATGGGAACGATTTCTGCATCTCCGGGAGGAGGGTACAGCGAAATTCCGGACGAGGGAACTACACTTCTAGACCATTAAGGAAGCTGGTCACCCAGCTTCCGATTTCCCCTCACTAATGTAAAGTCTGTAGGCATTGGATGCATTCGTCTATTTAAAATATCTCCTCGGGAAATTAATATTTTTAACTTCTATTTTTTGTGTACACTTCCGAAAAGATGTCTCTTTTTTTTTCTTAGTTCTCAAAATATTTCTAAAGTATAGACTTCATTTTATAGGAAGTGTTAAAATTTTACTCACAGTTCGCCCGCTTTTAACACATAAAATATTAAATTCAGCATAGATTTTAGAAATATTTTGAGAACTAAGGAAAAAAAGAGACATCCATTAAGAAGAGTACACAGGAAAAAGATGTTAAAATTATGAATTTCACGAGAAGATATTTTAAACAGACGAATGCATCAAAAGTCCATAGACTTAACATTACGGAGGAGAATTCGGAAGCTGAGTGACCAGCCCCCTTAATAAAAATTTCGCATCTTCCCAGCGGGAACATTTTGAAACTCCGGGGATAATATTCACCCCGGGACTACCCCCTGAACTCAACATTGACAATTTGTCAACCAAATTTGTGACATGGGTACTAAATATAAAACAAAGTAAGTTCGTTGAGTTGTGAAGGATTTACGTGATAATATCGTTAAGATATGATAAAAAATAATAAAAATTTCTTTTATTTTTCAATGAATGTTTGTGATGGCCATAGTAGCTCCTTCCAAAAAGTACGTTCGCAGAAGATTCCTGAAGAGATTAATCCTTTAATGCATTTTTAATTATATATTGCTTTAAATGTTTTGATTATGATATCGAATAAAAACTAGTCGGATATACCAATCCCAAAACTTTCTTCTATCTCATACATGTTAATACTTCAAAATTCGCTATCACACTGCCAAAAATAAATTTATGTCCCTCATGTGGATTCTAAAGATATGAAATTCTATGCATTAGTTCATGAGATGTGACTATCGCTGATCATCTAAATCCGGTTAAATGCAGCCTAGCAGCGCCACCTATTGGGTGATTTATACCAAATCCTAATCAGCAACAACTTATGTTAACGTCTGACTGAATCTGAAGTTTGGGGAAAATCCGTGCATTAGTTTTTGAGATAGAGCTATTGCGGAAATCGTGAAAATGCCAGCATAGCAGCGTCACCTATTGGGCGATTAACACCAAAACCTAATTAGCAACAACTTGTGTCATCGTCTAACTAAATCTGAAGTTAGATGAAAATTCGTGCATTAGTTCTTTAGATAGAACTATTGCGGGAATCATGAAAAAGGCAGCACAGCAGCGCCATCTGTAGGGCGATTTCCATCAACACCTAATCAGCACCAATTCATATCAAGGACTAACTGAATCTGAAGTTTGGTAAAAACCCGTGTATTAGTTCTTGAGATAGAGCTATTGCAGGAATCTGTAAATCCTGCAAAATTCAGCATAACAGCGCCACCTGTTGGGCGATTTACACCAAAATGTAATCAGCACCAATTCATATCAAGGACTAACTGAATCTGAAGTTTGGTAAAAATCCGTGTATTAGTTCTTGAGATAGAGCTATTGCGGAAATCGTGAAAAATGCAGCATAGCAGCGCCACCTCTTAAGCGTTTTACACCAAAAACTAATCAGCATCAATTTGTATTGGGGACTAACTGAATATAAATTTTTATTAAATTCCGTGCATTAGTTTTTGAGATAGAATGCCCAAACAATTTGTGTCACATACAGACAGACATTTTGTAAAAACACGTTTTTTGGAATCTCTGATCCTAAAACCTGTAAATCCGTCGAAAACCGGAAATCGAAAATTTTCACGAATAGAAGAAAGTAATAAATAAAATATAGAGTTTCACGTCTTTATTTTTTACATTAATGTTTCATTCATAATATACCCATTTTAATTTTTTTTCCCCCCTGATCACTTAAGAAGACCACTTTAAGGTATCTAAATTATAAAGCAAAAATATGTCCGCGAGTAACGCTGCATGATGTCATATCGACGGTGTAAAGGACCCAACCTATCTATTTCACAAATTTATTAACATCTAATCATTGTACAGTTAGTTTCATTTCCACACCATCGAAGTTGAACAAAAAAAAAAAATGCACTTTCAAACGCAGTTTGTCTGGAAACTTTATCTCAATTTACTATTTTTTTAAAATAGTTTTTAAAATATTCAAGCAATTTTTTTTCAAAACTTTTCTTTATCGCGTGTAATCTGATTATGGAAGATAAGCCCGGTTGCACCAGTGCAAATATGTCAACATTTGTTTTCGGCTATAATTTTCTAACGAAATTAACACTGTATAAATAAATAAATTTTACGAACAAAAACTTTTAGATATGTTGAAATAAGCGCTTAAACCATAAAGTAATCAGAATAAAAAATGTTACTGTAAATAGTGAAACGTTTGACGATTTCGTCGGCTGATATGAGGTTAATACGAAAATATCACCTTTAATGAATTTCAAAACTTTATTTGAATAATTGATATTTTTCATATGAAAGTGTTTTTCGTGATGCTAGTTGAAAACTTAAAAAAAAAAAATAAATAAATAAATAAATAAATAAAAATAAATCATAGTTTGATATAGTATAAGACAGGGACGGCGAATCTATAGAAAGCGTGCCACTTTTGGCACGCGAAATAATAATTTTGGCCCAGCGTCGCTTGTGACTCTAAATGAAAATACAGTGAGTAGATTACACAAAATTTACGAAATTAGATGAGCTGATTTTGTTTAAATTCGATTAAATAAAAATTGAAAATTTGAATTGCGGCATATTAAATTCCAATTTAATTCAATAGATCTCAGAATTTAAAATAATATTTGAAAACTATCAAAAAGGAAAGATTAGGCCTTATTAAAAATGCCGATGGTAAAATTATGGCAATTTGGAATTTATTTCAGAGCCGATTAAAGAAACTGGCATTTGCCATTTTAAGTTTTTCCGCCTATCTATGCTTTTAAGTCAATATTTTCTCAAATGAATATTAAAGAACTAAAATAGAAAGCACTTGTCAGATAACTCCGGTTCTGCATTCTGTTAAAATTAGCCTGATAATAAGATTCAATAACAGAAATCGCATTAATTTTTTTTTCTGATATAGATTTGTTTCTATAATTATTATACTGTAATAGCTACAAGTAGGTTCCTCATATTTTTATAAATGTTAATAAAAAATGATAAGTAATTTTAATTCGTTAATTTTCTTCCTGCTAAATTTGCTTTTTAGTTGGCACGTCATGGAAATGTAAAATAATTTTCTACAAATTTTGGCATACGGAAGCAAAAAGGTTCGCCAACCCTAGATAAGATGTCTGATATACAGGGCTGCCACAGGCTACTCTTTTTTTCTTTTTTATTCTACCTCACACCACTTTCTTAAAACAAAAATTAGTGACATATTGTTCGAGAACATTTGCAAGAGAAATATACTTCAAAATCTCTCTTTTTTTTTTTTTTTTTTTTTTTTTTTTTTTTTAAATAGCGGTGCGAATAGAATAGAAAAATAATCGCTTGTGGCAGCCCTGGATAGAGTAATACGCGGTTATGCTTTAAGCAATATTTTTTCATAGTATGGTTATTGCTGTATGTAGGGAATTGTAAATCTATTCTATGGAAAATCCTTAAAAAAAAAAAAAAAAAAAAAAAAAAAAAAAAAAAAAATCAAGAAGAAAGTAAGCAAAAATTATTTTAACATAATTCATGCTCATCTATATTTAATTACATATGTTTTGCACTTTAATTAGAAAATATTAACAGATTTATATTTTATTTTTAAAAAAATCTTACCATGTTATTATAGAAATCATTCGTCCCCCGTGAAAATATTTGCTGAATTCTCCAGTTTTTCGTACATAATAGCCTGGTTTTGTTTCAAACCGATTGATCTTGGTTTCCATTAATAAGTTACGGTTCAATCTTGAATTTTTACAACAAAATCATATAGACTAATCAAATAGTTGAACAGATGTCAGATATAAAATTCACAAAATCACGCAATGCTAGCTATGACAAGCTAAAAAAAGAGAAATCAGCTATAATCCAGGTTAAAAATATCAAGCTTTTAATTTACTCAAGCCAGTTATCTTCCATTACACAAAAAATAGAAGTTTTAAATTCTTATAAATAAAAGCAGACGATATAATCTCATTGTTTCTATGGTGATAAAATGAACAATTAAATGTTATTTTTTCGAGTTAATATAAAAATGAATAAATAAATAAAAATTAAAAATTGCATTCCTATCCCACATAGCATTTTTAGTTTGCAGAAGTCTTGCTTTGAAAACCTGCAAAGTTGCAGCAAGCTCAGCATGACAAGATTGAAAGTTCATAACACGACTGCAGCAAGATAACGCAAACGCCGAAGTCACCCCACTTTGAACTTGCAGCTAACTTGTCGTGCAAGTTAAATTCATGCTGTGTCACATTTATTGCAAATTAACGGCAAACAAGTAATCAAAAATAGTGCAAACTTACTGCAAAGTAGTAATCTTTCCATACCACATTAACTGTTTACAACTGTTGCACTATAAGTTTAACCCCTTCGAAGGGGTTCATAGACCTGACTGATCAGGTCTATTGATGCATACGCACCGTTAAGGTGCATGCATCGTTTCTACCACCATAAATAAGTTAGGGTAATATTTGTGATTTTCAATTCGGGCCTTTTTGGTATTTAATAAGTATAGCGTTTAAAAAAAGCAGTGCCAACCGAATAAAATTTCTGCAATTTCTGCTGATTGTCTATTCTCTCAACAGAGGGATTTTTTGCTTTCGTCACTTTCGTGAATTAAAGACTGTCTTGCCATCTGTTTCACAACAAACTACTCATGCAAGTGGGTAATGGTATACCTTGCGGGAGATTTGCTGCGAATTTCACAATTCAAATTTGTCACGGCAAAATAATATAAAAAGAAAATCAAACTTGCTGCTAATGTTCATGCTATCCCAGATAGTATTTTTAATTTGCAGAAAATTTGCAGCAGTCTTGTTTTGAAAACCTGCAAAGTTGCAGTAAGCTCAACATGGCAAGACTGAAAGTTCATAACAAGACTGCAGCAAGATAACGCAAACGCCGAAGTCGCCACACTTTGAACTTGCAGCTAACTTCTCCTGCAAGTTAAATTCATGCTGTATCAAATTTATTGAAAATTAATGGCAAACAAGTAATCAAAAATACTGCAAACTTACTGCAAAGTAGTAATCTTTTCACGCCCCACTATCGATTTACAACTGTTACACTATACATTTAAACTCTTCGGAGGGGTCCATAGACCTGATCAGGTCTATTGATGCGAACACACCGTCAGAAGGAGCATACATGCTTTTCATCACCATAAACGAGTTAAAGTAATAATTGTACTATTCAATGCAAGCCTTTTTTGGTATTTGATAATTATAGAGTTTAGAAAAAGAGGTGCCAACCGAATAAAATTTCTGCAATTTCTTCGTATGTGCTGATTGTCTATTCTCTCAACAGAGGGATTTTTTGCTTTCGTCACTTTCGTGAATTAAAGACAGTCTTGCCATCAGTTTTACAACAATTTACTCATGCAAGTGGGTGATGATATACCTTGCGGGAAATTTGCTGCGAATTTCTCAATTCAAATTTGTTGCGGCAAGATAATGTCAGAAAAAATCAAACTTGCTGCTAATGTTCATGCTGTCTGGGATCTGGGATGGGAGTAACAGAGTAAAACGCAAACAGGAAACTAATCGGATGTACCAATCCCAAAACATTCTTCTATCTCATACATGTTAATACAGTCGGACCTCTATTTAACGAAGCTCTATTTTGCGAACTTTTACTTGGAACCAAGAACATTTAGCAAATTTCTTCGTAAAATAACCTCCAAATAGCGAAGTGCATTATCTATTAAACGAACTTTTCCTTGAGATCTAATTTTTTCTTCTCCCTATTTCTTAAAATATTACTGGACATTTCAAACTTATTCTTTCTCTTAACACATTTTATGATGATCAATGAACATGACCATCATAATCAGACACCTAACTTACTGAGAGCAGTAAAATTGCTGTGATTCTTTGCTTTCCGTCCGAGAAGTCCAAACTTTAACTATTTCCTTTTAACCCTCAATGGAGCTGCACCATGTCCTAAGAATTCTGTTTTAAAATCTGGTATTCCTCCAGACCGCTTATCAGCCATAATAAAAAATCGTGATTTTAATGTAAAATTATTTTTTAACTGAAAATACAATGTATTTCCAGACAATGTTTTGTTTCATTCTTATTTCCCTTGCAGTTTTCTTTTTGATGGGTAAAATAAATGAAACAAATAGATATAATTTATAAAAAAAAGTGTAACTAATTACTTTTTAAAATTATATTTAGTGTTTATGGATTTAAATTATGTTTTATGTAGTATAAAGTATTTTAAAAAAGTGACTCTCAATTTAACGAATTTTCCATATAACGAACTTTTTTTCGGGATTTAGCTACTTCGTTAAATAGAGGTCCGACTGTACTTCAAAATACGCTATCACACTACCAGAATTAAATGGCAGTGTATGCCCATCATGGTGATTCTAAAGATACGAAATTGCGTGCAATAGTTCTTGAGATATCACTGTGGCTAAAATCGTGTAAATCATGTAAAATGCAGCCTATCAGCACCACCTATTGGGTGATTTACACCAAAACCTAATCAGCAACAACTTACGTCAACGTCTAACTGAATCTGAAGTTTGGCGAAAATCCGTGCATTAGTTTTTTGAGATAGAGCTATTGCGAAAATCGTGAAAATTCCAGCATAGCAGCGCCACCTATTGGGCGATTAAAAACAAAACCTAATCATCAACAACTTGTGTCCACGTCTAACTAAATCTGAAGTTAAATGAAAATTCGTGCATTAGGTCTTGAGATAGAGCTATTGCGGGAATCGGGAAAAATGCAGCACAGCAGCGCCACCTGTTGGGAGATTTACACCAAAACGTAATCAGCACCAATTAACATCAATCACTAACTGAATCTGAAGTTTGATGAAAATCTGTATATTAGTTCTTGAGATAGAGCTATTTCATAAATCGCGAAAAATGCAGCATGGCAGCGCCACTTGTTGTGCAATTTACACCAAAAACTAATCAGCACCAATTTATATTAAAGACTAACTGATTATAAATTTTTATTAAATTCATGCATTAGTTCTTGAGATAGAGCGTCCACAAAATTTGTGTCACATACAGACAGAGTCACAGACTCACAAACAGACATTTTGTAAAAACATGTTTTTCGGAAATTCTGACCCCCTAAAACGTGTAAATCCGTTGAAAACCAAAATTCGAAAATTTTCACGAATCCAACACTTTCTTCTTGTAGAGACAGAAGAAATTAAAAAAGGATACTTAAAAGTACGAAAGTAAAAAAGGAAGAGATCGATGTGCAAAATGTGATTATTATGTGAAGTTAACAGTGAAAACCCATAAGCATAAAAGAAAGTTTCGCTCTGTCTGTGTGCCCGCGATCGCTAGCAAAATTTAAAGCACGTACAAGGTTGAAAATTTGTGTGAGTGTAGTCCAAGTCCTCTCTTAATGCACCCGAGACTCAGAATTTTAAATTTCTAATAATTAATTGAGTTATTAATTAAAAACCCCAATTAAAAGAATGGAAAAGTATTCATAATTCAACTAAAGAATGGATTTTAATCAGACCGCAAAGAAAATTCTTTCTCAAACTCGACAACAAGGGGAAGGATTGCCAGGGTGGTAGGTGTGCAATAGGTATAAAGACACAGGAAAAGACACGGGAGGTTTTCAGAGGAAAATTATACATTTTTACTTTCTTCTATCTTTACAAGAAGAAAGCATTGCATTCGTGAAATTTTTCGACTTCCGGTTTCCGACGGATTTGCACGTTTTAAGGATCGGAGATCCTGAAAAACATGTTTTTACAAAATGTCTGTCTGCGAGTCTGTGATTCTGTCTGTATGCGACACAAACTTTGTGGGCGTTTTATCGCAAGAACTAATGCACGGATTTTAATAAAAAATTATAGTCAGTTAATCTCTATTATAAATTGACAATGATTAGTTTTTAATATGTAAATCGTCCAGTAGGTGGCGCTACTATGTTGCATTTCTCACGATTTCCGCAATAGCTCTATCTCAAGAACTAATGCATGGATGTTCTTCAAACTTCAGATTTAGGTGCACCTTGATAAATATTGGTGCTAATTATGTTTTGGTGTAAATCGCCCAACAGGCGGAGCGGCTATGTTGCATTTTTCACGATTTCCGCAATAGCTGTATCTCAAGAACTAATGCATGGATTTTCATCGAACTTCAGATTCAGTTAGACGCTGACACAAGTTGTTTCTGATTAGGTTTTGGTATTAATCGCCCAATAGGTGACGCTGCTATGGTGGATTTTGCACGATTTTCGCAATAGCTTTATCTCAAAAACGAATCCACGGATTTTCATCAAACTTCAGATTCAGTAAGATGTTGACATAGTTAGGTTTTAGTGTAAAACACCCAACAGGTGGTGCTGCTAGGCTGCATTTTACAGGATTTACACGATTTTAGCAATAACCGGTACTACTTAGTTATCCCGTCGACCAAAAATCTATCGTCAAACTATAAGATTAAATGCCAATAATGTTTGATCGTAAATGTCACATTCACTTGACTTTAAGCAAATTACACGTATTTACGTCATCAAGTGATTTTTGTTTCGACGTTTTATTTATATTTTTATTAATGTTATACTAATTTATTTGTTCTTTCGTTATTTAAAATAAAAATTACGTCGATTTGTATAATTTGGCGATTTATAAAATTTGGTGAAATTGGTCGACAGGATAACTAAGTAATACCGCAATAATCATATCTCAAGAACTAATGCACAGAATTTCATGTCTTTAGAATCCTCATGATGGGCATAGATTGACATTTATTTAATTTTGGCACTGTGATAGCGAATTTTGAAGTATTAACATGTATGAGATAGAAGATAATTTTGGAACTGGCAGATCCAACTGGTTTAATAATTAGTTAGTCGGTTTCCACGAAGGATATTTTTCATAACAGCAATAACATATTTCGTTGCTGTTAATATCGAAAATTTCTTGATATTATATGTATATAACAATAGATAATTTTTTTTAAACAACTGTGCATCTGATTTTTATAACGCACTCTACACACTGCTACAAATCTGCAGTAAACGGTTCAGTGATTCGACCATTTTTAACGATTACATGAGTATATTAACTATATTATGAAACGTATCCAGGGCTGTAGCTAGAAGTGAATAATAGAGGGTTCTCAAGAAAATGCAGGGGAGGCTCATATTTTTTCTCTCTCTTTGACACATGAAAGCACACATATATGATAAAAGTATTATATAGAAAGACAAATTAGTGCACATTCATATCGTAGGCACTATGTTTCTTATTAAACTGTTTATAATAACTTCATTTTATACTAAGAAAAAGAAAGGCTACTTAATGAAAATTCCCAGTGTACTCGTATATATAGTTTATCATTATACTGTTGAAATAATAAGTGATGATGTCAACAAGTAAATAAAAAGCTTACAGTTCACCTGTTTCAAAAGATCTGCAACCTTTAATTTTTCTCCCAATTTTTTCCTGCTCTTAAAGATTCTAAAGTTGTGTTTTTATATGATAAAAACATTATCAAAATCAAGGATGTATTTTGCATTTTAAAATTATTATTGTAGCCACTCGATTGCTAAAAATATTTGCATTTAAATTGTCCATCGGCATTTTCATTAGTATCATTTATAAATCAAGGATCCTAAATATATATATATATATATATATATATATTAAACTAGAATGACTCAAATACGAAACAAATTATTATCACAAGCATCATATTTACTATCAAACTCATTACAATAACTTTGTTTTATGCCAGTAATAGAAAACACTGCAGAATGAAAATTTTTAGTATATATAACTAATGCTGATAAGTAATAAATTATATGTCAAAAACTGCACTTTTTATACAAATACTACTATTTAGTTTTTGTGCAAAACTGTAAAAGGACCCCAAAACTAAGAGTGCAAAACTGTGAAAGGGCCCCAAAACTAAGTTAAATTTTTGAACAGAGTTTCATTTGGTGACCTTGGAATCTTTCTCAAGAGGGGCTAAAATTTTTTAGGTGGGGGGGGGGGGGGCTCAGCCTACCCTGGCACCCCCCTAGCTACGGCCCTGAACGTATCTGACAATATTATTGACCACATTATGATCAGAACAAACATGAATTTAGGTTATGTAACCGTTTTCTATAAAAAACATTTGAAAGGCTGGGTAGTTTGTTACAAATTTTTAAGGGCATGGATAAATGTTATTACTCGTAACTGGTAACATATTCAATTTGATGATGTTATGTTGATTTAACATAGTCTTAGATTAGATTAATTTTCACACAATTATTCTAATTGGTAAACAAATATAGTCTTAGACTTAACTAATATAGTTTTAGATGCCTCAAAATGTACTTTGCCATATCTAATTATACAAATCGGTTATTGAATGTGGTCAGGAATACTATTCCAAATCCGAAATTCTCGGTACATATGCATAGACAGTAAAAGCATTAAGAAATAAGAGAACCATATTTTTGCATGTTTCAAATTAAATTTGTTTCCACAAACGATTATGAACTATCCATCTGACTTTTGAAAGAAGAATTATCGTTTGCTTTTTCCCGACAGCAATGGCAGATTTCATTTCTATTAGCATCTGTAAATAGACGATGTTATATTAATTCGAAATAAGCTATCGAAGTGTCGAGAAATCCCAAATGGTGACCAATATATTAAAACTGGATTTCTTTCACATTAGCTTTTAAACTGGCTAATTTGATTTGATTTACCTGAAAAACGAAAATAATGCGGGCTTAATAAATTCAATAAAATCCAAGATGGCGGCCACAAGAAATTCAATAAAATCCAAGATGGCGGCCACCAGAAATTCAAATTCCATAGGTTACATAATAGCTCTAAACGTCTGAAACGCATTATTAAACTAACTTCTGTTGATTACATTTGGCTTTTTAATTGCTTAAAAGTTCTTTTAAGTGTCAGAACTTCGTTTAGGTGCTTTTTTATTGAAACGATAAGAGTGAAATTAGCTTATAAGCAAGAAGTAGAAATAAAATCGAAAACACATGCCTGAATTTCTTTCACATTAGCTTTTAAACTAGCTAATTTGATTTTATTTACCTGAACAACGGAAATAATACGGGCTTAATAAATTCAATAAAATCCAAGATGGCGGCCACAAGAAATTCAATAAAATCCAAGATGGCGGCCACAAGAAATTCAAATTCCATAGGTTACATAATAGCTCTAAACGTCTGAAACGTATTATTAAACTAACTTCTGTTGATTACATTTTGCTTTTTAATTGCTTAAAAGTTCTTTTAAGTGTCAGAACTTCGTTTAGGTGCATTTTTATTGAAACGATAAGAGTGAAATTAGCTTATAAGTAAGAAGTAGAGATAAAATCGAAAATACATGCCTGAATTTACCAAAATATAGCCGCATGATAGAATGTTTATTTACTTTTTACTGCATTTTTATTGCCAAAAACTTTTATTATGAATTAGATATATCTATCAAAATGCATCTCGTGAGGAAAATTATTATATTTTTTTAATTTCACGCTTTAACGGAAATCGAACATGGCGGCTAAAAAATAAATCTCGAGAGATATTAAAATGTTTTTGAATCTGGAAATGATTAAATGTTTATTTACAAATATCCAACATGATATTTCATGAAAA
This sequence comes from Maratus speciosus, assembly GCA_963932465.1. Lineage (NCBI taxonomy): Eukaryota > Metazoa > Arthropoda > Arachnida > Araneae > Salticidae > Maratus > Maratus speciosus. Next base: position 633,212,731 of record OZ010788.1, read on the forward strand.
CAGGTATTAAATATTAAAAAAAAAATACATTTTAGGTTATAACATATCAATATTTTTTGAAGTTTTAAGCATTTTATGATCGAAGATTGCCCGCATGATTTGCAACGGTTAAAAATTGGTTCTGAGAAGATTACGCAGTTATTTTAAATATTTTAAATTTTAAAAGTACCTTAAACGGAAAATTTTAAAAGTTAACCCTTTATAGAGCGAAAAACCTGGAAGTTACTCAACATTTTTACGGCAAAGGGCAGAAAATAACGACATATGTAATCACAATATGTGAAAAATCTAGTTCAAGTTCAATTATTTTTCGAGCTAAGAAATTGACAGTTAACAGCAAAACTGAATAAATGAAGACTGCAATTTGAATTTTAACGTTTTAAACATAAGAAATAATCTTAAATTCGTACGTTTTGCATTGAAAAAAAAAACGATTAGATAGTCATTTTAAGTGAGTCTCAACGTAATCATTATACTATCTGTACATGCATAATTTAAAATCGCAGTAAGATACAACACGGAATGTGTTATTTATTTAAATTTGCTAAATTTTGAATAATTATGTGGGAAATTCATATTTTTATCTAAATGCAGATGTTTTATTTGTATATAGCTTGAATTTTCGCAGCGAAATGATGCATATCTCATAACTTAAATTATAGGAGGAATATGTCTGAAAAATAAAGTAAAATAGCTTCATTTAATTAAATTTTGTGCAATAGAATATGTCTAAATCTCATTTGCTAGGGAAAAATGCTTTTTGATACGTATTTTTGGTCTTATCGGAATTTGGCGGATTTTGTAATTTGAATTTTGTCGCCATTCTATTCTGTTGGCGACCATTTTCTTGCTAATTTTCACAGTGACAGATATCGCATGACGTCATAGCATCACTTGACGTAACCGCTTGATAGCTCGTGACTTTTCTTTTTATGACGTGGAATACAGATAACCAATCAGAAGGTAGTGCTTGATGAAGTAAGATAGTAATAGCCAATCAGGAACGCCCAAACTAGTCACATGATCAAAGCCGCCTATAAATAGGCTGAAACCATTCGAGTCTCATCATTTCACCAAAAAACTTCTTAGGTGTCACTTGGAGTTAAATTTACTTGCTAGTCATTTTTAGCTGTTATAGAGTATACTCATTTGTCGCCAAAGGACTTCATTATCTGTTCTCGCCAAGTTAGCCCACAAGTGACGTAAGTTATCTTTTTGAATTCTTTTAGATATTTATTTGTGATTTCATTTCAGGTTTTTGCTTTACGATCCCGTGTGTAAATAATCTTAGCTTCTATAGCCATTTTTTTTAATCGCAAGGAATTATTAACTAATAATTCTCGTTTGATAAGTTTTTCGGAGAAATGAAATAAATTTAGAATAGGAAAAGATTTAAATTTGAGCAAAATTTCACTGTTATTAAGCTAAAACTGAAACAGAATGCTAGTGTATTTGATTTCTTTTTTAATTAATTGGATAATGAGTTGAAATGTGCAGGCATGGCATTACAATTGTTATTGATTTTGTTGCATTATGTGTAATGCACAAATAATATTAAAACCAGCTTGGTAAATGGAAAAAGATTCTTTTGCCTTCATATACTTCTATTCGAATTTAGTGATTATAAAATGAGTGCATACTATTTTTCTTACTGAATTTTAGCTCCAAATAATGTGTGGCTATTCGAAATCCTATATATTGCTATACGTTTGCTTTTCGATTTCAGTTTAGTTTGCTATTCGTGTAAGAATTACATTCGAAGGGATTCTTTAAAAAAGAGTGTAAATAGTTAATGGGTGTTAATTAGTTAATTAGTTACGTTAATACGTTTTCTTTTTTATTCTTTCAAAGCCACTCTAGATTATGATATCCGATGGAACGCGTCGAGTGACCGTCTTTCTTCATGAATATTGCCTATACTCAGTGCAATAATTGATGATGTCGATACGACCATCTTCAATTATTTAGATTATGTAAGGATTAGGATGTATAATATTTTAGGTACTTCTTAGTTATCCCGTCGACCAATTTCGCCAAATTATATAAATCGCCAAACCACTCGCCAAATTATATAAATTGACATACATTTTATTTTAAATAACGAAAGAATAAATAAATTAGTAAAACATTAATTAAAATATAAATAAAACGCCGAATTAATGGTTTTATTAGCCATTATTAGCATTTAATCTTACAATTAATTAATGGCAAACCATTATTGGTATTTAATCTTACAATTTGGCGTCAGTAATTTGGTCGACGGGATAACTAAGAAGTACCGTATTTTATAATAAAAAGTTATATGAATGGATACTTCCTATTTATAGGCTTTAGCGCGCTAATTAAAAGTGCCATTGGCCTAATTCTGGCTTTAAAAAGGGTGGGATTTTTGCTCATTGCTATAAACAACTGTGTTTATTAATGCATTAAAAATGTATTAAAGGTTTTGTATTGCAGGTTATGTGTTAAAAAATAGCTTCTAATTGTACAAATTATGTCTGCAGATAGTAAAAGAGTTATGGCTTCTGTATGTAAATATAATATGGCACAGATGTCATATTCGCCCCATATTGGCGCGATTTATTTTCGGTTCCCAATTTGGCGAAAACATCAACAGCATAAACAACATAATCCGGGTTACCACATCAAGCAAAATAACGACACTTTGGCGCCAATTAAGTAGCCGTTGCGTATATGACATTGGCGTCAGAAAAAAATCGCGCCAATATGGGGCGAATATGACATCTGTGCCACAGAAATGAGAGAAAGACATTTGATTTAAATGTATGTATCATATGTACTTTAAAATAAATGAGTGAAAAGTTTATATTTTTGAATATAATTTGACGGAAATGCGAACGATACTTAGTATTTTATCACCTGCGCCCGGTTTTATGCTAAAGCACCTATATGAGGAAAGTATCTGTGAATATAATTTCTATATTAAGTATTTCGGAAACACATTTATTAATTTTATGGTACTTCTTAGTTATCCCGTCGACCAAATTTGCCAAATTATATAAATCGCCAAACCACTCGCCAAATTATACAATTTGACATATTTTTTATTTCAAATAACGAAAGAACAGATAAATTAGTAAAAGATTAATAAAAATAGAAATAAAACGGCGAATTAATGGTTTTATTGGCCATTATTGGCATTTAATCTTACAATTAATTAATTAATGGCAAACCATTATTGGCATTTAATCTTACAATTTGGCGACGGTAACTTGGTCGACGGGATAACTAAGAAGTACCAGTTTTATTTACTGTTAGAGTGTAATTAAAAAAAAAAAAAAAATATATATATATATATATATATATATAATTTGTAATTTTTATGAAGGTATCCTATGGTAAGCTTGACTACGTTGTCGGTTTAGTGCCATACAAAGTAAAAAGTTGTCTTTATTTCAAATTTTAAAATGTCCATCGGTTCTGTCCCAGATAGCAAGAACATTAGCAGCAAGTTTGATTTTTTCTGGCATTATCTTGCCGTGACAAATTTGAATTCAGAAATTCGCAGCAAATTTCCCGCAAAGTATACCATCCCCTACTTGCACGAGTAGTTTGATGTGAAGCTGATGGTAAGACCGTCTTTAATTAACGAAAGTTATGAAAGCAAATAATCCCTCTGTTGAGAGAATAGACAATCAGCACATAAGCAGAAATTTTATTCTGTTGGCACCGCTTTTTCTAAACGCTATACTTATCAAATACCAAAAACGGCTCGTATTGAAAAGTACAAATATTACCTTCACTTGTTTATGGTGATGAAAACGGTGCATGCACCTTCTGACGGTGTGTTCGCGCCAATAGACCAAATCAGGTCTATGGACCCCTCCGAAGGGGTTAAACTTATAGTGTAACAGATAGTGGGGCGTGGAAAGATTACTACTTTGCAGCATTTTCTAATTACTTGTTTGCCGTTAATTTGCAATAAATTTGATACAGCATGAATTTAACTTGCACGACGAGTTAGCTGCAACTTCAAAGTGTGGTGACTTTGGCGTTTGCATTATCTTGCTGCAGTCTTGTTATGAACTTTCAGTCTTGTCATGCTGAGCTTGCTGCAAATTTGTTGAAAATTAAAAATGCTATCTGGGGTGAACGCATCGGTGTGAATGCAATATGATAAATGTCCCTCATTTTTAACCTATAACTTAAACTATATTTTGAATAAAATGTTTATTTGTTTACACTGGAGCGTTTTTTTTTTTTTAGTACTTACATTTCATTACACAATGGAAAAAATGACTCACACTGAATTAAACTTTCGCACGTGTTATTTACTATGGGGTAATTGGTCTACTTAGTTATCCAGTCGAATAATTTCGCCAAATTATATAAATCGCCAAATTATACAAACTGACATAATTTTTATTTTAAATAACGAAAGAACAAATAAATTAGTATAACATTAATGAAAATACAAATAAAATGTCGAAATAAAATCACTTGATGACGTAAACACGTGTAACTTGCTTAAAGTCAAGTGAATGTAACATTTACGATCAACCATTATTGGCATTTAATCTCATAGTTTGGCTATAGATTTTTGGTCGATGGGATAACTAAGTAGTACCGGGTAATTTTCCCTAATCGGAATCCAGTCGACTTAGCATATTTTTTCTGCAGTTTCATTTTTTAGGGAGCTAATGGGGTAATGTTTCTATAAAATGTCTGAAACATTTTTTTAACTCTCCTTCCTAGATCTGCATTCCAGAGTTTCATGCATTTCACAGGAGTTTAATTTTTTGTAATTTACAAAAACATCTATATTACTAAAACTGCTGCTTTACTACATATTCATTTTAGTACTACATTCTTGCAGACATTGCTCATACTTTGGTTAATCTTCTGCAATCGGGTCGAATGTCAGTTGGCGTATTTCAATTGGTGTTGTTGTTTTGCGCAACAGAATGTGTTTTTATTGGCAATATATCAACCTAAGTGCGATTTAAACATCGTTATCACCGACATTGCTCATGATGGACGCATGCCATTCCTATTTGGCTATATTATAAAAGATTAACCTCATTTACCTCCAATCGTTGAGGTTGATTCCGATTATGGAAAATTAGGGGAAAATAACTCAACATTAAACTTCTCATATTTAATCTCTGTTTTGCAATACGCAATATTCATGCACAAAGTGGAGACTGCGATATTAAATAGCAGGAGACACCTGAGGATTTTTTTGATGTCGCACGAAGCCCCGTAATAGTAATTGTGGGGGCTACTATAACAAGGAAGTACCGCGGACTGTAGTAATTTTCATCACCAAATTTGAACTGTAAAATCGCAACAATATTTATATCGTACTGATATTTGGTATTACTTGATTATCCCGTCGACCCAAAAACTATCGCCAAACTATAAGTTTAAATGCCAATAATTGATGTTCGCAAAATGGATCCACTTGGCATTAAACACTTTACACGTGTCTGTTACCTCATCAAGTGATTTTTAATTCGACTTTTTATTTTTATTTTTATTAATGTTTTACTAATTTGTTTTTTCTTTCGTTATTTAAAATAAATATTATGTCATTTGCATAATTTGGTAAAATTGGCTGACGGGATAATCAAGTAGTACCCAATATTTATATCGTAATGATATTTGGTTATTCAAATTAGCGTAGTTCAGTAGCGCCTAAATCGCGCCCCTCACAACGGCTCTTATCTCAAATGCACCCGAGAAATTCCCTGGCACTTCGCCCTGTCTCATACGTTTTCATTATAGTTTATTTTAGTGTTGCATATTCAGACTTTATAGTTTTTACAAATAAAAAATGAGAAAAAGACTTACAAATCCATGTTAAATGAAATTGATTTGCGCTCATACGTTCGTTAGCGATTGCGACGTGCACGAATTTCGTTCGTTTGTGATCGCGGCTTTCGCGAATTTAGTACGTCTTTGAGACTGCTGCATCCAATGTTTTTTTCTTTTTATGAGTGATATGGGAGTGAACGAATTTCGTTCGTTTGTGATTGCGGTTTTCGCGAATTTAGTGCTTTTTCGAGACTACTATATGACGAGATTGCTGCATCCAGTGATGTGTTTTTTTTTTCGGTTATCGTCAGCACTATGCGCTCATAAGTTCGTTATTGATTGCGGCGTTAACGAATTTCGTTCGTTCGTGATCGTAATTTTCGCGAATTACTGCGTTTTAGAGACTGCTGCACGACGATGTTGCTGTACCCATTGATGTTTTTTTTTCGGTTTTCATGAGCGCTATGCGCTCATTCGTTCGTAACTGATTACGACGGTAACGAATTTGGTTCGTTCGTGATCGTGGCTTTCGCGAATTACTTCGTTTTAGAGACTGCTGCACGACGAGGTTGCTGCACCCAGTGATGTTTCTTTTCGGTTTTCGTGAGTGCTATACGCTCATACGTTCGTAACTGCTTGCGGCGTTAACGAATTTCGCCCATTTGTGATTCCGGTTTTCGCGAATTTAGTGCGTTTTCGAGACTGCTACACGACGAGGTCGCTGCATCCAGTGATGTTTTTATTTTCGGTTTTCATGAGCGCTACGCGCTCATACGCTCGTTATTGGTTGCAACGTTAACGAATTTCGTTCGTTCGTGATCGCGGCTCTCGCGAATTACTGCGTTTTTGAGACTGCTGCACGACGAGGTTGCTGCACCCAGTTATCTGTTTTAGTTTTCATGAACGCTATGCGCTCATACGTTCATCACAAAAAAAGAAAACAAAAAACAAGAAAAAAATTATAAAATGGCATAATTATATCAAAACGACTGTTATTATAAAATCACAAATCTATAATAATAACTACTAAAATAACAATAATAACAAAAGATTGCTTGGTTACATGCATTTAAAATATCGAATAGGGGAAACCAACTGAACAAGAAACCATATTTTCCCTTTAAATAGGGATTTTCTCGGCAGCTTAGGGAATTTCTAGGGTGCATTTGTGATAAGAGCCGTTGTGAGGGGCGCGATTTAGATGCTAATGTAAAAGTGTTTTAAGGCATTTTTCGCTAATTCGCCATAGGTGATTAATTGCTTAATACTCATAAAATATGTAATATGAACTTTTGAAAAGTTCGCTGCTTTACTTAAAAGGCGACTAAAATAATAAAAGAGTTGTTACAAGTTAAAAATATACATTTTATTTAAAAACTTCTTAGTACTTTCGGGCTTTCCCTAGCCCTTCATCAGAGAATATTATAATAACTAATTGCTGTTTATTTATACAAATAAGTCACTTCATTTTGAAAATGACAGAGCCAGTATTTATTAGAGTTAAAAGTAGAAATAGCAGTTTCTTGGACTGAGCTTAATTAGAGAATATATATATATATATTATTATTAACCGCAGTTCCATTTATTTTACTACTTTCATCTTTAATAGTTCTCTCGTTCTAGTTTAATTTAATGGTTCTCTCATTTTCAAAATGAAGTAACGTATTTGTATAAATAAACAGCAATTAGTTATTATAATATTCTCCGATGAAGGGCTGGGGAAAGCCCGAAAGTACTAAGAAGTTTTTAAATAAAATGTATATTTTTAACTTGTAACATCTCTTTTATTATTTTAGTCGCCTTTTAAGTAAAACAGTGAACTTTTCAAAAGTTCATGTTACATATGAACTTTTGAACATTTGAATCAAGGTGAAATAGTGCGTTTCGTCTTATGATTTTATTTGCTTAATACTCTTTGACTAGTACAACTGTATACAAGTTAAAACAACAATGGATTTAATGACACGCCCATAAAGGCTAGCTAAAATGGGCCAAATGGCTGTGAAACTGCAGCAATGAAACATTTTAAAAGTTAAAAAGCAGAAAATAAATTAAACAAAAAGTGAAGCGTGTAATATTTAAAAAATATATCATTTTAATTAATTAATAGTTTAATATTAGATAATTTACGATTATACGTGAGGAAATTAATTTAGAAATCTTAAAATGATTGTCTAAATATTTTTTTTTCCTGTTGCGCTATCTTAAGCTAATTCCTAAACGTGTAAGTTTTAGAGATATATACTGCAAAAATAAGATAAATGTTTTTTAATCTACGAAATTTTTTTTTTAACAGAACCACGAACGAAAATATAGAATAACGTCTTTCTAATTGCCAACGATCTCGAAAAGCGTTTTCAGGTGCGTTCGTAATTATATAAATACGTAAGCACCTATAGTCGTCGCTCCGTCCGTTTGTCTGTCCGTCCGTCCGAATATAACAGATCAAAAACTATCCAACCGAATGATCTAAAATTTTAAATATATAATTGTTGCAACATTTTGTCGAGTCATTTCAAATTTTATGAAAATTGGATGTATAGTTTAATGACAGGGACAGTCAAAAGTTTTCCGTTACATGGCGGCCAATGGGAAAAAATTATTGCAGGTGCATTTTAATGATGTGACAGCCTTTCGAAGAGAATGAAATGGATATGCACTTATGAAGTGCACTAAAATATACATTCAGTACAATATGTGGTGCAAAAAATATTTATAAAACTAATTATAGTACGAGCGCACCTCATTTGCCGTGCAATTTCTAACTTGTTTTTTCCTTAGAAACCTCAGAAACTCGTATATTTTCGAGATTTAAAGAAGCATTTATAAAAACAAAGTTTCTTTGACTGCCACTGAATTTCGGAAACTTTTCCAATTAGTTTTTATAGCTTATATTAATCAGTAATTAGTTAGTACATTGATCGGTTTTCTCATCCTTGAACATCAGTTTTGAGGATGCTATCCATTCTCAATGAACCTGTCACGTTTCTGACTTAATGCGCGTGTGGAACTCATTAAGATAATGTCTGTTAATAAATATTACTTTATTTTACATATTGTATTTTATTTGTAAATCAAGTTCTACGTACTTGGGTTAGAGAAATATTTTTTTCTTATCTGGAAGTTTGGAATGGGATATTGTATTCACATCTTATTGTATGAAAAGGTCCACTGTATAGACCAGTATTTCTTTTGTATAAAAGAATGTGGTCATAAAAGGAAATTAGATAAGGGACAAAATATGTCCTTGGTTATCTCTAGTGAATAACTGGGCGGTGGGAGGTAAAGTGATTCCGTGATTGTACAAGGGAGGCCCCACGTGTTTTTCTCTCGTGGTAGGAACCGAGAGAGAGAGTTGTGGCAGGTAGTGTTTAGCGGGAGTCTCGTGATGAGAGCTGGAGGTTGGAGCCGTGGACAGCGCCATCGCTAAGACTTTTTATTGGTGGGGGAGAGAACCTTAAATTGCAAAGTCAAATTTCAGTATTTGCCAACTCATTTTACAATTTTGCCAACTTACCACAGTTAGAAAATGTAATATAGTTCTTATTTGTTAAAAGTTTAAGAATAGTCCCAATTTGTTTTGTAATTTTTGCCAAGTCTATCAGAAATAGAAAATATATTATAGTTTTTATTAAAGTTTAAAACAAATTTGCCAACTAAATTTGTAAATTTGCCAAGTGTAATAACATTCGCTAATTTTTGAGGGGGAGGACCCCCCCCCCTCCGTCCCCCTCCCCTTAGCGAGGCTCCTGGCCATGGATTTTGCCAGTAAAAGTGCTTCTGAGAAAGGATTTACTCCTGCGGGAGAAACGTGTATGCGATAGGAGATACCTGTGTCGTTCTCCGGTAAGCCTTGTTGAGTTCGATAAAGTGAGAAGGGAATAGCGCACAGTTTAATAATACTACCCAGTACGTAGGCATTATTTCAACGTATAACTTAGTGTTGGGCAGGATCTGCTCTATTCGAGCCTATAATTGTAAATAATGTTTTGTTTCGTGTCATTAATCTGTAAATAAATGGTTCTTTAATTTTAACTGAATAAGTTAGCATTTAATTATTACCCTTCTCACATTTCAGAATTTGTCAGATCCAAGAGTAAAAGAATAATATTAATTTTAATATTAACGCTAATACTGTTAATGTATCATACTTATCTATGTAAAATAGGTTTGTTGAACATGAAAGTTTTCCCGTACGGACGGATTGTATCCGAAAAACCTATATTCCGGGATAAGAAAATTCGTTAATACACCCTAAATACTCCTTGGAAACGTTTCCGAAAATCGGAGGCAGCGAAAGAAACGTCTCTTTTATTAAATGCTTCTTTGAATCTGTAAACCTCGCGGGTTTCTGCGGATTCTAAAGCTAAAGAAAGGCCTTCGGTGTCGCGGATAACTCAGATGGATGAAGTTATTGTTATTGTATATATTTTCGTTTGTGATTATATTATATTCTCCTAGATTAAGAAATATTTATCTTTTGTACGGTGTATTTCCTGCTGCAAAAATGCTTCATGTGTTGCTTTTCGTCCTATGAAAAGCCATGTACGTCGAAATCCAGAAAGAAAAATCCTTCGTCAAGCACAGTTTATAAACACTTTCCAACACATTCAGAAGACTGTGACGAAATTAGTTTAATAAGGTGAAAGATGATGTCTAATAGACCCGGAGGCGGCTGCATAGACAATCACTTCATCGAGTTGACGGCTAAAATTCCCGGATTAGACAGAACTCGATTAGCCTATTAAAATGCAACGGGTCTGTCAAGTCGTATCTTAGTGGAAAGCACCTGAAAACCCGATTTGAGTGGTCTGCCTCCAATGGTTTAAAAACATGGAGGACTGGGTGCAGGAAAACAAAATGGTAAAACTACGAGTCAACCGCTAAAATCGGGTTTTCAGGGTTTTTCCATCAAGATAGGACTAGGCAGACCGTTTGCGTTTTAATATGCGAGTCGATTTTTAACTCATTCTGAAATTTCAGCCGTGAACTCGATGAGGGGATTGCCCGTGCTGCCGCATCCCGGTCTATAAGGAAAGGGCATGTTTACAAACAAACACTTCCGTCAACCAATCTACCAACAGCATTTTCGTCATAACGATCATTGCAGGAATAGTCCTAACGACGTAAGCTAATCATATTAGACACCTGTTAAACGTAGACCCATCAAATTGTCCTAGCTCATGTGTACAGGTAGGAGTCATAAAGAATGGACAGGTTTTTCTTGCTGATCCACAGTTATTCGACAAACAGTGACGTCAGTTATTCTTTCCTTATAAGATGAAAGATGATGTCCAAATTAACAATTTAGAAAACGCATTACAAATTTATAGCAATTAACCTCTATAATCGAAAACATAATTAAACTCTTTATGCAGCCCTGTATAGGATTATAGATTTGTATATATACTAATTGTTCTAGTAAGCTAAAATTGAAACGCATAACATAGTTAAAAACTCTCCTTAACCCATTTCCATCCGTATGCGGAAATGTATTCGAATTCTTCTATGCAGCCCTGTATACGATATGTAGAATTCATACACACCAAGTAATATTAGAAAAATTAGATAAATTCCAAGACGCATACCACAACTAAAAATGCACTTCCAGAAATGAATGCTCATAGACAGTGTTGTAACGGAAGTTTTTGTGTGACCATGAACTATTTGTGATAGGCACACAATACTGTTTAGTGACCCTCTGGTATAGCACTTCTGTGATATATATTAATTTCAATATGTTTGAAATGGTGTAACATCATTAAATACACCGCAAATGATTTTCCCTATAGAGCAGTTTACATCACGTGACTTTTACCGGAGAACAATGAAAAAGCTATAGGGCACACAGATAGTAATAGCTGTCCTACAGCAGCAGCAAAAACCTGTTCGTGACGTCACCTTGCACAGCTCTGTAGACCGCACTATAACAGTATTCTTTTGAGCATCCCTGTAAAGGAACTATAAATCCTAAACACTTCATTTTCAAAATCGAACATGCTAGGGTACACTTCAATGACATATATCAAATAATTGGTAATATGTCTCTATTTACTTGAGTTTGAGCACGGACAGACAAACCGAAATTCATCAACTCTTCTCCACTATGTTGGAAAGTGTTGAAAAGGTTTTTTACTTTTTATTGCATTTGTTAAATTTTTACACGGACCTTGGATCCCATAAGTTATATTTAGAAAAAACTTTCTCCTACCTCTAGCCAGTAAAATCCTAAAAATTTCATTTTTGTACTATCAAAACTATCAGAGTTATGATGCCTTTAATGTTATGGGTTTTCAGTTTTTTTCCCCTTAAAGGCGAAAAAACGCAATTTTATTATCATGACTCAGTAAGTTTGGTTCCTGAAAGAATATAATTTTTGCTTTTTCATGCTTGTTAGTGCATGCAGAAAGTTGTTCGATACTTTTCCAGTTATACGGGCCTTGGCGAGCTAGAGATAATGGGCGAGGAGAGAAAAGAAAATTTTCATGCCTATTTTCTGGCAACCTTATTCAAGGTCTTATATACGAAGCAATTTTTTTCAATATTTATACAATTTCCTTCATATAAACAAGCCATTTGTCCACTTTTACATGCTAGCAGAAATAAATTGTACATAAAAAACAACAACATCATTAATGATAACATATATAAATAAAATGTTTATCTATATATATATAAATAAGCATAAAAGTTCATTAGTCTTGTTCTCATAGCTGTTTACATTATTTGACTTACTTTCTGAAACCCAAATTGTTGTAAACTTTTTTTTTAAATGCCAAGGCCCCCTGCGCTCGTCAGTGAATTCTTTTAAACATTTTCATTCATCGAATGCGACGGGTTTCGACTCGTATGATTTAAAATGGAAAAGTTTATGGATAAACAGTTAAAAGTGTCATGCAACTTTTGATAGTGTAGCACTGCTCGTTACGTCGTAATGGTCTATACAGCAATATTTGTGTGATCATTGTTAGACACCCCAAATACAATAATGAAAACCCATCAAATTCGACTATCATTTCAATTCAATTTCTCTCTTGCCTTACAGATTGTTGAAGTGTATCTGAAGATGGAAGCGGCACTCTCTTTCGGCTCCTTCTTCTCCCGCCGTCATTGGGATGAAGTAAGTATGGGGGTAAGTGTTGACGATTGGTGCCCTAATGAAAAATTCTATTTAGGGAAAGCCGTGTCGTGGAGCGCTTACGATGGCATGGGGCTCGTTCCAGTTCCAGAAGCAACCTGGGAAGTTGAAGAAGATCTGCCTCCTCCCCCCATGCCATCAAAGAAGGTAAAATGGTGGCAGAGAGCTTTGACTTTCTGCTGCTGCGGTTACGAAGCTGACGATTAAATGTAAAGTAAAATTTAAGAAATCGCGTTTCTGGAATTTTTTTTTTAATTTAATGTATCTAGCAGTATATTTTTAATAGTTTAATTCGGCGACATTTTTGCATTAAGTATTCAAATTATCATATTTTATTCATATTTACAATTTTTGAAAAAGATATAGGCACCAGTCCACAAACAGTTAACTTTTATCTGATCAGCATTTTAGACCATTACATCTTACATCCTTGGTTAGTTTAGATAGTGAGATTGTTTTTCTAAAAACCATTAAGCTGTTCGCTTAAAATATATTCAAAAGTAATGACTTCTAAACTTCTTTTTTTTTTAAGTAATAGAATAATAACTTTTCTTTGTGATTCACTCGTATTATTACTTTCGTTTTTTTTTTTAAGAAATGATTTAGCTTCACATAATTTAAGATATTTAAAAGCCAAGTTGATACTTTTCGGTTATAGGGATGTCATTTTTCACCTTCTACCAAATTTTGTAAAGCGAAAATTTTTTGCACATAGTCAAGCGTGGTAATCAACTTATTTCTAGGTATTTCTTTTTTATGAGGGCCTTGACGATTTTTAAATAGTATTAGCGCATTTTGGGAATAAGAAGGTTCGATGTGTTGCCAAATAACTTAAAAAGCGATGAAAAAAAAAATAAATGATGGAGTATTATGTTTGTTTAGGTGTGTTTTAAATAACTTGTTCCTGATTTTCTATATATCAGACAAGTTTCTTATTTTTTTTTTTTTTTTTATTAGATATACTGTTTCTGAGTATACATATTAAATAAATTATCTCAATTTTGAAAAATTACTGTGCATGTGAAACAGTTAATAGATTGCCCGATTTCTTACACCAAAGTCATTTTCTTTATCTCGCCAAGGTCTCTACAAAAAAGAAAGTACCTATTTCTCTGTACGACTTAGTAATGTTATAACCTTATTTTTCTTTCGAGAATTTCAAATATTTTATTTATTTATTTTTTATTTTTGTACAGATTTTGCATTGAATAAAACTCTAATTCTTTTTTTTTTCAATTTTATACGTCCATAGGCTTATCTTTCTCAATAACTAGTTAGATTTGTACCAGCATTTGTATTTGGTGTCAATTGGTGTTTCTATAATCGAAAAGTACCGTTATCTTATAGGCATGTTTATTTGATCGTTTGCAAAGAAAAGGACAACTTAATACTTTTTTATTTAAATTTAATGATACAAATATTGTTTTATATAAATGCTGTTGGTGGATCTGAGTGTATTTTTGTAAAAAATACTTTTCTTACATTTAAAGTCACCTTCGTAGCCCATGCTATTTTATACATCTTATATTTATTTGTTTAATATTATATTTATGTATTATGTATTTTTATTATTATATTGATGTATTATTTATGTATTTCATTATTTACTGCGGCATTTCATTATGTATATATTAAAATTTTCTATCCAGTGTATAAAATATTACAAACATAAATGATTTTATTCGGCAATTTCTACTTCTGTAAATTATATATTTTATACGTATGTAGTTTTTAAAATACAACATTTCTTATTTGGCCTGTTTAAATCTAAATTTACCATCCATAAAAATAGAACAAACTAATAATGCTCAAATATTAAAACCAACACTTATTAATTAAAATATAGAAAAACAAAACAAATAAAAAACATAAAAATAAAATGAAAACAAATAAAAAATCCCATAAAAAATAAAAACAAAACACAAATAAAAAAAGCAAAAATACACATAAAAATAAAGTGAAAACAAATAAAATCCCCCATAAAAATAAAAACAAAACAAAACACAAATAAAAAAAACAAAAATACACATAAAAAACCAAAAAAATGTTAAACACTAAACTAAATAAAAAAACAGCAGTGGTTAGGTAGTCTAAAACTTCAGATAAATATTTGCGATTTCCTTGTGGTAGGCATCCGGTAACATAAAGCTCCCCATTCCTCTTTAATCCACGTTAGGAACGAATGTGATAGGTGTAGGTTTCCGAGACACAGCGCAATCTTCTGGTCGTTTTCTCTGGTTCTCCCATTCTCTGTTAACATCTTATAGCCCATTGCCATCGGGCTTAACAACATTGATCTTTTCTTCTGGCATCACCGGCTCTTTCTGCATTTTTACCATCACAGCCCACTGTCATCGGGCTTTAAAAGTATCTGTCTTCCTTCCTTTTTGGCATTCCTCGAGTGCAGTTTTTTTTTTAAGGGGTGTGGGGTAAGTCGATTTCCCATAGTTCACTTGTATTTGTGAGAAATCGATTCTCTTAATCATTATTTACAAATTAAAGTAATTGGGGTTTTATTGGGGAAATGAAAAAGCTATATTTAGCGCCGCGCGCGTATAAAAAGCAGAGCTGGACAATTCATCAACATTTTCTTTCTTTTTATTATTTCAAACGAGTTTTTAAGGATCAACTTCGGTTTCAGCTCTAATTAACAGTTAGTTAAGATTAAGGCTAATGTCAGACGAACGTCTTTTTGCACGCTTTTTTCTCTCTTACACACATCTCTACACATGGTACCGAAGGTGTAGGGATGTGCGTAAAAGAGAAAAAAAAACATGAAAAAAGACCTTCGCTTGGCATTAGCCCAGTGTTGCCAGATTGGGGACTTTTTTAATTCAGATTATTTGACTGTCACCACTTTTTTAAAATAGTACAACTCGCATTATTTTTAGAATTTTTAGTCTATTTTTAAATAGGCCGAATATTTCTATTTCAGAAAAGCGGTGAAAATGTACAATCTGGGGACAAAAAAGTCCCCAATCTGGCAACACTGCATTAGCCTCAGAGATCGAAACTGACTGTTATGTACGGGTGGTCCTCTGAAGTTAAATTTTATTAAATTAATTGCACTTTTGAATTTGCATAGCAGCCATTGACAAAAAAAAGTCGTTTTTTAGTGGCAGAAATAAAAAATAGTTTAACGAACAAAAGCAAAAAGACGATTAGGCTATATTAGTAAAGTTCAGGGAGTATTTTATATCAATGGAACATTAAATTGTACAACAGTGTTTGATACATTTTAAGGATAGTTGTTATATTGTAAAATATTTGTCCTGGATTTGAAGTGACCTTTTTCTTAACCACTTAAATATTTTGCTCGAACAGAGTTCGGGCAAGAAAAGTTAGATTGCTTCGTTACTAAAAGCTTTTCCACACCACTAATTTTACCTGAAATCTTCGGTTCATTAAATGGCAGACTTTTGTTGATTATTTAAGGAAAATATTTTTGTACTTAAAAAGTGGTGTTGGCTCCCACTTTTTAGTTTATGGTGTCAAAAAAATATGACAGTTAAGTGGTTAAGAAGCAATCAGATATTAACAATGTTTCAAAGAATCAATTGTCCATCTCTGCTGTAGGGGGGAGGGGGGCCTCATCGACGAGACTCCACCTTGACGTGGTGATGAGGCTTAAGAATGCCGCTTCAATGCCATCCGTGTGTCTATTGCAGAAATTTTAAATGCCAATAACAATAAAAATAATTTATTACTTTCCTACATTTCTCTTATTAAGGAGATCTTTAAATTGTGTTGAATAATGAGTGTTTCTTTCTCTTTATTGAATATAGATGCAAAAAGTCGGAATGTCACTTGTAATGGAAAACTATATTAGCGACTAAATGTACTTTTATATTCACAAATGTTGTTTAATGTATTTTGGCGATTGGTAGAAAGTTAATTCACACAAAATAAACAGTCACTGAATTGTACAATTCAGGCAATTTGTTTCAATGAAGTGGCATGGAAATGAAGTGGCATTCGAACTAAGAGAGTCTCAAATAACAAATTTTTATTTTTATTTTAAATATTCTTCCTATCATGCATTTGATAAAGCACCAGATATTAGGCGGGTACCCTGAGTCAAACGAGACTCCCCACCAGCGAAACTAAAAGTTCTTTTTATTAACTTTTCAATTCCCACACAAATCTACCGAAGCAATTTCCATTTTTTAAACTGTTTTTAGTTATTTAGTCTCCAAATAAGATAAAATATGCAACTTTATCGTGTCTTGTACAACCACATACTGCAGGAAGCATTGGGTAGTGGAGCAACACTTTCTTGACGATTTTCATGCCCAAGATTTTTAAAACTATTCCGCTAACTTTAAATCGCGAAAAAACGTCATTAGTCACCTTTTACAAGTTATGGTAAACACAAAATTTAGCCAAAGTTGATGTGTCGCAAACGAAAAGGCACGAGAAAACTTGGAATGTTATAAAAAGCATCTGATTATAAAAGCAAGTGTTTATTAGATATCGACACCTCCATTAGCTCCCCAAATACCCAACAGATAAACCCGAATTTGTCTGTGGTGAATCTATATTAATATTATAAAAAGGTAACGTTTTTGTGTTTGTTTGTAGGGATAATTTTTGGAACTACCAAACCGATTTAAAACATAATGGTGGCAAATGTTGGTGATCATCCCTGCTCCAACATAGGCTATATTTTATGTCGGTAACCTGCACAGGCTATTTTTGTGGCCATAGGTTATTATTTATATACCAAAATGGGCTATATTCTATGTCGGCTCTTGAAATCCAAAAGGGAGGCAGGACACAAAAACTTTCTAAAATGGAGATTTCTGTAAAATTACTGTGGCTAGAAATTTGAAAATTGATGTAATGGTTACTTTTAAGATGTAAATATTTTCTATGAATGGTTTCTAAAAAATTCGAAATTCAAAAGTGAAATGAGTTAGAAATGTTTGCTAAAAACTTTCTAAAATACGATTTATTTGGAACTTTTAGGTCTATAAACTTAAAATTTGGCATGACTGCTACTTTATAGACATAAATGCTCCCCCAGAACAGCTTTTTGTAACTCAAAATTTAAAAGGTGTAGCAGCAAACGAAATTCTAAAATTGCAATGTATGTGATATAGTTGGAATATGGCATGGTGGTTAATTTAAGATGTAAATGCTTGCAAAAAAAAAAAAAAATAAAAAATGGTTTCTGAAAAATTCGAAATTAAAAAAATTGAAATGAGAAGAAAACGTTTTAAATTAAAATTTGTTTAGAACTAGTGGGGCAAGAAACTTGAAATTTGGCATGGCTCTGTCTTTAGAAACGTAAATGCTCGTCCATAACAGTTTTCTTTCAAGAAAAAGCGTTCTAAATTCTACAAGCAAAAAGCGTTCTAAAATTGTGATTTATGTGATACAATTGGTATGGAACAGGCATGTCAAACTCATTTACTACTGCGGTCTAAATTAAGCATTATATACAATCAGCGGGCCACATAAAAAGTAGATAATATTATTACCATTGCGCAGAATAAAATTTGTTTTTACAAAACACAGCCATGTTAAAGAAATATCCCCGCAAAGTTCCAAAGCTATTATTAAGTTGTATATTTTATTTTATTTTTGAAAATAAAACTAAAAATTGCTTTTTATCAACGAAATTTATAAAATTTAATTGAATTTTTTAAATTGTATATATTTTAAAAATTTATTATACACGCTGGTTTGTTAATCTTGATCTAGCAAAGACACAACTGCCTACTCTGTGTTTTCTTAAAGTAAAAAATAATAATAAAGTCAAATTCTGAACCAGAAAATTTGTTTCATAAAATGCATTTTTTATCTATCCGCTATTTAATTGATTTAATCAATTAAAAACATTTTATGGTTGAAATTATATTTATTTGACTTAAAAATAACAAAAGATTGGCAGCTACGCAGGTCGTATAAAAGTGCGCTACTGAACATATCTAAAATATGCCTAATTGACCATTATACATTAAAAAATGGGTTGATTGTTGAATAATTACAGAAATTTGGAACCCTGTTATCCGTATATTTTCGCTCTAATATGAAACTGCACTGAAATTTTATGAAATCCAGAAATGAATTCCGATCAATATTTTCAGCATCCAGAGTTGAGGTGAACAGATTTCCATATTTCTTGAAATTAAAATATACCTTCTTTTGAATTCATATTTCAATATATTTTCAGAATAAACTAAAAATTTGGACTCCGATGATTTTTGTATAATGCCCAACGCATTTAAAATTAAATATATTTTTTTTCTGAAATAGGAAAACGGTAATACTATCAAATATTAAGATAGCATTATGAAATTTTCTTTAAAGTTTACTCATTTGCTATGCAATTTCAAATGAAAACTTCAAGTATTTTGCCTGTTGGTTGCATTAATAATAATTCAAATTCACAATTAGTTGATTTAAAAGGAAAATTGTAACCTTGTTTAACAGTTCGAAATTAATAGT
Organism: Maratus speciosus; assembly: GCA_963932465.1. Lineage (NCBI taxonomy): Eukaryota > Metazoa > Arthropoda > Arachnida > Araneae > Salticidae > Maratus > Maratus speciosus. The sequence goes on from OZ010788.1 coordinate 633,232,100, forward strand.
TAAAGCTTTATGAAAACCTGTAAAGTATCTGTGTAAGAAGGTAGATTTGTTTTGTGTAAGAAGGTAGATTTTATTAACGGGTAGATTCACTACCCGTTAATAAAATAGTCCAATCTTGAACGCCAGATTCACCTTTGTTTATTACATAAAAACATGAAAACATTTAAAATGCTTCATTAAAACACATTACTACATAGGTGTGATAAAATGTATACAAATGTTTTTTTTTAATTAAAAACACTAGATGTTAAAATGATAAAAAAGCTACTCCAAGCGCTTTCGGCTAACTTCAAGCCTTTGTCAAGGATAAGAGAATTGACTAAGAAAACACTCGATGTTCACTGCTACACATTGACCGGAAACATTCTTCAGGATTCCCGCAGGTGGTCTTACCCATTAAACTGAAGGAGGGGGAAGGTAGAGAAAGCTCAATCCTCCGGGAGATCAAACTTTCCTGTGAGTTTGGTCTCCCGGAGGATTGAGCTTTCCGGTCTATGTGTAGCAGTGAACATCGAGCGTCGAGCGTTTTCTCAGTCAATTCTCTTCTCCTTGGCAAAGGCTTAAGGTTAGCCGAAAGTACTTGGAGTGGCTTTTCTATCATTTTAACATCTAGTGTTTTTAATTTTTTAAAACATTTGTATATTTTTATCACACCTATGTAGTAAGGTTATGAAGCATTTTAAATGTTTTCATGTTTTTTATATTCACTACCCGTATTTCCATGATATTATCTAGTTTGACAATTATAAAGCATGTGCGTACGAATATAAGTTCGTAAGCACTATAAGTTTTAAGCACACATCCGGCTTTTATAAATATTTCGAACAATGATACTTATGCTTATAGTATTTTCAAATTTATTTAAGTGCTCGAGACATCAATTCTTCAATTTCGTAAATAATGATTTCGACACGCGGGATATTTAATGTAATAAAGACAATGCTCAGTTTTTCAAAAGCAAATGCATTTTCTTCAATAGGCTTGGTGAAAATACTTTGATTCTTTTTTTAAAAGGCATCAGTTTCGATTCTGGTAGTTTATCTTTCCGATGTTTAGCCAGATTTTTGTGAGGTTTTTTTTTTTTTTTATATATATATATTGTACTGTAGCATCTGTAAATTTTACATTCTTTCAAAACTCCAGCAGTGTCGACACATCAAAGATAAAATTTAAGTTTCCCTTTGAATATTGTAGTTGTATTCTAAATCCCCTTAAAAAAATTGGGACGTTCATCTTCAATCATAATGGTGAAGAGCTGTAACATTTTTTAAAAATAGTATAAATCTTGGTATGTATATCAATAAATGTGTATTTTCAATAAAACAATGAAAAAAAAAACAAAGGTTGTACAGGTTTTATTCAATGACGCAATTACTAATCTAAGTAATGAAAATAATTAAGGAAATTAAATTCAAAATCCATGTCTTCGACTAAAGCCCAATACACCGGGAGGTGGCAACACAGACAATCACCTCATCGAGTTCATGACTGAACTTGCAGAGTTAGTTAAAAAGCGATTCACACATTAAAACGCAATCGGTCTGCCAAGTCCTATCTTGGTGAAAAACACCTGAAAACACGATTTTAGCGGTTGACTCGAGGCTTAGCATTGTGTTTTCCTGAACCCAAAGGTATGAAAATAGGGAGGACTGGGAGCAGGAAAAAACAATGGTAAACCTACGAGTCAACCGCTAAAATTGGGTTTTCATGTTCACCCAGATAGGACATGGCAGACCGATTGCGTTTCAATATGCAAATCGAGCAGTTTTAACTAATTATGGAATTTCAGCCGAAAACTTGATGAGGTAATTGTCTGTGCTGTCACCTTCCGGTCTACAAGTGAAGAGCCTGGATGATATATTAGGTGGTTTGTGTCGGCATAAAAGTGATAAGATGTGTCACGCACAGACTCCTTTAAAGCTATTTAATTTTTATATATTGATTTTTTTTAAATTTGAACTATTTTTAATTTGAGACGAATGTTATTAATTTTACAATACATTTCTTAGTATTTAAAAAATACAGCATATTATTATATAAAGTGATGTAAAATTGAAGAGAGTAGTAAAATAAAATATTAGTTTCAACATAAAAAAATTTTAAGTAAAATACCGTAAAAATTTTGGAACCTTTAAATTTTCAGATTCACGATCCCGAGCTTTTCTACGTTCCAATTACTTATTGTTGTATTCACAATTTTGTTTATGCTAAAATGTTACAATTGAATTAAATCTGTCTATATACATCACTTATACCAGATAAGCGGGTTTTTTGAATTCAGAATGCTACCAAGTTCTGAAGAGAAATATTCCCCTTATTTAATGACAAAATAAATAAGACTAGAAAACCGGAATTCTGCTTTTTCAGAATTTAGTGTCGCCCCCGATGAAAAAAAAAATATGTATATATAAACAGTACAAAACATATTTCAATTTTAAGACTTACAACACACGCTTTTATTTTATGTAAAATGACGTCATTCGCATCCGCTTAAGAATTCCACATTTACGATCCACTCTTAAACATCTACAGTAAAATATGCATAGGACGTCACTATCGCAAAATAATATACAAATGCAGCAAAAAGATGCCGTCATTAAAGTAGGTCGACAAAAAAAAAAAAAAAAAAAAAAAAAAAAAAAAATTCGAAAATAAATGGAGATGCAGTTTTTAAACAAATTGCATTTAAAAGTACATTTTTTTCCGAATACAACAGTATAAAAATTAAAAATGTATGATGCTTTGAAGTTTAAAAAAATTACTATTGAGTATTTAATCGTACTGCTTGGTTTTACGACTGGTTTCTGTAAAGTAAAGTTATTTTTTGGAAATGTCACAAAATAATCTGGGAGAAAGAAATAGCATTACCGTACCCGGGGCTAACAAATACATATTACTATTCAAAAATAGCGATAGCATACTGAATTTAAAAAACCTTGCCAAACTGGTAACGCTAGTATCTTCCGGATTTTTGTCATCTCTCAGAACACGGTTAAACTAACTGTGTTCGTGCAAAGTGTGTTTTTAGCATGCGTGTTCTATGAACTAAACACAGCTAGAATGCTAAAGGCTTCGCGGGTCACGTGTTTGGCATGCCTGGTATAGAAGATTGGAGTTTAGCATAATGGTTACTTTTAAGCAGGGCTCAAAATGTAGCGGAGCAAACCGGAACGATGTTCCGATTCGTGAAATTGTGACAAATATTGTTCCGGTTCGTGGAATTATTTAAAAATATTGTTCCCTGTTCGTGGAATTATTAAAAAATATTATTACAGTTTCATACATATATCTTACTATGCTCTCTGTAACGTTTTCTTCTAATTATTTAGAATCTTGAACGCATTTTTTTAAATTGGTTCTTCTACAGTTAAATATAAATTTGCTATACAGTAAAGTGACGATTATCCGAGTTAATAGGGACTCGTTTGAGTAAAAAACTCTTATAAACCGGATTGACACAAATCGTCACCAACTAAGGCGATGAAATATAAATTTTCACTTAATTCATTCATTTTTATGGGACTAGTAACATTTCTTTGGTGTACATTTCCGTTACTTTGAAGAAATACGGGGAATGAAATTATTTATTTGAAAAGCCCTTGCTAGTTTTTTTCGTTTGTTGAATGTCCATTTTGCTGCTGTATTACGCTACCGCATGGCTACCAATTTCTGAGATTTTTTTTCTTATCTCTGAAACTTACCAGTAAATTTTGCCTAATTCAATCGCCGAAATCTAACAATTGTCAAGGATTAAAGAGGGCAAAAATTTGTATTCAATTTTAGAGGAAACAAAACCGTACAAATTGGCAGCTATATGATTCTATTAGTGTCATGAAAATTGCAGGTGAAACCTCTTCTTTCTGCTCAAAATATTAAATAGTTTTCAATCGAACTTATACCTTTGGAATGGATCATTTTCTTCTGATGGACTGATGGCATCCTTTATTATGAAACAGCCATTATAAATGAAGTGTTAGGTGAAGATGAAAGAGCAGCCGTAAAAAGTTAGAACTCTGATTTTCTGGTCAGAATGGGAAAAAAATGGGCATAATTAAAAAAAAAAAAATTATGGCATTTTTTTTTCTCATTCTGACCAGAAAATCAGAGTTCTAACTTTTTACGACTACTCTTTCATATTCACCTAACACTTCATTTATAATGACTGTTGCATAGTAAAGGAAGCCATCAGCCCATCAGAAGAAAATAACTCGGTTAAGCGGGACTCGGATAATTGGGACTTTACTGTACTTAAAAAAAAAAAAAATAATAATAATAATTAGTCGAGAATAATTTTGAAATAGTGTTCCGGTTTGTGAATTTTTTCCATTTCGAGCTCTGCTTTTAAGATATAAATTCTCACTAAGAAGTGTTTCTAAAAAAATTTAAATTAAACGCGTAAAATGAGAGGAAAATGTTCTAAATTATGATTTAGTTGGAGCTGTTAAAGCTAGGAACTTGAAATTTACCATCGCTGTTAGCTTACTGGCGTAAATGCTTGCCTAGAACTGTTTTCTAAAGATACAATATTTAAAAATGTAGGAGAGCAAAAAGCGTTCTAAAATTATGATTTATGACTTAGTTTGTACAGAAGCTTGGAATTTGTCATGGTGGTTACTCTTAAGATTTATATGATTGCTAAGAACATAAAAAAAGTCGAAGATTAATAGGGTGAAATGGGAACGTTTTAAATTACTATGGATTTTTTTGTGTTACAACTTGAAATTTAATGTAGCGGTTATTTTTAAGATGCGGATATACAGTATAAACAGTTGAATAAAAATTCGAAATTTAAAGTTGAGAAATGAGTGAGAAACGTTCTAAATTACGGTTTATTTAGAATGTAAGAGGCAGAAACTTAAATTTTGTCATGTCTTATTTTTTAAGACGTAAATGCTCGCACAGCACAGTTTTTACAAAATTCAAAATTTAAAAGGGTGCAGAAGCAAAAAATTACTTTCTAAGATTGCGATTTTTGAGACGCTGTTGAGAACTAAAAATTAAAACATGAATTTCATCCCAAAACCCTTCAATACATATGCGTGCCAATTTCACCCTTTTGCACTTTAGGATGAGTGCGTCGTTGCGTCAGAAACGTTAAAATTTGGCATGATGGTTAATTTTAAGATTTTAGTGCTGGCATAGAACGGTTTAAAAGAATTCGAAATTTAAAAAAGCAAAATACCATTCAACAAACGTTCCGAAACCCTTTTATCATTTATATAAAAATGTTGGGATAGAAATTTGAAATTCGAAATAGTTGTTACTTTAAGGGGTCTTGTACCTTTTAAACGCGTCGAAAATTAACGAAAAACTTTAAAGTTTGAATTAGTCTATCTTCAAAGCCTTTTTATGTATAAACATGAAATTTTGGAGATTGATTAAACAGATTGTGCTTTGTAATATGCTACCATTAGAAATTTATTAACCCTTTACAGAATTTGTGTATTGTTGAAATCAAAATAGCTCTTTTTTTTTTTACCCGATAAGTCATTGCGCGCATGATATCTTGAGAAAGTATGGATTATGTATGGATTATCATAAAATTTGGTAAAGATACTAAACATACATGTGTGTTTAAAATGATCTACTCTTAGGCTTTCTCAAGATATCATGCGCGCAATGACTTATGGGGTAAAATAAGAGCTATTTTGATTTCAACAATACACAAATTCTGTAAAGGGTTAATAAATTTCTGTTGGTAATATATTTCAAAGGATAATCTGTTTAATCAATATCCAAAATTTCATGTTTATGCATAAAAAGGTTTTGAAGATAGACTAATTCAAACTTTGAAGTTTTTCGTTAAATTCCGTCGCGCTTAAAGGTACAAGACCCCTTAAAGACGTAATTGCACCCATAGAACAATTTCTAAATATTTAGAAATTTTAAAGTGTGTAGGAACAAAAAATATAATTAAATTGCAATTTCTGTGATGTAGTTGTAACAGAAGCTTGTAATTTGGCACGGTGCGAGGTTACTTTTAAGATGTAAACAGATTCTAAAAAATTCGAAATTTCAAATGAAAAACGAAATAAGTGGAAAACCTTCAAAATACATTTTAAAATACCATATTTGGATTTAATTTTAGTTCTTGTCATTCGTTTAAGTCTCATGTTTGCCTAATGCAATTAATTAATAAGTCTTAAATTATCCGTAGCAGTATAACTTCCTTTAATAAAAATAGGCACACAAAAACCACTTGGCATAGTCTAAGAATTACGCGAGCAAAGCTGAGTGTTTTGGTAGTTTTATAATAATTACGGAAAAAAAGATATGCATCTTGGAGGGTTAAGGTTACAATCAAAGTCAAAAATCTTATTTCGGTCACATTTACAAAGAGGTTTATTAATCTTAGGTACAGTTGTGGAAAAAAAAGTAAACACCTGCTAACTGTGCAACAAATTCTTGTAGAAAGAAAGTTACTGGTAACAAACGATTGGAAATAAAGTCTTCTTTTAAATGATGTATTTAAGATTTGCTTAGGGAGCCATCTGTAGTGATGGGCGATTCTCGAGATTTTACCAATCGAGAAAAATCGTCATCGTAAAAAAATACAATCGATACAGTCATCGATTACTTCCCGGAATCTACAATCGAGACAATCGAGATGTTTTTACAATCGATTATTGATTATTATTTTACAGGCTTATAGAGTAATTTTTAAGTTTTTAGTAAATACGTGGCAACTAAAGATAGATGGAGTAAAACAACATACCAAGAAATCGATGTAAATTTAACACTGAGATGCTCTGAAAAAAGATCTTCCTTTGAAGCTAAATGAAAGGTTGTGAAAAAACAGAAGCAGTAATGTAGTTTGCTGCTATCGTTTTCATTAACTCTTTCATTCAACTTCAATTGATGGAGGGGCACCTGATATGAAGCCTTTAGAAAGCTGTATTCTAATATTTGTTAATAATCTTAATACAACTTGTTATGTAATACATCTTATCAGTTTTTAAGCCTTCTGAATGAAATGTTAATCCCTAAACCTACCCCCTTTTCTGTACTAATGGTTTATGACAATTAACAAATTGTTAGAAATGCCTTTAAGAAATTAACTTTAATGTTACAACATCTCCGCTATAGTATTTATCTTTCGAATATTATGTGTCATTCTATATTTTAATACAGGCCAATAAACTCTAAATGATTAATATCTTTAAGATATGTTCCGTATAAATTTCTTTAATAAAGTGTGCATACTAATGTTTCGATAAAACACTGTAAAACATTTTAAGTTTGTAATGTTTGAGCATATTAATAATAAGTATCATGGATTTTCATATCAAATTTTATTTTATGTATGGCAATGTGTATTATGTATGCAAGTCTAGTAAATTGAGACTACTACAGATGAACCAGATGCCAGCAAAATGAGTTGAACACGTTAATCCCAACCCCTCAGAATTTTTCAAAACACTCTTTTCAAACAAGTTTTTCAAATATAAGATCAATATGTTATCAAGAAATATGTTCAAAGTTTTAATGGTAAGAACAACGCTATTTTGGAACGCTAAATAACTTAAGAAAATACTTTCAGTTCATTTACCTACTTTTAAAAATATTTAAATTATTCAAGGATTGTAATATCTTTTTGCTAATTTTGTTTTGTTATAAGTTCCCTTTTATTTTTAATGAAAGTGCGATGTCTAAATCGCGTAATTATGGCGCATTCGATAGAATTGAATAGCTTTTTTACATTTTCGATAAAGGCAAAAATTTTATACAAGTTAAAGTTCCCCTAAATATCTAATGCTGTAAGATTTCCCGTTGATCGAAAAAAAAAGAGCTTTATCGAAAAAGGGGAAGAAAAACCAGACAAATATACTTGCTAAAAAGGGAACCTGTGTAAACCGGAAACTGCTTACCACTCCCTATCGATGCCAAAATGATTCTTTAAATTTGCATTCCAATTAAAAATAGTTACTTTCTGACACATTAACGAACTTATTTTTATTCTCAAGCGTATTAGCTAGGATCGAATTTTTTCCTTTTTCGCTAAAGGCAAATGTTTCAAATTTTCGTAAATGCGAGCCTAATATTGGGGAATTTCACCATTAATCGAAAACAAAAGAATCCCAACAAACACCGAACTTATGGGCCACTGATGGGTTCGTTAGCCTTGGCCGAAGGTGTTCGATGGTGGCCCGCTATCAGTGAAAGTTACGGCTCCGTAAAAAAAGTGTCACGCCAGACAGAATAAGGCCACAAGATAATTGGCCGTAAATACAAGAAGTTGCCCACAATCATGCCACTAACTTTTCGCTGAAAATGTTAGATAGCCTTAAACTGCCCACAATTATTCTTTTAATGGCCACTAAAAATAAAAGCTAACCAGAAGCTTGCCTTTGTTCTGCCATTTGTGGTTGTCATAAATTAAATTTATCCCAAAGCTGCCCACAAAAAAGCCTATTAGGGTTATTTAAAATGCAATCACTTGCCACTGTTGTGCCATAACGATTGTTTAGGAATAAATCAAAATTTATTCTATAAAAAAATACTTTTTATCAGCCTAATTAAATGATAAAATATTTTTGCAGGATTAAAAAAATCTTATAATTATTTAAATATACTTTTGTAGAAAATGAAATTCTTTCACTTTGAACTTTTTCAAAAAATTTCCAAAACACAATATTTCACATAGTGCATTAATTTATTTGTTCATTTATTCACTTACATATTTACAAAATTTATATGCAATGCATTTTTAAATAGTTGCATTTCATAAAAATTTATAAAGTGTATAATTGAAAAAATAAACTAATCAATCAATTCATTATCAAATATTGTATTTTGAATATTTTTGAAAAAGTTCAAGTTAAATGAACTTGATTTTCTTGAAAAGTATGTCTAAATAATTATAAGATTTTTTTTTTTTTTTTTTACCTGCCAAAACATTTTACCATTCAATTAACCTTCTAAAAAGTATTTTCTTTTGAAGAATAAATTTCGAATTTATGCTTAAATAATATACGTGATTTTAATATAGTTTATTATATATTTTATATAAAAATGTGTGTGTTACTACAAACATAAATTTATCAACCCTTTACAGAATTTGTGTATTGTTTAAATCAAAATAGCTCTTTTTTTTACCCCATAAGTCATTGCGCGCATATCTTGAGAAAGTATGTATGGATTAGCATGAAATTCGGTAAAGATACTAAACATATATATGTGTTTAAAATGATCTACTCTTAGTCTAAAATTATTTCATTAACTATATAAAAAAAAATATTTTCGTAAAAAAAAATAAAAACATATGTATTTTTAATGAATATAAATAGTCATAACTAAAAATATTACAATTGTAAATACTTAAAAGTAGATCATTTTAAACACACATATTTGTTTAATATATTTACCAAATTTCATGACAATCCATACATCCTTTCTTAAGATATCATGCGCGCAATGACTTATGGGGTAAAAAAAGAGCTATTTTGATTTCAACAATACACAAATTCTGTAAAGGGTTAATAAATTTCTGTTGGTAGTATATTACAAAGCATAATCTGTTTAATCAATATCCAAAATTTCACGTATATACATAAAAAGGTTTTGAAGATAAACTAATTAAAACGTTGAAGTTTTTCGTTAATTTTCGACGCGTTTAAAAGGTACAAGACCCCTTAAAACAGTTTATTTTAGTTTAATTATAAAAATGTGATTTTATACTCGAGAAAATTTGAGTGACTAAAACAATTGAATTTAAATGAAATTTAGAAGTATCAAGATTAATTTAATATATATTTTTAAATCACTATTAAACTATTATTTACATAAAATATATAATGTGAACATTAAATAGTCCACAATATTATTTAAAAGGCGACTAAAGTAATGAAAAAGATGTTACAAGTTTAAAATATACATTTTATTTAAAATTTCTTAGTACTTTCAAGCCTTCCTAGCTCATCATCAGAGAATATCTTAATAACTAAATGTTGTTTATTGTTTTTAAAATGTGAGAGCCAATAATTACTAGAGTTGAAAGTAGAAGTAGCAGTAGCAGTTTCTTGGATTGAATTTAATTAGAGGAAATATATATTATTATTATTAATTACAGTTCCATTTATTTATGACATCACTCTGTTTCTCATAGGTCACTTTCCATGGATATAATTAAATTATTATTTTATGATATAATTATTTTTGTGTAAAAAAAATGGAACTGCAATTAATAATAATAATATATATTTTCTTTACTTAAATTAAATCCAAGAAACTGCTACGTTTACTCAGTAATTATTGACCCTCTCATTTTCAAAACAAAGTGACGTATTTGTATAAATAAACAACATTTAGTTATTAAGATATTCTCTAAGGATGAGCTTGGAAGGCTTGAAAGTACTAAGAAATTTTAAATAAAATGTATATTTTAAACTTGTAACATCTTCTTCATTACTTTAGTCGCCTTTTAAGTAAGATTGTGGACCTTTTTAATGTTCACATCATATATTTTATGTTGAATCAAGGTGAAAAAATTGCGTTTCGTCTTATGATTCTACTATTTACATGTCTAATAATTATAAATAATTCTCAAGAATTTTGAAAAAGTTGAAATAATATATTTTTTCAAATGTTTGGCTATTAAACTGCAAGAGAAATAGTTAAATATTATCTGATAAAAGCAAAATTTAAAAATATATGAGAAATATTATACTGTCATTCGTTAACTACATAAAGATTAAACTTATTTTTATATAATATTTTATAAAATGATCAGAAATGATGCAAAAATTTAGGTAATAATGATTTAATAAAGCTTTGGTGAATAAGCATAATTTAACAGATTTACCAACGAAGCTGTGTAAAATATAGTGGAAATTTAAGTAAAAAGAATATCACAAACACACAGGGGCGGATTTATTAAGTGAGGGGCCCCTCTCACTGGAACTTTTTGGGGGCCCTTCCATCTTGAAAAATTGGGTATATTTATAATATATACTAATAAAAGAAAATTTCGCTCTGTGTGTGTGTATTCGCGATGGCTAGCGAAATCTACCTCACGTACAAAGCGGAAAATTTTTGTAAGGGTGGTCCAAGGCCTTTCCTGATACATCTGAGACTCAGAATTCTAAAATATCTACTTACAAGCTGAGTTATTCATTAACAATCGCAACGCACTCTCATTAAAAACTCATCTCAGTCAACGAGAGGGAAAAAGCAAGTCTTATTTACGCATCATGAGAAAATGAACATCGAAAAGAAGTAATTCCGGGGGGGGGGGGGGGGATATTTTGTCATATTAACTTACATCGGCCAAACCGCTTACTATAGTTACAAACGGAAGACATATTCTAAAAGATCGTACCCTTATGTCTCAAATCCCGTAATCAATTCAAAAAAAAAAAAAAAAAATATCGCGGTTAATCTTTTGAAAAAGGAAATTCAAAAAGGGTCATAAAAAAAAAAAAAAAAAAAAAAAAAAATTCCTCTTTATGGCAACGCCCCTCCTGGGTGTAATTTTAGAGGTACCGACAAACCAAAAATATATTCTTAAAGATAAAATCATCTTCTAATCGATGGTGCAATCAGTTTTTAAAAATATGAATTTTAACCCTTTCAAATAACCGGCGAACTCTGGTCACTTCGCGCCTCGCGGAGACGATATTTTTTGTATGATAAAAGTAACTAAACATCCGTATGTACACAGTATTTTTAGAGAATCTCAATAGACTAGATTTAGATCACCTACAAAAATTATGAAACCTTCGGACGGGTAGAAATATTTTTTACAAAATAAAATGGTGTGAAATTTTTGGCGAAATCTGTAGAAACTTTAGTGTTTCGTCGCGGTTTCACCCTAGTAAAAACCTGAGTGTTTCGTCACGGTTTCGCTCGTTTTTGTTAAGCATAGACTCCAAAAATCTAATTCCGCAGAAAAAAAAATACCAAATAGCATATACTTTTAATTCAATATCATTTCATTTAAAAATATAAATTCAGACAAAATGGAGTTAAAGATATAAAGTCATACAAATTTACAGTTCATTTAAGAGTCATTCATCACGGGTCCGGGCGGGTCAGACAGTTTAAAAATAATAGCTATTCAAAACTTAATTACAATAATTACTAACAAATAAATTAAAATGTATTCAATCGTTAACGATTAATTATACGAAATTCATTTCATATTCAAATTACATCAGATTATTTTACACGAACTTAGATACTGTGACGGATAAATGTGCTAAAATTGTGTATCTTATTTTCCTTTCAATTTTTTAAGAACATAAAATGATAATTCCAACCAAAATTAATCAGAAACTAAGGAGACAATATTTTAGCATCTGCTGAGCCTTAACTCAAAACCTTGTTTCGCTGCTTTTCGTTTTTGGCTCATTTATTTCATGAAATAAGATCTAAATATAATGGAGTTTTAATGCATGGGGCTGCAGCGGTCTGCACTGCATGACATTATCTTGCTTACAGTTTTAATTTCATGTTTTAATAAAACAATTTCAGAAATCAAATAAATTCCTCCATTATAACCAAATTAAATTATATTTTTCTCCTTTTCGTTACACAGCTGGGCTCAGAGAATGGCAAGTGCTTTATGGATATAAAAAGGATTCGAAGCTCCACGAGTTGTTTTATAATAGTCCAAGAGCCGACAACACAAAAACTTATGTTATCAAGCACAAGAAAAAAACCTTTATTTTGTGGATGAGTAGAAGTAGGGGAATCTAATGATCCATGTCTGCCGGAAGTGAAGTGGTGCATAAGCCAAAAATAAATACCACCAGTGGTTCACTCGTAGGTTTATCATCGTGTTTGTCCTACAAACAAAGGTATGAAAACATGGAGGACTGGGAGCAGGAAAACACAATGATAAACCTACGAGTGAACCACTGGTGGTATTAATTTTTAGCTTATGCACCACTTCACTTTCGGCAGACATGGATCATTAGATTCCCCTACTTCTACTCTCCCATAAAATAAAGGTTTTTTTTCTTGTGCTTGATAACTTAGGTTTTTGTGCTGTCGGCTCTTGGGCTATAACCATCTGCACCGCATTTTTATATAAATACTAGGCGGGTCTGCCCCTGCAAACGTATAATAGTCACGTGTAAATAATTTTTTAATTGAAATGAAATATTGTTCTTTTCGCTGTTTTTAAAATTGGCAACAATATAAAATATTAACCTTTTCTAAAATATGAGAAAAATATTGCACACATATTAAAAATATTATCACAATATTGTCTTCACTTTTGATTGAAATAAAAGATAATTTCAATTTGAATTTGAAATTGACTAAAAGGAAAATAAATCTAATAATCCTTATATTTTTCCCTTTCCTCCCTTTTTTCCACAAAAATGGAGTCATCTAGTTGCCATCATTAAAAAAATATTGTTACAATTAGAAAAAAAAATTAATACCTCGAAAACTAAATCAAATTTTAAAATTCTAATACTATTTTTGACATACGCGGATCAATACGGACAATTGGTGCTAATTCACTGCCAAGGATTTCATATTTTAGAAATAATAGCTGTGAAATACAATCAGTCGTTTCATAAATTCGTTTTATTAGGATTATATATACATATATGACAGATATTTTTTAAACACCAATTTAATTAACTAATCTGCATATAAATTTGTAATTGTGTGTGTCTTATTAGCGAATGCCATAAAAAATGGTCCGAAAAATGTAAAAGTGCCACTTTCACAACTGCGATTAGCAAAACATCTGCTAAAATGAAAAAGTTGATTTTAACAAAGATCGGATTAAAAGGGGGGCAATTATTAACAATTGAGGGCACAAAAACGTCAAGGGACCCTGTACAACGTCTCAGAGGACCACAATCTTAACTCGAATGTAGTTGGATATAAGGAAATTTTTTAGTAGTTTATAAAGTAGCCAGAGGAGCCAAGAACTATGTAAAAGAGAATTGGATTATTTTTAAAGAAGGGCCCCAAGAAAGCCATTAATATTTAAAATTGTGGTAGCTGAAGTCTGAGAAATTTTTTCCTAGTTCATGTAGTAAGTTGGAGGACCTAAGAAGTTGTTAGAAAAAAAAAAGCTAGTGAATACGACCATTTTTAAGGAAGCTATAATAGGAGCTGCAAAAGAGGCCAACTGGTAGTTCAGAGCAGGTCTCTTAAGTGAAAACATGTTAAAAGGCTACTTTGCGCTTTTGATCTTCCATTAGACGAAATTAAGCATAGGGTATGAATTATTAGAATAAAATTTTAAAGAAATACGCAAAAATGGGGGAGATGCATTAAAAAGGGCCTTATGGCCCAATAAAAATATGAGAGTGTTGGCCAGGGACAGGAATCCAAAAATCAACTTTAAAGTTATGCATTGAGAAGGCGACACAATTATGGAGTGAAAAATGCATGGTAGACAAAAAGTTCAAGGGCCTCTGGACCGGATCCAAGGGGGCCAGGGTCTTAACTGGAATGTAGAATCTGGGGATAAACTAAATTGAAAAAGGTTACCAAAAGCGAATATTGGATTAAAAAAGGAGAGTTATTAACAATTTAGGGCACAGAAACTTCCAGGACTCTGTATCGGTTCACAGGGAGCCAGGATCTTAACTGAAACGTAGAAAGCGGATAACTAAATGGCGAAAGGCCCCAAAAAACGAAGAAAATCGGATAAAAAAGAGGCAAACTATTGAAAATTTAGGGCATAAAAACTTGAAGGGCTCAGGGGGCCCGGGTCTTAAAATATTAAAAATCTGACCCTCATGTACAACAGGAACTGGCTTAGACTATCCTCACCGAAACGCTCAGACTTCTATGTGCGGTGGATTTTGAGAGCCATCGCACACAGACACACAGAGCGAAACTTTATTTTATTAGTATAGACTAGCAAACCCGCCCGACGTTGCCCGGGGTCCGTAAATAATAACCTTAAACAAAACTCAAGTTTGTATGATTTTATATCTTTAGAAATTCTTTTAAATGAACCTAATTTCGGAGGCCCCCATTGCCTTCTGCAGCATCTAGAGTGTTCCCAACAAACTTATTTCCGAACGAGCCTGTAACCTGGGGTCCCCGTTATATAGGGCAACATGTACCGGAAGTGCTTCGCACGTGCCGGAGACAATCAAAAACCAAGTTGATTGAGCCAAACCTCGTAGTAATCTGAAGAATTTCAAGTTATTCCACAATTAAATCACAGTTCACGAAATTGTTATAGGGAGAGCATTATTATAAGAAGTCAAGATTCCATTTAAATCATATTAAAGTCATCATATTTCACAAATAAAGGTTTTTACTTTTGTGTTTATCATTGGTAAATAATCATCATCACTAGAACCTTTTGTAGATTATTATTTACAATTCGAATATATACATAATGTACATTATTTACAGATGAAACATATTTAGTTGCTTTGCTCCTTCTAGAAGTCATGATTCTAAATACAATTAAATTTCCAGCAACTATTTTCTTCTATTAAGAAGCCATAAAGAACAATAGCATGATTTTATGCTCGAGATAAATTTTCTTTTTAAAATTAAAACAACATTTCTTCTAATTTTAGAAGACCAAGAGAAAAAATGCAGTCTACTTACTGCGTTCATATTTTACATTCACAAAACCAACTAAAAAAGGGAACAAGAAGGAAAAAATGTTTTTTAATATCAATTCTCTCAAACGTCACGTGATCCTTCGCGGCGCCCGCCTGGCTAAGAGAGGCCCGCGAGAGAAGGTTGCAAAATATTCCACAAACTCCCCCCCGATGAACAAGGGTTCATCAAAATGGGGATTCAAATAATTAAAGTAGAAATAAAAGTTATTCTGAAAAATCATTAGTTACACTATACATAAATACAATACAAAATCAAAATATATACTTACATACTGGGCTTCAATAAAATAATAAACAATTTAAAAAATTAGCCAAGATGTTTCTGCTACTAAAAATAGAAAGAACAATTTAAATCTATACAACTTTTCTAGAATATTCATCACAAAAAAAAAATTAAACTAAAAATTAGAAATATTATCAAACAAGAAACTCTTTTTTTTTTTTTTTAAGTGAAAAAATAAAATTTTTTTTTTTTTAAGTCAATAAACAAGAGAGTTCTTGAGTCTCTAATAATATCAGAGTTTTTTTTTTTTTTCAGTTCTATTAATAAAAAAGTTCAGAGTTTTTTTTAGTTTGTGAGTTCAAGATTATACAATAGATTTATAGGTCTCTTAATAAATGAATTATTTGTTTTGAGTTCACAAGATCTTATCTTGCCGTCTCTGCCCATAAAGGTTTTAGTAACTTTTCCTAACTTCCACAAACTTCGGGGTAAGTGTTCATCATGTACAAGCACCACATCATTCACTTTAAAGTCTGAAGATTTATTCTGGTCCGTGTAGTGAGCAGATTTTAAATTGAGAAGATACTCATTTTTCCAACGCTTCCAAAAATGATTTAGAAGAGTCTCACGTAAACGAAAGCGTTTCATTAAAGATTCTTTCGTTGTTGGTAAAATTAAATCGTTCACTTTTATGGTAGGTAGACACAAGATACGTTTTCCGATTAAAAAATGTGCAGGAGTAAGAGGAGATGGTTCTTCTAACTCGGAATACGTGTAAGTCAGCGGACGAGAGTTAATAACAGCTTCTACTTCAATTAGAAGCGTTTCTAATTCACTCAATGTTAAGGAAGATCTTCCAATAACTTTACGCAAGGTAGTTTTCACTGAGCGAACCATTCGCTCATAGAAGCCACCCCACCAGGCTGCACGCTCTACAATATACTTCCAGGATATGCTGTGATTGGCGAAAAATTTTTTAACATCAGGATGGTGGATTACTTTCCACATTTCTTTTAGTTCAAGATCAGCTCTTTTGAAAGTTTTGGCGTTGTCTGAATAAATTACAGCACAGAGTCCTCTTCGTGAGATAAACCTGCGAAATGCTAACAGGAATTCTGTTGTTGACATGTCTTTTACTAGTTCTAAATGAAGTGCTCTTGTGATAGCACATGTAAATAATAAAATATAATATTTATTTTCGTTCCCCTTCACATATAGGGGTCCCGCATAATCAAGACCTGTTACTGAAAACGGTGGAGCTTCGTTAATACGGTCACCTGGAAGAGGGGCTATAACTTGTTGACCAGGGCGTACGTTAAATTTCTTACAGATTGTACATTTGTTCAGGACTGATTTAATGCACTGCCTTGATCTTAAAATCCAAAACTTTTCACGCGTTTGTACCAATGTACTGGACACTCCTGAATGAAAAACTTTTTCATGTGCATCTTTCACGATTAATTCAGTCAATTTATGTTTTGAAGGAATCACTACGGGATGTTTTTCATAAAATGAGGAGTTAGACTTTTGTAACCGTCCTCGTACCAACAGCAAACCTTCATCTGACAAGATAGGATTTAACTGTAGAAGATTCGATTCTTTAGGGATACTCTTGCTACATTTCAAGCTTTTAATAACTTCAGGGAAACTTTCTTCCTGCACTAGCTTTAACCAAAAATTTTCAGCATGTAACATTTCCTCAGCTGATAATTCTGAAAATTTTCTTTTTTCTACCTTTAATTTTACATTAGAAATAAATCTAAATATCCATGCAGTTACTCGATACACTTTCTTTAGGGAGCTATACTTTTCAAGAATAAAAATGGGAATTTCATCAGATTTATTTGTTTGAAGAACGCAAGAAATGGTGGCTGCTTTTTTAGACTTCTCTTCAGAAACATCAGGTAATCGAGATGCAGCAATTTTAACCCTAGGCCACTGATTTTCGGGAAGGGAAAGAAATTCAGGACCATACCACCATTTTTGAGAATTTATTAAATGCTTCACAGAACAACCTCTTGTTATTAAATCTGCGGGATTAAGTTTGCCATCACAATGTCTCCATAAACTAGGATCAGACAAATTATGAATCTCAGCTATTCTATTACTAACAAATGGTTTCCATTTTTCTTTTGGCCCTTTAAGCCAATGAAGAACAATTTCTGAGTCCGACCAGAAAATAGTATTATTTACTTGGATAACGTTCGTGATAAACTTTGCCATTCTGGCACCAATAAGTGCTCCCATGAGTTCAAGACGAGGAAGAGTTAACTTCTTCAAGGGAGCAACCCTAGACTTAGACATTATAAAACTAGTTTTAAATTTATCATTAGAAATTGGATACCGTAAGTATGCCACTGCACCATACGCATTAGGGTTAGCATCAGTGAAAATATGCAGTTGGAGATGCTCCTTTTCCATGATCAGGTTGTTGAAATAGTGTCGGGGAATTTTCAAGTGTGTGAGATCAGGGATTTCTAAAAGCCAATTTTGCCAATTATTTTCTAGTTCACCACAAAAACTTTCATCCCATGATATTCCCATTATCCACAATTGCTGCAAAAGGCATTTGACACGAATAACAAAAGGGGCAATAAATCCGGCTGGATCAAACAACGTAGCTGCAATTTTCAAAACGTTCCGTTTTGTACAAGAATCATTGCTTAAATTTTCTAACAATGGTCGTAATTCTAGTCCTAATTTATCTTCTGTATTGTTCCAGATCAATCCTAAAATTTTCAAGGAAGTATTTGGGGGTTCGGGACTAGAAACAGGAATGTTTTCGTCAACCCATTTTTTCCTAAGTTCCTGAGAATTGCTTTCAAATTTTCTTAACTTCATCCCCCCTTCTTTCAAAATATCAACAGCTTCTTTAGTTAAATTAAAGGCTTTTAGAACATCGTTTTCTCCTGAAAACAAATCATCAACATAAAAAGAAGAATTTAGGATTTCAAATGTTTTATTATGAGAACTTTTAAATTTATTAATATGGTGCTTAATGGTACAAGCAAGGATAAAGGGACTGCAGGTGACACCAAAAGTAGCTCTGGTCATTCTATAGGGTACTATGTTTTTATTCTTATCAAAATCTTCATAATATAAGAATCTAAGATAATCGCGATCTTCCTCGGTTACAGATATTTGCAGAAAAGCCTTTTCAATATCAGCCGAAAAGGCAATTTTATGTAAACGGAATTTCAAAATTATGTCTAAAACATTAGGATTTAAGTTAGGGCCGTGATTCAAACATTCGTTTAATGATAGAGAATCACCATATTTGGAAGAAGCATCATAGACTATGCGCATTTTTGTTGTAGTTTTATCGTCACGGATAACAGGTCTGTGTGGCATGTAATAGGAATTATTAGAATCTTTCTCGGTGCACAATTCTATTACACCCTCATTAAACTGCTCTAGTAAAATGGAGTTATATTCCTTAAATAAAGAATCGTTTTTCAAGAATTTATTTTCTAAACTAGAAAACCGCTTCTTTGCTACTTCAAGATTATTTCTAAGTAATTCGCGAGAATCTTTCCACAATAATTTTGCTTCATAACGCCCATTTACGAATTTTAGATTTTCTTTAAATTCTTTTATTACCTCATGATCGGTAATGTTCTTTTCATTGCTTTCAGCAATGCCAATTGATTCAAGATCCCAAAATGCTTTCAGTTGGGTATTTATATTTTCAACTGAAACACGCAAACAAGCTACTTCTTTTTTATTAGACTCTATTTGCCCTTGCACCGTATGACCGAAAATAGTTTCTGCAACGTATAATTCTTTTGTCAATTTTCCCTCGATTCCCTTTAATATTTTCCACAAAAAGTCAGACCCTAGCAAAATATTTATTTCCTGTTCAAGACCTGTATCAGCAGGCTTAAAGCCTCTTGTTCTCATTATGTCTAGAAGTTCTGGTTCTAGTGTTTTCACAGAAGCCCCAGTTATATTATCAACCACAAGAGCTTCGATATTTATCGAGTTAATAGGTTGCACAACACTGGATAATTCTAGAGCAACTACTTCATAACAAGATTCATAAGGGCGTCTCCGCCCAAAAGGATAAACTAATAAATTTTCTCTTCGCAATGGCTTCAATTTTAATTTTTGTACTAGCGATCTCTTCACGAAGCATTTTTCTGAACCACTATCACATAAAACGCGAGCCAACAAGCATTCCTTACCAGCAGACACAGAAACTGTACAAGTCTGCAATAACGTAGATTTATTTTGTTTATATTTTTGTTCCGACATCATAGATACAATTGCACCTTTCATTTCTTTTTCAGGATTTTCTTTTGCTGTTTCTTTAAAACAAAATAAAGTACTATGGGTAGTGTTACCACATTTGGAACAAGGGTTAATTTTTGTTCTACAATTAATTGATAAATGGGACTTGTAAAAGCATTTGTAACAGCGACCTTCTTTCTTTAATTTATATCGTTTCTGTTCATCAGTGAATTTCGAACAATTTAGTCCTACATGATCAGAAGACTTACAAAATATGCAAAACTGTTTTGTAGATGTATTTAAAGCAGCAGCTGAAGGTATATTTTTCTTTTGCGGAAAATTTTGATATTTACTTGAAGGATTTTCATATTTAGTTTTAGAATTTTCATAAGTCTTGGTTTGGGAATTGTTTACTAAATTAGTAGCTTCACGACATCTTAATTCCGTTTTAATAAAATTTATTAAATCGGTGACTTCACAGTCCTTATCGGGGTCACGTTTTCGATGGAAATCTAGTATCAAATTTTCGGGTAATAATCTCAGTAATAAGGGTAGTAATAAATGGCCATAGGAGCCTGATGTTACTCCTAACGCATCAAGATTTCTCATAGAAGTTTCGATATTATCATACAACTTTCTTAAAGAAATAACATTGTTAGAGGATTTCACTGGTTCAAGATTTAGAATTTTATTCATGTAACAGTTTATGATATTTTCCCGCTTACCATACCTCTCTTCTAACAATTTTAAACAAGTAGAATAATTTTGATCTGTCAGTTCAAAACCAGATACAATATTATATGCAGGACCAGACAACAAGGATTTGAGATATTGGAATTTTTCAATTTTTGATAACGATTCGTTTGAATCTATCGCACTAGTAAATAAATTAAAAAATTCTAAGAACTGGCTTGCATCACCAGAAAATTTTTCTATGTTAAGTTTAGGAAGCTTCACTGCCGAAACTGGCTTACTACCGATTTTTGAACCGTTACTTGATTCTAGTAAAACTTTTGGTTCAGTTTCGATTTTACATTTTTTAAGCCTCATCTTAATTTTAAATTTCAAACTGGATATTTTTTCAGAATATTCTTCTACCGATTTTAGTTCTTTTTCATATTCAGTTTTTTCCTGAATTAGCTCATCTATTTCGGAATCTAATTCCTTTAGTTGAGCTTCCTTTTCATTTAAGAGCTCTAATGATTCCATTAAAGAATCGCAATCAGTTTTATCAATATCAACAGATAATAATGTATCACATTTTGTGATTAATTTCGTAATGGCTGCACGAACAGTAGCTCTTTTACTTTTTAACTTATCAGGCTTATCCATGTTTAAATTTAAATTCAATGTTCAAAATAAATGATCATGAAAAATGTATATTTTCAAAAAATCAACAGTCATGCAGAATAATAAAGGTATTTCTTACCTTTTTTCCCGGTTGTTGAGGCACCAAAAACTTGAAAAAGTTCAAGTTATTCCACAATTAAATCACAGTTCACGAAATTGTTATAGGGAGAGCATTATTATAAGAAATCAAGATTCCATTTAAATCATATTAAAGTCATCATATTTCACAAATAAAGGTTTTTACTTTTGTGTTTATCATTGGTAAATAATCATCATCACTAGAACCTTTTGTAGATTATTATTTACAATTCGAATATATACATAATGTACATTATTTACAGATGAAACATATTTAGTTGCTTTGCTCCTTCTAGAAGTCATGATTCTAAATACAATTAAATTTCCAGCAACTATTTTCTTCTATTAAGAAGCCATAAAGAACAATAGCATGATTTTATGCTCGAGATAAATTTTCTTTTTAAAATTAAAACAACATTTCTTCTAATTTTAGAAGACCAAGAGAAAAAATGCAGTCTACTTACTGCGTTCATATTTTACATTCACAAAACCAACTAAAAAAGGGAACAAGAAGGAAAAAATGTTTTTTAATATCAATTCTCTCAAACGTCACGTGATCCTTCGCGGCGCCCGCCTGGCTAAGAGAGGCCCGCGAGAGAAGGTTGCAAAATATTCCACATAATCAAGCCGAAAGAATGCATCATTAATGTTAGGAAATGTTGGTAACTGAAGTCTAGGGTAAAATTTCATAATACAGAAAGTAGCCGAATTATAATCTAAGTTGAATGAACCAAATCCCGTTGAAATTGGGTCCTTAGAATCCGAGGAAAGAATGCGCCGCCAAGCGGTGGAAAATGCCCCCTCCCCTTGTAAATTTCACGAATTACTTTTAACATTAACACGATATTTAATAAACGGATGAAATCCCTTATCTAAAGTTACCTTTAAAGTAACGCGATTTTTAGTTTACGGCTGTAGTTTGCAACCGTAAGTTGATGCTGAAAAAGGAGATTAATGTTTGAAAAAAGTGGTAGCTGAGGTATAAAGACCGGGCCCTGGGAACCAGTGTTTTAACTGGAATGTAGAGTTGGGTATAAGAAATTATTTTAGTAGTTTTAAAGTAGCTGGAGGACGCTAAAACTATGTTAAAGAAAATTGTAATAGAATCAGATAGTTTTTAAATAAGCTGCAACAAAGGCCCCAAGAAGCAGATTAATATTCAAAATTGGTGGTAGTTGAAGTCGGGGAAATGTTTCTGTCATTCATGTAGTAGCAGGAGGACTTAAGAAGTTGTTTAAAAAAAGAAGCTAGTGAATCGGACCGTTTTTAAGGGATCTATAACAAAGGGCCCAAAAAGGGTCAACTGATAGTAAAGAGCAAGGCCCTAACAGGAAAACTTGTTAAAAGATCTAAGTTCTTAGCACTTTAGATCTTCAATTAGCCACAATTAAGCATAGAATAATATTTTAAAGAAATGCACAACAAATTGGGTAAATGTTTAAAAAAGGGCCCTAGGGCCCCAATAAAAATATGAGGGTGTTGATCTAGGAAGAAGAGTCCAAGACTCAACTTTAAAATTATGTACTGAGAAGGTGAGAAAATCAGGGGGTGATAAATTCTTGGCGCACAAAAAGTTCAAGGGACCCTGCTGGACCGGATCCTACGGCAGCCTAGGGGTCCCAGGATCTAAACTGGAATGTAGAAATGTGAGACTAACTAAATGGAAAAAGGATATCAAAAATGAAGATTAAAAGGAAGCAATTTATTAACCTTTTATTTGCACAAAAACTTGAAGGGGCCCTGTATCGAGCCACAAGGTGTCAGGGAGTAGAAAGTAGAAAGAGAGTAATCTGGAGAGAGGTCTGGAATCTGGAGAGTAGAAAGGCAAGAATAACTAAATGGAGAAAAGTCCCCCAAACGAAGATGATTGGATAAAATGGGGTCAAGTTATTAACAATTTTGTGCATAAAAACTTAAAGGGTCCCCGGCCCTTAAAAAATTAAAAATCTGAGCCACAGGTGCATTAAGACCTGTCTTGGACTATCCTCACTTAATTTTCAGACTTCTATGGGCGGTAGATTTTGCTAGCCATTCGCACAGAAACAGACAGACAGGGCGAAACTTAGCTTTATTAGTATAGATAATCAGTAACAAAGTAAAAAATCGCTTAAAATATCAGCTTTATGAAAACTGCATACCAAATGTGTGGCCCCCAAAATCAGGGGCCTCAGGTTGACGGCCCATGATTTAATTAGTCCCTCAATCTATACAATTAAATCGTCATAGAATGTCTCTAACAGTGCTTCTTTCGGCTCAGACCCAAGTTTCCTTTGAATCTCACCCTATCCGTCCACAAACGATCATAGTCCTGATAATTCATAAAGAAAAAAAAAAAGATAAGGGAAAACTAAAACATTTCTGGGACTAGCAAATGATAGAAAAAATTATATTTATTACATGAAAATGATATTGTAATATTAACTGAAAAATTTTAAAAACAACACTAAGAAAATCCATTTATCAAAACGTCACATTTCTCTTTGAACTCAAAAGAAGATTTGGGGGCCCCTTGGGATGCGGGGCCCCTCGCGATTGCGACCATCGCGACCCCTTAAATCCGCCCCTGAGTATATTACAAAGCACAATCCGTTTAATCAATATCCAAAATTTCATGTTTATACATAAAAAGGTTTTGAAGATAGACTAATTCAAACTTTGAAGCTTTTCGTTAATTTTCGACGCGTTTAAAAGGTACAAGACCCTTAAAGAACAATATCATCCGATATTTATAATGTTTAAAAATAAATTCGATAACTTCGAAAAACTAAAAATAAACTATTGAAGGAAATTTTACTAAAAATGAAAATATCTTTTACATTTTCTTTTGCAATTATAAAAACTAAAATATAAATATTCTTTAAGATAAAATGATGCAAAAAACAGATAGAATGAAATTAATAAATTTGTAATGAATCAACATGAACTAACAAACTTACCGATATATGTGCTACATTTTGAAACCATGTCCACTTATTCCGACAAGTAAATAACGCGAATGACAAAGCAGAAATGAAAACGCACAGCTAAAGAAAAATTCTGAGAATTTCTCCCTCTCCCCTCTTATCGTAACGGACCAGAACTTTCAAAACTGCTTAACCTTGAGCCATTTGAAGGTCCCATCATCTATTTGATTTTTCTGGGGAGGGAGGGAGGGAGAGTAGTTTTATGAGCCAATACCTTATTATAATAAATAAAAGTCATTTTTTCATAAATCATATATTTTTTCTGTTAATATTATTTTTAGTCATTTGGAAAAAGAGCTTTGTTTTCCTTTTCTTTCTTTTTTTTCGTTCTTTTTTTTTTCTTTTTTTAGAGAAATAAAGATTTAAGATACATTGTTTGAATTTTTAAACTCTCCATACAGTTTTCAGATAACACAAAAACACTTTTTTTTCCCTCCGATTTATCCTTTAAATGGGCATTTTATCTCTTTTCTGTAAATTTTTACCCATTTATCTTCGCAATTAAAAATTATAAGATTTAAAAATAACATGCATTCCATTTTATTCTGATATGCTCATAAAAAATATCTTGTTTATCTATATATATATCAAGGCTTATTTTTGACTCAAGACTATTTTACTGAAATGCCTAAAAATTAATAGAACCTTTTCATGTTTATTTTAGGGCATAAAATATACATATCGCATTTTATTTAATACTTTCATATAATGTCAGATTTTAATGCGTATTCTAAATTTTGCCAGAAATAATTTTTCCAACTGGGTGAAAATGTATCCAGGTCGGGACTCGAAACCAAATAATAATGAACAAAAATTCTTTATTTATTCTGCAATTCTTTACTTAATTCTGCGAAAATTCTTGATTTATTGTGCAATTTTTCACTTAATTATTTTGATACATATGCAAGTTTTATCTGTATTTCTAAAGAGTAAAATAATGGTAGTAAAATCATTAAATATATCTAAATTGTTAGGAATTTAATACAGGCAAGAAATTTTATTTATATTTTCCGTTACAGTGGATTCAGAAACAAAAATTTCTTTTCCAGTATTTTCTTTTACATGGAAATATGTTTCAAATGATATTAAAAATTCATGTTTTAGTAACAGCTTTTAAGTTACCCTTTCTCGCCCCCCCCCCCCCTCTCCTCGCTCAAGAATAACTGCTTATTGAAACATTTTCTCCTTTTCATTATAACAAATATTTTTTCATGAATGCTGAAAAAAAAAAGAGCATAAATAAATTGACATTTATCAATAAATTTTTAAACATGTTTAAGTAGTATATATGTCCGAAGATTGCAGTATTTTGCTATTAATATATTATTCAAATCAGCGTATATTTTATATTATGCTATCTGATTATCTTTGCAATCAAAAACAATATAAAATAACCATTAAATATAATCTTTTTTATTCCAGTGTGTTCAAAATATATTTATTTAAAGATATTTTAAAGGCAAGAAAGTTAAACGCTTTTATGTTGTTGTTTTTTTTTCATATTTTAAAAAAAATATATAAACAGGGAATTTATGTACATTTTGGGGACAATTTTTGATTTTTGTAAAATATTTTCAAACTAAATAAAAATATGTAATCTATTTTACTGCTTTAAATATAAATCTCCCGACATATTTATATTTTTACTAAAACCCAGATTTAAAATAATTAAACTTACTTAGAAAGAAATGAAGAGAAAAATATATTTCCTCTCTTTAATTAAATATTCGGGCTAGGTGATATTAGCCCTCTACTTTCTAAACGATGACGATCCATTACATTTTTGCCAGAAACCGCCCCTTAAGAGTTGCCGGGCAAAGTAAATGCAACAGTTCTCTCACCGCCGAAACATTACCGTTCCGGCAGTAGCTGCCGGAACTAGCGGCAGGTCATTTACGGCACAACATTGTTTGGTTACAAATGGCCTTAACTCCTTTTGGCCGCGACATATACGCCTTTCGGCCGTAAGTTGAGTGTTTGTTGGGAACTTTACCGAAAAACAGAAGGATAACCGGACTCATATACCAGCTAAGTGGGAACCTACCTAAGACGGAAACCGGTTTCCATTCCCTAATGATTCCAAAATATTTTTTTTCTGTTTGTACTTGTACTTAAATCCAAAGTAGTTACTTTTTGATTCATTTAAAAACTCAATTTTATTCTCAGGTGCATTGTATCCAAAAATGGAAGGATAACCGCATAAAGATACCAGCTAAGAGGGAAACTGTCTAAAACGGAATTGGTCTTTGGTCCCTAGCGATTGAAACATAACTCTTCGTTGTCTGTACCCAAATCTAAAGTAGCGCCTTTCTAACTCATTTTTATTCTTAGGTGCATTAGCTAGAATCGATTTGCATTTTCACATTTTCGATAAAAGTAAAAGGCTTGATTGAGGAAAAGTTCCTAAATGTTGAATGCGTGTCTAATTCTGTGGAATTTTCTGGTTGGTCAAAAGAAAAAGAGCTTTATCAAAAAATGGGAGAATAACTAGACAAACCAGCTAAGACGGAATCTGTCTAAAACGGAATTGATTTCCAGGTTCTAAATGGGCCCCTAACATGACTGTTGCTCATCTGTACCTAAATCCAAAGTAGTATCTTTGTGAGACATTCACGAACTCATTAGAATCGAACAGCATTTTCCTTTTTTCGGTAAAGGCAAACGATTTAATACAGATCAAAGTTACCCTAAATGTCTAATGCTGTAGAATTTCAAAGTTGATCGAAAACAAAAGAGCTTTATCGGAAAGGGAACCAGACAAATATATTTGCTAAGAGTGAACCTGTCTAACAAGGAATTGGTTCCAATCTCTAGCAATAGCTAATGAAGTTTGATTAAATTCCGTGCATTAGTTTTTGAAATATAGCAGCGTTACCTGTTGGGCTATTTGCACAACAAACAAATCAACACCATTTTACATCTAGGTCTAACTGAATATGAAGTATTATTAAATTTTGCGTATTACTTCTTGAGATAGAGCGTTATCAAATTTTTTGTCACATAAAAGACAGATATTTTCTAAAAACTGACCAATTTATCATGAATCCAATACTTCCTTCTTGTAAAGATAGATGAACGTAAAAATGGAAAAATGCCCCACACAAACTGAATTAAACCCTTTTCAACTTAAGCATATGTAACAAAATCACACGCCTCCTAATCTGTATCCTTCTTTGAGAAACTATGACTTAAACCAAAAACGCATCAAGTGTCAGTCTGACTGTGAAAGCTAAATAAATACCCAAAGAACTTCTAACTCATAAGAAAAGGCTCCATTACTGTTTTTCTAAGCTGGGATTTACATCACATTCATTTCGGTGACTTTCCTCCTTTACGCTAGAACTAAGGCTACTAAATAGATGAGCTGGCTCGTCAGGCATTTTCATCCCTGACGGGCTGCTTCGCGTAATGTATCTCAATAGCGTTGAATTAGTTTCTGTCTATTTTTATGTTTAAAAGCTTAATTATCGGTAGTTTTTTTTATATTAATTGTTGAAATCATTCAATAAAGGATTACTGCATGCTTCAATTTCCCTATAAACATAAAAAATGACCAAATTTTAATATTAATTGTAGATTATATTCTTCGTGAATTTTTTTCTTCGCCAATTTTGGCGATAAGGACATATTTTAAAAGTACAGCACCATCTAGTTCATTTTCGGGAAAACAATTGATTTTGATGCGATTTGTGATTTTTTATATTATCGGACGAAAATAGAGTGAAATTATATGGGAAGCTACTTTAATTTTTTTTTTTTGGATAATTAATAACGATACCTCAAAATATTAACATGTGATGGAATTTATGAGATTTTTGAAAAAAAAAAAATAGCTAAAGAACTAATGTGAAATAGAATTTTTCAGGGAAATTTTACAATATATATATATATATATATATATATGTATTTTTTTTTTTTTTTTTTTTTTTTTTTTTTTTTTTTTTTTTAATATTCATTTTCACAAAAAAATGGATTCTATTTTAAGTTTTTGAAAAAATTTCTCCAAATTTGCTTAAGATGATTTTATTGTTAATATTTCATCATAAGACAGTAATATTTAAAAATATATAGTAAATAAATATTTTTAACAATTTTCGTAAGTCAGTATTACCAAGAAATAAAGCGTATCTTTACTGCATAGATGCCAACTTGTACGGATTTTTGCTACCACTAAAATTTAATAGAAAATTTTGCCTCATTCAATCGCCGAATTGCAGTGAATTTTGATAATTAACTAAGGCAGAAATTTCTGTTAAATTTTAGTGGTAGCAAAAATCCGTACAAGTTGGCAGCTATGTTACTGTAACTTTCAGATATAAAATTGTTTTAAAAAATATCAAAGGATACTTCCATACTATGAAATCTCAGAGGTCGATGCAGGTTTATTTCCTGGTGCCCATTTTGTGAAAAGTAAAAGGTTTTTTTTTTATGAATTTTATTATAATTTTGTGAAAAATAATATTTTGTAATGAAAGTTGAAATCGAGTTACTCAAATTCGAACTAAGCATTTATTAACAAAAACATCTTTAAACCATTTTGCTAAAATTTTTGTTTTTGGTGAACTGGTTTTATTTACAAATCACAGATTTTAAAACCTAACAAAATAAAAATTATAAATAGAAGTAAGTTTTTATGGAAAGGGATTTTGTCAAAGGGCCTATTTTATTAAAAAAGAATTTTGTGAAGGGACCTGTTTCATTAAAAGGAGTTTTGTGAAGGGGCCCTATTTTATTAAATTTATTTTTATAAAGGGGTCCGTTTTGTTAAACTCATCTTTGTGAGGGGACCTATTTTATTAAATAGATTTTTGTGAAGGGACCCTAAATAGCCCTCAAATTTTGCTGGTTCGACCCCTGAGTCTCATTACATTTTCCTCTTAGAAAAGAACAGTTTCATATTATTAAAGTAATGAAAATTTGCTACCCATGAAAACTTTTTTTAAACAGTTTTACTTTATAGAAGTTTTTAAAAACTATAACAAAGTAAAAAAAAAAAAAGAAAGAAAAAAAAGAAAATATTTTTTTAATAGTATTTTTTGTTCAGTTAATTTCATTTTGTTCATTGTTAGCATCAGAAATTAATTATAATATTTATTTTATTACATTGCTAACTTCTTAAGGACAATCAAAAGTGCACACTTTTGATTTTTTTATGTGGCGCTACATAAATACAAAAAGGGGAGAAAAAAACATTAAAATATTTTTGGAGGATGAATGTACATTTAGAAAATATATTTTCTTACGCTAATAAATTGCTGTTGATATCCTGCAAATATAATCTTCATCATTTTAACTCTCCAACATATGGAAAAATAAAATAATACATTTTCAAATACATGCGAATATAGTTAAAAAAGTTCTACTGAACGGATTTAGATGGAAGTTGCCTTAGTAGTTAAATAAATTATGAAGAAAAAGAAAAAACAAATTATATGTAAAGTTCTCATTTTGAACTGCAAAACTTACACTCTGTGTGAGCGGAGCCGTGGTCAAAAGTCAGGTATTAATGATAAAAAATGGTTCTATTGAAAAATAATAATAATTTTTCTCTCCCTACCCTCTTTAAGAAATAAACTTAGTTTCGATTATTTTTTCGGGAGGGATTTCTGAAGCTTTGCGGCCTCTGAAATTCCGAGGAGGGGTGCCCTTCTAGACTATAATTAAAGATCAAATTCGTAATCTTCCAGCGGGTTGGGGGTAGGGATGTCAGACTGTAAATTCAGCACTGGATCCACTAGCAAAATGAATATTAATAAATAATAATTTTAATAAATGAAATATTAATTAAAGATGTAAGGCAATTTTTCTTTCAGGACGTAGAAAAAAAAGGAAGGGGTTCAATTCCTCCGCATTCAGTTATTATTATTATTATTATTATTTATTATTATTATTTATTATTATTATTTATTATTATTATTATTTATTATTATTATTAATTATTATTATTTATTATTATTATTTTAACGGTACATGAGCTATTCAAAAGAATTCGGATTCGGGTAGATGTTTAGTAACCACTGATGCAGTTTCCTTTTTCTGCTACTTTTTTTTATATCAAATTATCAAATACTCTCTTACACCCCCCCCCCCCCCTCTGTTTCGCTTTCATTCAATAGCGTACTATTTCATAAATTCAGGGAAGCAACGAAGACAGCGATAAATGTGTCAAATAGGTCAATCTGGGGCCAACATGTTCCCACCTGGGAATCGTAATTTTCTGGAAATTACTATTGAAAACCTTATACATACAATCTTACAAATTCCGAATATATATATATATATATATATATTGATTTTATGACTTGATTAATAAATAGTTAAAGCAATTATTTTTTTATAGACATTTTATTATTTATTGATAAACCTAAAATATAAATTTAATTGAAATTGAGTTCTTTAGTCCCCCCCCCCCCCCCCCCACCTCGCCATACACACATCCTTTTCAACAAAGTACTTACAAACATCAGATTTCATTTATGTATTCTCTAAAAGTAAATTATTGATAATTTTAAAATTTTAAATTTATTCGATGCTTTCATTCAATAGCGTACTATTTGATAAATTCAGGGAAGCAACGAAGACAGCGATAAATGTGTCAAATAGGTCAATCTGGCGCCAACATGTTCCCACCTGGGAATGCTATGGCAAACGGACGAGCCAGCCTGTGTATTTAGAAGCTCTAGCTAGAACTAGCCAACCCAGCCTACGTAATCATGACGTAGATGGAATATGCTCATTCATTTCTCTCTCGCTCTGTCTCTCTCTCGCACCTCAACTAAAGTCTGCTCGATGCAAACCTTTCGTTTATCTCGAGAGATACCTCTCCTCCATGAAAACCTCTCGCTTACCTCAAGAGATACCTCTCCTCGATGAAAACCTCTCGCTTACCTCGAGATATGTCTTCTTGGTTCTAACTAAGGCCGAGAATGGGAAATCACTTTTCTTCCATTCTCGACATGTTACTCTCGATGATTGTCAAGAAAACTGATTTCTCGTTCTCGGTCAAGAAGGGCCGAGAAGAGATATCGAGGGGAGAGCTGGAAAGAGATAGGTATGACAATGAGCAGTGAAATGATGGAGCCTTCTGATAAATATTTGTATTAAATAAAAAAGATTATAGGACAGAGATTGGTGAGTTTCGGGGGGCGCAAGAGTGGACACACGGGGAGGGGGTTATTTTCAAATTTTTACCAAACACGTCATGTGATACATCATCGGAATTTGACAACCCTTTCATATTATGAACCTTTCTCCCATTCACAGTTGAATTTCAGGATGCGGGGGGTGAGGGTGTGCGCGGACAAATCTTTAAAACTGTAGCGATATCTAGAATAATTATCATTTAAATGGGGTTTTTGTCGGAGCCTCCAGAAAAATAATACTTATTAAATATAAAAATATTAAGAGTTGGGGGAATTCCGGGAGTATTCAAGGGGCGTGAGAGTGGACCCACAGGGGTGCAATTGTCAAACTTTTATGAAACCTTTCATGTGATATATCTTCGGAAATCTTTCTGGCTACTCTTTCATATTATGAACCTTTCTTCCCCCAAAATTGAATTTTGGGGGTGGGGAGGGGCGAACAAATTTTTAAAACCGTAGCGATTTCTATGATAAATAGCATTTTAGATGTGAATTTTTTTTTATGGGGTCTTCCGGTATTTATTATTTATTAAACATAAAAATTTTGAAAGTGGGGGCTGCATCAATTCCGGGGCGAAAGAGTGGACCCACTGGGGAGAGGGGTCGGGGAAGCAATTTTCAGACATTTTTTGAACCCGTCATGTGACATATCATAGGAAAGCTCTTGGATAACTCTTTCATATTATGAGACTTTCGTCTCCCCCTCCCAATTTTGCTCTCACTGTGAGGGGAGGGGGGGTC
Organism: Maratus speciosus; assembly: GCA_963932465.1. Lineage (NCBI taxonomy): Eukaryota > Metazoa > Arthropoda > Arachnida > Araneae > Salticidae > Maratus > Maratus speciosus. The sequence continues at coordinate 633,264,384 of OZ010788.1, forward strand.
GTTTTCAAACTTTTTTGCATTCTCATCATTTTAGATCGTACTTTTTTACGGAGCCACCCGGTATTATTTATAATACATGAAATTTCAAAAAGTTGGGTTGTATTCCGGGGAGTGCGGTAGTTGGCCCCTTGGGGTGTGGGGGGCGGAGCACTTTCCTAACTTTTGTCGACACTCTTCATGTGATACATCATTAGAAAATCCACTTATTCATATTATGCACCTACCTGCCCCTTTCCCCTCTTTGCCACCGGGGCATTTTTAGGGTTTCGTTCATCTGACGAAACCCTATTCGTCTCATTCCTCTGTCGGTCTGTCTGTCCGTCCGTCCGTCTGTCTGTCACAGAGCCCGTTCTCAGAAACTATACATGTTGGAGACTTGAAATTTTGCATACTTATAGATGAACACCACACATCATACGACAAATCGTAAAATTTTGAAAAAGTCGTACATTTAACCCTTTGGGCTCCCACATCTATATTTTAAACAGTTCTTTCTATGTAAGCCTCTAATTAGATTGGAGGCGTGAAATTTTGCATATAGCTGAATACCTCACATCAAACGACAAATCATAAAATCTTTAAAAAGTTTTATATAATAGTTAACCCCTCCGGGCTCTAACTTGTGTATTTTAAGTAATTTTTCTAACCTCCGCCCTTTTAAACCGGGGAGAAATTTTCCAACTTTTGCCGACACTTGAACCTTCTTTCATATTATGCACCATAGCCTTACATTTTTTAGTTCCATTTTTTACTGCCAGGTGCGCTTACTGATCTCGGGTGCTATGGGCCCAATCCCCTCGACTAATATATCTACGGATAGTATGTAAAACGGGTTTTCGTTCGGATAGATGTTTGTTTAGAATCGAGTGTGCCCCCTGGTTGCGAAATGTGGAACTAACAGATTTTTCAAAAAAAAAAATTGTTTTTAAAGGAATATTAAACGAAACCCTTTGTGCGATCTGTGATCACACTTACCCACTTGTTCTAAATTTTGCTGACACTCCTCATGTTACATATTGGAAAGGCCTGCGACCACTTATTCATGTTATGCACCCCCCACTTTGCCCCCCCACGGGAAACTTTTCTAAATTTAGCCAAGACCCCTCATGTGACATATCGTTGGAAAGGTCTGTGACTACTTATTGATATTATGCACCTCCGGTGTCCACCCTCCCCATTTTGCCCCCACGGGTGTACTTTTCTATATTTAGCCAAGACCCCTCATGTGACATATCGTTGAAAAGATCTGAGACTACTTATTGATGTTATGCACCTCAGGTAACCGCCCCTCCACCCCCGCACACACACACACTTTGCCTCCATGGGGATATTTTTCTAAATTTACCCGAGACCCCTCATGTGACATATTGTTGGAAAGGTCTGTGACCACTTACTCATTTTATGCACCTCCCGCGGTCCTCTCCCCCCAACTTTGTCCCACGGGGGCCATTTTTATAAATTTAGCCGGGAACTTTCATGTGACTTTTCTAAATTTACCAGAGACCCCCTTGTGATATATTGTCGGAAAGGTCTGCGACCACTTACCCACGTTATGCACCTCCCGCGCCCCTCCCCCCACTTGGCCCCCACTGGGAGGGCATTTTTATAAATTCAGATCGAGATCCCTCATGTGCCATGTGACATATAGTTGGAAAGGCCTAATGCCCCATGACGACTAATTCCTATTATGCTGCTGCTGTGCCCCTCCCCTCACCTTGACCCCCCCCCCCCAGGGATCCGGTTCGAGATTATTTTTTTACAACATTTTATAGTCCGTGCACACCACGCCTGCTATACAGTGCATTATATAGCGGGAAGCCAGTTCGAGATGTCATATTACAAGATTATGTATAATTTAGAGGCCCCGACTAAAGGAAGGGCCCGCTAGCGGGCGAAACCACTTAGTCCTTATTAACGCCGACTCATTCCAGTTTACCTGCAGACGATTCTTGATAAATTTATGAAGTATAAAAGCAGTTGGCAAACTGGAGTCATCGAGAAAATATTTACACAATCGAAAACTATCGAGATGTCCATACAATCGAGAGAATCGAGAAAAACATCTCGTTATCGCCCATCACTAATCCAAACAATGCTAAAAATTTGTATACCTTAAATGTGCAATGAGGCTGAAATCTAAAGTATATGATGCATATCACAGCGACATCAGCGGTATATTTTCAAAATGGAGGATATTCCATCTGCGTTTTGATCACGTGATCAAGGTAAAAACGTGTAGCGTAAAGAAGGGAAGGCTCCGTAGACGTGTAATGTAAATCCCCGATAGCCAATGAAACAGTTCATCAGGCAAAGCAGTAGCATCTTCCCTTCTTATCAGTTAGAAGTTCCTTGGGTAAATTACCGGTATCAAGTGACTTTTTTCAGCCTCGAACCCATATTTGGAATATCCTCCATTTAATGTAAACATCGTATTATTACAGCGTCTAAACCAAATCGACTAGGAGTTTTAGAAAATATTCTGCAGATGTCGTTGCGATCGACTTCTTGGATTTCAGCATCGTTTGACATTTAAGAGATCCAATATTTTAGCACTTTTTTAAGTATTACTGGGATAGCCGATTTCCACACTATATATTCTAGACGCTGTTAAAAATATCGCGAAAACTTACCTCTGTTTTTAAAGGCTATCTATTTTCTGATCAATGAGAACACTACATAAACACCTATTGAGTGTTCTCAATGGTCAGAAAATAGATAGCCTTTAAAAACAGAGGTAATCTTTCACGATATTTTTAACAGTGTAGGTTTAACTTTAGCTTGTGGATGTCTTTGCGCGACTAAAGCAGCCATTGTTGACTTGTTGTTTGATTTCGGATCGAAACACCACAGTTACAAGTAAATAAATAAATAAATAAAAATACTCAAGCCATTTGGAAGAATCTGAAAATAGGTATAAAGGGGTATTTATGAAAATATTTTGAAAAGTGAAAGTTAAAATCGGATAATACTTAATAGATGGCGGCGTTTCTGACACCTTTTCACATAAATTAGCTTCGTACTTAAAGTATTGAAAGTAAAAAATTCACAACTAAATATTTTTATGCTCAACCGACATTTATTTAATCTTAAAACAGTAACAGCTGTTTTCTAGATACCATTAGTTATGAAAATAATATATCAGGAAACTGACACACTTTATTAGCGTAAGTAAATATCGGAATAATATAAAAGTTTAGGCTTTAATCTCTTTACAAATCTATTGTCAGACATCTCTACATAATAAAATACAGTGTAACGATTCCGACTCATACCCATCCTCGAGAAAAGCAACATATCGCGGCCATGTTAGGCATAAGTATTCAAGAGACCGTAAGTTTTCCGATTGTTCAACTTATGGAAATAGACACATAATCTGCTTTGTAATACATCTATTTTTCATTATTTTCTCTAAAACCTTCTAAACTATCCAATTTTAATGTTTTAAATTCTATATTAAAAATAATAGTCAGCTATTATACAACGGATAACCACATATAAACAAACGAGACTGTTGCCATTTAGAACTGCAAATTCCAAATCTAGAAATAAATGAACGACTCTTACAGCGTTTCACATATAATAGTAATAACAACTGATTCTGCTCTCAAAATATTTGTAAAAGCAAATATTTGTAAAAGCCCGAGCCTGTCGATTTGAAATCCCAGCTCGAAAAATTTTGCACCACTTGAGCCTAAGCTCATAATCAAAAGTGCGTAATAGAAAATTGTTAATAATATTTTAAAATTGTTTCAAGATTAATTTTATCGCTTGAAAAAAATTTTCGTTTATAGAAACTAACTGACCCATCCGGAGTTGCCCGGGTCCGTGATAATATTATTAATCCTAAATACTTAACCATGAAGACCATTCACGATTTTCATGTCCCTGAAGATAAAATAGCATTTATTACCAACACCACCCAAGCATTAGCATCCAACTACTGCCAGAAATCTTCAAAAGTCGCAATTTTTGTACTTTTAAGATATCATTGTACAACTAGGGCAGAAAAACTGTTCTGTTTTATAGTAATGCTGAACAAGGACTTCGAAAAGAAATACAGAATAGACAAGGGGTATACCACGACTTCTTTATGTTACCAATACTAATCGTGCCAAGACTCCAGACAGAGACAGAATATGTCTCGTTATATTCCATCAATAACAATTCAATTCCCTTTTAAACTGATTTTTAGAGGAATGTAAAAAACTTAAAAAAAAGCTAGACTATAGTTTTATTTCTCAAATAGTATTTGTCAAGGTTTTTTTTTTTTTTTTTTTTTTACAATTTTTTTTTCTTTTTTGGGGTGTTTGAATTCGAAGGCTGCTATAAAAACCGAGATGGGATCGGGCTCGGTCTGAGCTCTTCTCATCTCTAAGTCCATAACCATCCGAATAGATGTGAGCGATAACAAACTAAAAGAGAAGTAACGGAGACTTTCTCATCGATGAAAAAATGAAGTTTATTGAATAGAAGCCAAAATGAGAAAATAATATTATCTCTCAGAAAAAAAAGTTACACAAGTTTTCCCTTAATATAAGATAGTTTAAAATAGTATTTCAGCTTATTAAGATTACTGATATATTCGAGTTGTCAAAGTTTCATTCCAATTAATTAGGATGTAAAAATATCCTTTATGTCAGTCTCCATGTTTTCGTCACGTTCAGCCATATGGAAACAGCCTGCGACAAAGAAAAAGAGAAGGTATGAAAAATATTCAAACTGTAAACAACTTTTTTTTTTCGTTTCACGTAACATTTTATTAAGTACATCAAGAGAATTAAAAATGAGAGTGAAATAATAATAAATTGCAATTTTTTCTCAAAAAATCTTATTTTAGATATTTTCATATACTTACTTCTGTTTAGTGTTGTCATCTATATATCTTTTCAAAGTAAAAGGTTCGTAAATAAATCTGAAAAGACCGAGAACCATCAAAAAACTACATCAGATTTTGGACAATAATAGAAAAACCCTCAGCAGCATTTGGGGGCCCCTGAAAATCAGGTGCCGTGGGCCCGTGTGACCCGAATGCGCCGAAAATCAGGCGCTGCAAAAAGCGTACCGGGCTGTTCTGCTTCATTTGAATCTACTGTGCGCCAATCTTCACTTTTCTTTACTGACGCTCTAAGAACTATCAACACAAAATTTCTCACACTATAGTATTACAATTAATCTGCTGTAGTGGTCGAAACCCTCTTATAGACACGAATTTTCGAAAACATTCGTGTCTGCAGAAGTATTCAACATTATGGAAGGACTGTGACTGCCTCCCCCGCCCCGACTTTCACATTATATACTGCCATATTCTTCTACAGCTTACTTCATTCATATTTATTAATCATGTAATTATTGTAGAATTTTTTGAATATCTGATTTGTTTCTTTTTGTCCGAATTTAATGAATCCACACTAATACTTTTTTGTATGTAATGTAAACTGAAACAAATTCAATTGCTCTAAAAGAAAATAATAGAACAGCGAAAAATATTTGGTGCTGCCATCTCTAAGCAAAACGTAAAACTAAATGCAAACTATGTCAGATCACGTGACGGAGAATCGAGAAAACCTATAAGGCTCCTACTCAGAGTAAAGATAAGAAGTTATATGAGAAGTCTATGGGCTCCTATAATAAGAGCTCTAGGAATTGTCTTCATTGTTATCCTTTTACTTTACATTCATGTACCGTCTACCTCTACATCATGGAACTAGGTTAGAGGTGTAATTTTATGGTAACCCGAAATTTGCTTCCAGTTTACGGTAATGGAATCTCTCTCTGTGGTGCTGCCATCTGTCATCCTTCCGAAGTAACATTAATGATTGATTCTTGATCAGTCAGATCTCAAAATTTCCCTCGCTAATGTTAAACCTATGAGCATGGAATGCATTCGTAATTTTAAAATATATCATCAAGAAACCGATATTTTTAACTTCTTTTTTCTGTATACTTTTCTTAAAGGATATCTCTTCTTATCTTAGTCCTGAAAATGTTTCTAAAATGTATACTTAATTTTATTGAAATTGTTAAAATCTTACACATAGTTCGTCTGAAATTTAACACATAAAACATTAAATTAAGTATATATTTTAGAAATGGTTTGTCGATTAAATATGAAAGTGACATCCGTTAACCCGTTCGGGACCATGGGTACATAATTGTACGCTCAAAAAGTGCTTACAGCACTTGAGTTTGATACCAGTAAAAAAGATCAGTAAAATTGATTTTATTTAAGGCATTTTCGTGATTTATAAAGTTAAATCAAATAATTAACAAAGAGTGGGGCCAAACGAATAAAATTCGCGTAAAAGATGCTGGTTAAGAAGAATTCGCTGCAAAAAAAAAAAAAAAAAAAAAAAAAAAAAAAAAAAAAAGACTTAAAAATATCAGTTTTCTGAGGAGCCAGAGCATAAAATAACATTGAAAGTAGGCGACACTAGTGTCGCCTAGTACCACGATATTGTCGCCCAGTGTCAGGGCATGGTGCCGGCAACCTTTTTTTAAATACATGTAAATATAAATAATAAATATAACAAATATTAACATAAGCTGACTCTTTGACTCAGGAGATGATAAGAATGGCAACAGATGTCATAGCAGTAAAAGAAAACACCGCATCACAGTTACAAAATGCTGTTTATTTTGCTATCCAAGTAGATGGTTCTGATAAGAAATATGGAGTTGATAACAAATTTGTTAGAACACGATTTTTTTCAAAAGAACAGGACGTAGAACAATGTAACTGACTACGACAATCTAAATTCAGTAAGCGAGGAGCAGAACGCCTCGTTGATTTTGTCAAGGTTGCATTTGATAACTTGTGCACTGAGAATATCGCAAAAAATAAGTGGGTAAAGGAAAATACAGGCAAAAACAGCTGTCTCTGTGTTCTTATGAAATGGAACTTGGGTAAAGACTAACTTTGCGTTTGATGCTTTGCTCAGGTCTGACTTAACTGTGTCGGAGTTAGAATCATCAAGCAACATTTTGTCGAGTTTCTGCTCTACACATTAAAGTGCTCGAAGAAATAGCTGGAACAGAAAATCAAAGTGCCTTTTGTTTCTCTGCATATTTTGAAGTCCAGTTCGCGAAACACTTAAAAAACTTGGCAAAAGCAATACGGCACAATTTTTCTCTCATGCAAAAACATTGAGAAAACATTGTGATCACATTACATCAATCCTACTCATCAAAAACTGAACAAACTTCTGCTTGTGGGTTCATTCGATTATAAATAGATCAAAAATAAGTGAACAACACCTGACTTGCCTAATGCTAGATGTTCCGATACACTTTGAAAAACTTGAAACAGACAGTCAAAGGTCTTTCATTACCACTGCCTGATAAAGAATTGATATAAAATTTGTCAAAGAAATTTTTTTACAAATTATTTGATGCTATCAAAGGTGGGTAAGTCCTGAGGGTTACGAAGAACAGTTGATGGAAATAAATGAAGGCGCTCAGGAATCTTAAAGTGATTAGTAAATTCAAGAAAATCCTCGCAGATGTAAAAACAACTCGTTAGTTTCTACCAATAGATGCTGGTGTGCAGTGAGAAAAGAAACTATATTGAGTTGTAAAGAATTTGTTTCTCAAAGATTAAAAGAGAATAAATCGAGCATCTCCTACAGGATAAATGCTTTGTTAAATGCACGAAGACCAACAGAGGTTGCTGGTGCAGCCCACCTTGATGTTGAGAACTTTTTTGGTAAAGACGAAGTCGCCTATTTAAATGATGATATGATGGCTTTGTGCGCAGCTCAAAATCTGCGTTTTTCTCATCGACAGCAAGACTATTTCTACTTTAAGGCGTCTCAACCTCACTCTGTTTTAAACAAATGGTGCTGTCATATGTTTCTTTGACACCTCAAAGTTGACACCTCTTTGTTGGCATATAAAGTTGTTGGCACATGGATATGTGTCCATACATATAATGCTTAAATCCCCCCCCCCCCCAAAAAAAAAAAAACAGTCGGAACTAGTATAAAGAGAAGCCTTAAACTCAAGGATGTTCATTGCTTTTAATGGGATTGGAACAATTTTTTATGATCCAAGACCTGTTATTGCAAGGTTCCTTGAGACCAAAGTAAAAAGTAGAACACTTCCAGGTAAAGAAACATATGAGAAACATGAGTTTGCTAAAAAAATGCTTTGCTAAAGACAGTTACTTGTAAAATAACTTAACGAATATGATTATTATTGTAGGATTTTGCAAACATTATAAATAATTAATAAAGTTTTAAAATTTTAAAACATGAACAAAATCGTTTTCTCTACCTGCTTAATTCTGCTATTTGCATAAGACAGTCCCAGACTTGTATAAAACCAAAAACTTTCTGTGTACATAAATATTGGGTCAAAAACTTTCTGCAAATTAATTTAACGTTTAATAAAATAATGTGTTTTATTATTTTGACG